>JAQFVV010006315.1:1643592-2053656 GCA_028023455.1 Epiperipatus broadwayi
TAATTACTGTTTTTTTTTTATAAATTTCACCCTGAGCATAAAAAGTTTGGGGAAATGTTTTTATAGTTTTTACATATTATGACAGTATGACTATGAAGTTATAATTGAAGGCAAAGGACAACATACCTGACTGCTACTAGTGCACCATTGGAGTTTTGATTCACATAAAGGCCATGACCAGATTTTCTATGGTTCATTAGTCATATATTGTGTACTAACCAGTATGTCTGAAGTCTATCAAATTCTAGACTAAATGGCATGTACTGTACTGGATTATAACTTTTCTGAAGATGACAATAAGCCAGTCTACTATTTTAAAAGAAACCAGCTTACCAAGAAAGTTTATCAGCTTGGCAAAGAATTAGTTTATACATATATTACTTTATCTATATGCAGAGTACATATAAAGGATATATATATATATATATATATATATATATATATATATATATATATATATATATATATATATATATATATATATCTTAAAAATGAGTTATTTTTTAAATTACATTTTTTTTTAAATAAATAAGTTTATTCATCTAAAAGTAAGATGCATTTCCAGTATATTTATTAAAAAAAGAAAACTCCAAACATCTTTCTATATTGAACAAAAGAACTTGCTTGAGTATTTTTAAAGATGTTTATAATTAATTAAGAATAACCTAAAAAAACTTTCATGGACTATCAAAAAAGTAATATATATATTTAAAAAAGTAAAAAGAAATAACTTTTTTTAATCAATAGAAATAATGAATTGGTTCACACTATCTATTTTTTTATATATAAACACATATGTGTGAATTTTATGTATATTTTCAACATGGAATTGTGTATTGAAAAAAAAATTGTTTATTTTTTTATAAATGCCAGTGTGTGCACACATTTTCATGTGCACACACATATATATCAAATCAGTTATTAATTATGTATTATAAAAATGAATTTCATTTACAAGTTTATAACAATTCTAATATGTTCATAAATTATTATACTTCAACATCTGTGTGCTTATATTTAAGTGTGTTTCATGTGAACCTATTATGAGGTACTTGTAAATCACAATGTGATAGCTTATTGTATTAATTAAAATCATAATTCTGAATTTATATTTATGGCATACTCACCAGATATTAATTTTATTTTATTGTTTCTAATTAATGAATTTATATTTCATTATTAAAGTTATTCCAGTGAATATAATTAATCCTAGAATAGATTTAAAATATTATATATTAGGATTATATCTTTTGTTCATAGTAACAGTTGTTTATTGAGCTATATTGGTACATAATAGTCTGTTGATGATGCTGGATGGCACAAAGGGAATATCTTTTAAAGTTCATGCACCACATTTCATTTTAATTATTTATTTAGAAATTAAGTTTATAATTGGCAAGTACATTAATGATAGTAAGTAGCCAGAATATTGATGATGATCAGCATGTTTTAGTATCTCAGCATTATTTTTTTGTTATATTTGTATAGATTAGCACTTAAGTTTGTGCATCCAAATTATTTAAATAATCTATTCCAAGCTTGCAAGGACTAATTATTTAGCCTGGTCTATATCAGACCCATTTCAAATACAATCAGAAAATTGACTGTTGAGTTTTATTGTTGATCATTCATGATGATGAGTGATTATTGCTTTTGTATAGTGCTGTTGAACTTATAATTTCATGCTGATCTTGCTTGATCCTGATATAATATGCTCTCTGTGATCCCTTTTATGTTTAATTTTATAGTTTGCTTATTTGGGGATAATGATGGCTTCCCATCACCTCAGGTTCATCCCAATATTCTTCATATCATTACCATATATATATATATATTATTGACAAGTGCAAAATACTGACTGACATGCACCAATTGAGTTAGAGATTGTTAAAAAAAAAGTTTATAGAAAAAAAATGTATTTAAAATTCGATATTGTATTTTACTAATTATTAATTCTATTCTTTTCTCCCACTCAGAAAATGTAAGAGTGTAATTAAAAGCAAAGATTAAAACTCAATTTAATTATTGTTAATTGAAACAAAAAATGTCCTGTTTATAAAGACAGTATTTTTTAATTAAAGATGGTCAACAAGAATGTCAGATTATAATGAAAATTAATTAAAAATTTAGTTTTAATCTTGTAGAAAAAATATATAAATAACTTTCTTTTGTATTTTTTTTTTAATATATTTTGTTTTGTGGTTAAAAGCATTTACTTTTGCTGCCAGAAATGTATACTACTATATATAAAAATGATGAAAAATATGTGCTTGATTGTATAAGTTATATGAAAATAAAAATAGATATATAGTAATAACAGTTGTGTGGGATTAAAGACCCACAGAAATAAAGCTATGTAAAAGAAAAAAGTGTGATATAATAAATTCATAGGGGCTGAAACAGGATATATAAAGTGATCCACAGACTTTTTAAACAGAGAAGGAAGATTATTGAGAAGAGACATGGAGAGCTGAAATTAACAAAGAGTGTTAAATTGTTTATAGTGGACTTGTGCTTCAGTTGCCATATTAATTGAAACTGAATATGGTTAATAATACAGAAGATCCTACATATATCAGAGAAATGATACGTGGGTGTGGATAAAACCATTAAGTACATCTATCGATGCCTTCTTCATAACTCTACTGCTGGAATGAAGCTGTAAACCAAATCACCATATCTTTATTAAGCTCAGTACCCAAAACAATATGATGTGATGCTTACATATTCAGAAAGAAAGTGTGAATAAAATTTAAAAAAAGCTGCAACTAAAATTAATATTAATAGTCATGTCTACATTATTAATTAACTATAAAAAATATAATTATCCAAAAAAGCCTTTTTTTTTTCCTTTTTTTTTTTTTTTTTCATATGTCATAGCATCAGCCGGGAGGCAAACCCACAACAGTCTGCAACCAACTACTTGCTTGCAAGGTAGCTGTGATGATCTCTCGACTAACAACGCTTGACAAGTCTTATTTTATTTGCTTCTTTTTTTAATAATACAAACTGAAAAATAAACTTGCTAATGAACTGTCACAAAACTTTCAGCATTACTTTATATAGTTTAATGTTAATAATTTGACAGTATTTATATGCATTATTATTCCTAATTTACAGTACTGATTTTCTTTTATATGTGTTAATAGTCTATAAAATGGATGTAAAAAATAAATAGGCTGGAGACTATTTTAGTGTTGTTGTTTTGTTTTTATTAAATTGTTTGTTTTCATATTTAGATAATTTCAACAATTCTTTCTTTTCTTATAAGAATGTGTGTTAGTACATTTAATTATCTTGTGATATATTGCTTGAAGAGATTCACAAAATGTAAAAGAAAAAACAGAGAATAGTTTATTTAACTAATACTGGCACCTTAAAAAAAACTGTTTTAGATATAATAGTTTTATACTGAACCATGCAACAATAATTTGGATGTAACATCTAATATCTAGGGTTATGGATAACTAGGAAATATAGTTGTGGCTTCCGAGTACTTTATTAGTTAGATATTTGTATGACGCCACAATTTGGTTATTCTAAATAAAATAAAAATAAGTATGCACATAATTATATATATATATATGCAGTTTGATATACATAAAAACCCTGTATATGTAGTGAAGATCGGCAAGACTTGGTTTAATATATATATATATAATAAAAGACCAAACCCTGAAAAATTATATAGATACACGAAGACTCCTCATTGAGTACCCCGAGTTAATAGAATTCAAGAACCTATGTCCCGATGACTGCAAAGTAAATAAGTAGTTTGATGGGAGATCTGACAGTGACATAAAATATAAATTAAATTAATATAATTAATTAATGAATAATGGAGTAAGGCATGATTGTCAGTGGGCAAAGGTAAAAAGTAAAAAAATGAATATGTTAATGAGGTGAATTGTGAAGATGGGGCTGGTGCACTACTCAATAAAAATAGTATTAAAAAAATATAAATGTAAAAATTCTACTAGTGATAATATTAAAAAAAATTGAAAATAAAATTAATGTTTTCAAGATCTAGAATGAAAAAAATAAGGCAAGCAGAAAACATGGGAAAAGAAAAAAACAGAAAATGTAACAAATGCACTAAAAAGCAATATAGAGTAATAGCCAACAAGATACTGAACATAAAGAAGTAGATAATCCAGATGTCAGTTTTAATATGGTAATGCTTATGAAAATGAAAAAAATCATCTAATGAAAGAAACATTATAATGCAGAGAAAATGATGAAAGAAAATAAAAAATATCAGCATATAGTAAAAAAAAATTTTTTTTAAAGAATTTGATGAAATTACAAGGAGAGTGAGAAAATCCAGAGAAAATGTTATAAAAAAGTAAAAGAAATGGAAGATTGAATATCAAGCTATATTAGAAAGAATGACCAAAAACTGGAAAGAAACATTTAGTCAAATAACAGAAAATATATAAAAAGACCAAATAGAACAGAAAGATAGAAAAAAAATGGAAATTCAAATGCTTAAAATAACAATACAAAATGACCAGAATAAAAAGTAAAATAAAGCATCTATACAAAATATTCAGAAAAATACTGAGGAAATAATAGTAAATGAGCCTCAGGATGAAGATGAGAAGAGAAATGAACTAGTTGTGAATGTTTAGTAAGAAACTAATGCATTAAAGAATATCAGTCATAAAATATATGACAAAATTATTTATTAACAGGAAAAGTTAGAAGCTGATCATAAAAAAAAATAAAGAAAAAAATAGATTCAACAAATTTGAAAGAGTGAGAATTGATAATAAAAAAAGTTCAATTAATGGCAAACCCATTGAGGGAAATGAAATTCAAAATAATTATTAAAGAAGAGGAATATCAAACCATGTTCCACATATAATGAGATGCTAAGCACAGTGAAACAATTTCTGCAGATTAGAATATTTAGGGGCCAGACTGGTGAAGAACTCATAAAGTATTTGATCATGTGCTTGATCAGCCTAAAAAAGTATTTTAACTTAAACCTGATGTCAGTAGAAAGTAGGATGGCTATGACTTACAACCATTGATAGAGAGCATCTCAAGTATGATGGAATTTTTTGTTCCCTAACCTTATTACTTTTCAAAGATTGATCACTATTTGGATTGAGATATATAAGAAAATATTATTCATCAACTGTCTCAGAAAAAGCATACACCTGAAGAAACATATACTATTTTCTTCAAAAGACAAATGTTCAGATTGAGAACTCTAACTGATAATCCTTTAACTGAAGATCAGATCATCTGATTAATATGGAGAAACTTGCTTTTCAAAATAAAACAAATGCTCATTGGCACTAATTGGAAAACCATTGAACAGATAACTGAGTAGCCAAATACACTGGATTTGAACTATCAATGAATAGAATGCTTCTGTTGGAGTAAATCCCTAATTAAGAGTAAAAGTGAAATTGGATGTATGAATTTGAATGACAACTACAGATGATGTCCATATAGAACGAGAAAAAAATATAGATAGTTACAATTTCATTTTGTTTATTGCTAGTTCAAAACTTAATTATAAGATAAAGTAAGATTAAAATACAAAACTTTTTAAGGAAAGAAAGGTATATATTTTTCTTTCTAAATATCATTTCTGTCTCTATAACATAAACAATGCAATCAATATTTTTAAACACTGGGTTTTTTAAACATGTGATTTTTTTCTTTTTAATTTTAAAAAAGCATTGTTATCATTTGTTTTAAAATAAATTTATTAAACATAGTAATATACAGTTAAGCTTTATAAAAAATTACAGAGCATTCAGTATAAAACTTGTTATAGCAAAAAAGAAAAAAAAGGTATTTTAAAAAGGTCAATCCAGAGAAAAAGATATCTTAATAAGACTAAGAGGAAAATGAAACTTTCACCCAAGTATCATCATTTAGTAATTATTTAAACAAAAAATATTATCTTTAATTTTATTAAATAAATGACTCTTTTATCCTACATTTATTTAAAACAAATATATTTTATTAACCATTTGATCCTGAATTGTTTCCTTTATTTAGTAATTTATAAACTTTAGAAAATGACAAATGAAGACAATATGTAATTTAGTTTTGGATAGTTAATTAATAGTTAATTGGTATATTTAGTTTAATATATATATATATAAATTTAAAAATGCATAGCTTAATGTATATGAAATAGTCAATATCTCTGAATCATGAATAAACTAACCCTCTTATGTTAATAAATTCAAAGGACAGAATGATACCAAAAATTGATACTACTTATTCCTTGAGCTCTGAAGTTTATAAGCATTCATTTCTTGACCTTGTTTGAAAGCAGAGCATAAAATTTATACATTAGATTGATGCAAGTTCAATTCAAATTATTCCAAAATTACAATTATCCTACTCTTTGTACTTATTAACATATAAGTGTAATAGTTTATTAATAGTTCTCTGAAGTTTTGGTTTCTTCTGTTTAAATTATAAATATATATATATATGAGGTGGTAAATTATTTGCATACACTTTTACTGTTCACACCTTTCTACTCACAAACTAAGATTTTATTTTTTCTAAAAATTAGAGTCAATTTCACTTTTGCGTTTCAATATAAAGTTGCAGACATAAGTTAAAAATGGAAAAAAAAAAGCTTTTATGATGCTTCTTTAAATATTCAAGTCTTCTTGAGTTAGGCCAAGCCCACTATAATTCCTCAATTACGACATAACTGTTCAGTATTTATTGATAAATATTATACTCATTTACTTTGCAAGAATTTATTCTTTAGCAAGTAGTCTTTCACAACAATCACTTTTCCAAAATTAATAAAATAGCATTTCATTATTTTTAGGACTGAAACATTATGTTTCAGTTAACCTTAGTATAAAATTTGTTTCAGTTAACCTTAGTATAGACTTTAAATTCAATAAAGTCCATATATATCCGTATTACTTCTTATATACTTGTATGACAATCACCATTTTTAACTATATACCCCTTTCTGTTTCTTAGCTACATCATATTTTTTGAAAATTATGACAGCTAAAAAATACAGGGTAAATTTGTGGAAGATAAATCAGTAAATGTAAAACAATGTTATGTAACCTTTGGGAAATAGCCAAACTGAGGAATGTTATAAGAAGCTATTAATAATTTGCTTCCCAATATTTGCAATAATATGTTTGAAATATAGCAATGAAATTGATTATAGTTTTTAAATAGCTATAAAAAGTAATACTTTCATTGCAGAAGAATCTCTGTTAAGAGGAAAATTTGAAAAGTGGAAATATTTATTCAATTATATTAAGAACCTTTATTTTAACGTTATTTATAGGTAAATTATTTTTATCTAATCATTTATTAATTTTAAAAAGAATTTGACATACTAGTATACAATAGTTATCAAATGAAACTCAATCAAAAAAAGAGAAGATTCTCCAAAAGAAATAAAAAATAAACTAAATAAATGACAATCAAAAAAATAAGCAATATGGATCTATAACAGAACATTGGAAATGCCAAAATTGTTACTAAGACAGTTCTCATGTATAATAAAATAAACTTTTACCAGAATAATAAAAATACTGTCTAAAAGTTATAAGATGAAAAATCAAAATACAATGTGACAATTATCATTGTATGCAGTTTTGAGTTTAGAGTCTAAAATAACTGTGATATTAGAAATATATCTTTTTGTTGAATAGGAAATATCTTGTTTTTAGCAAAACTTAATAATATGGTTTCTTTTTAAAATATTTCTTTTTTTTTCTTTCTTTAACATTTCCATTGCCTTTTGGTGCCATCATTCCTGGTCTTTTTAATTCACAATACATTCCTTGGTTTTCTCGGAATTTTCTTTTTTTTTTCTTTTACAGTAATTAATGATTGCTATAAAACCCAGAATTGCTAGGAGGCATATACAATATTTCTTTTTGCTACCCTCGTTAATTTGAGATATGATTGAAACTAAAATCTATATTTGAGACAATCCTTAACAATATATATAAAAATATTTGCGCATAACTGTATTTTTCAAATTTATAATATTTTAAAAATAAACTATTCTAAAATAAATGATTACACCTAATTAATCCCTTCCCCTTTTGTTTTCTTTTTAAAAAACGATTCCAAATTGATTCACACACATATATATGTCTAATTCCTTATACATTTTTAACCTCTTAATGACAGCTTAAATGAGTATATGTATTAAAGGCAATATGTCCGCATTATTTAACTTTCTTGTAACAGGGTTTGAACCCAGCTACTGTTACAATGCCCCCTGTTGGAAAGACTTCAGGATGAGGTATACTTATTTTGAGGTCTAAAATAATAATCGTAACACATAAACAGAAAAAAAAATCCCTGCACTACACTACTCTTTTTTTTTCTCTCTCTCTCTCTCTAAATATTCCCCAATCAGTGTCTACATTTATCTTACATCTGCGGCAGAATTGCGTTGGATAATATATTACTTTAAACCGTGGCAAAGTGAAAAACAAAAAAAAACCTTATGCACACTTCTTTACATTAATCACTCTACCTCTTAACGTTGGAGATGGGGGACATGACCCTTTTCCCTGTCCTCCATATGACTTCGCTAATGGCCGATGGTCTTCCCCTTTGTACTGTGGACACTCCTGATGTTCCTTTATCTTCTCTTTGGTAGCCTTTTTGGATATCTCTCAGATGCCTATCTTCTTTGTACATTGTCGTTTGAGCATTTTCAACTTTTTTCATATCCAGTGGTTTATCCTGGTCTTGCTTGCTCATGTCTATAGCATTTAGTAATTCTGCTACTTCCTCAATGGAGGCCTTCCTATTTCCTAAGAGCATCTGTTCAATTTTTATTGGCAAGTTACACTTGATCACCCTAATAATATTGTTTTCCGTCATGTTACACGCATCCAAAATGCACAACTTAGCTACCTGATGATGGAAAAAATGAGAATAACTTTCCTGACTAGTCATCCTATATTTTTCCTGCATGCTATAATATCTCACCATTTCTTGTCTTTCTTCAGACCAGAACGTGTCTCTCACCACTTCTCTATACTCTTTATATGGGTGGATGAAATAGCGAATCCTACCATGACTGTGCATCTTCCACCAAGTTACTACAAGAAATAGCCAATTTGCTTTCTTCGGTCATCATGTTAATGGCAAAATATCTTTCTAGGCTCTTTAAATGTTCAATTGGTGCCCTCCCATTTTCCCAGCAAACATTTTAATGTTTAGAAACTGGTTTTCCTGCGACTGCGATACCAAACATCTCACTATAGCCTCCTTATCTTCTACTATACTATTTTGCTCTATTTGGCCTTTTTTTTCTTACTCCCTATCTTTTCTATCTCAGCTTTCATTTGCCCTTCTTCTATGTCGTCTTCTCTTTGGGTTGGGCTTTCTTCCTTTTTTCCTTCCCCTATCTGCTCATCTAGTTTCTTTTCTATTGCTAATATTCTAATCTGCTTTTTCTGCATTTTGAACAACATATCCTGTTTTTCTCTCATTTCCTCAAATCTTAATTCCATTCTTTCTTCCATCTCCTGCAACTTTCTCATAATAATATCCATCATACCGGTCTCTCCTACTTTATCTATGCTATTCTCGTTCATTTTCTCTTTTCTTTCTCTTGAACGGTTTTCATCTACTTTATTTCTACTATTTTTATGAAATATCTTTAAACGAACTCTGAGTAAAATAATAGCACAATTATATATTTATTATTGTTAATATATATATAATGTGCCGAGTCAACTAATAAGACTATTTATTTTTTTACTTTTCTCTATACAACATGCCGGGCTCACCACTCCAGCTCACAAAATATGACCCCTTCTAGCTCTATGGACAGGTATTTATAAGTTGGTAGAAAAGACCACTCTCCCCCATATGTAGCACTCTTTAATTAATTTATATACATGATTCTTTCACCAGACAGATGCCCATTCCTGTTTTGGATGAGGATCATATCCTTCAAATAATATCATGCTGTCAGATGCACATTCCTGTCAGCGTGATTTTATGCTAGCATCTTCATATTGCATTGGTTGCAACTATATATCTGAAAGCAGGCGTTGGTTTGGCTATGAACTTTTAGTCTGAGATTGAATGAGTGTCTTGATAAGTTTTTTTTAATGAAAAATCTATGTAGCCTATCTATACTCAACATACTCAAGTAAAATATTATTAAAATATCCATCTGTGCAGTCTATTTAAAATAGTAATTTAAATTTAAAATTTAATGTTAAAATCTAAATATAAATTTTATTCCTCAATTTTAAATGTGCGTTAATAAAATCTGTTGTGTTATTAGTACTGGCAGTGATTTAGTTTATTCTTTTTAATCTTTATTAAAAATATACTTTTATGTTTTAAACCTCTGCTACTCCATGAGCTAGTGGCAAGGGCAAATGGTCAATAAAATAAAAGTTGGATTTTTAACAGCATGTATCTGCCTACTCTATAAATTTTCCAGGTTCAAATGCCTGGTGGCGCCCTATAGTGGCAAATATGGTAAGACTATTGATCACTCACACTGTGACCATTATAATTGGCACCACATGTTGGGCACCATTTTAACTGACAACCCCGTTCTTCAGTCCTACCCAGTGCTTATCAACAAGAATTAAATAAAATAGATCTTCAAAAAGGGACATGTGGACCATACCATAAACTAGATTGAATTACTATGGCTGTCTGGTCACCATAACACCTGCAGATAATATTTAAATACTATCTACCAAATAAGAATTCGAATATGACTTAATTATATAAGTATTATTTATAAACGCAATTTCTAAATATTGCGTGAATATAATTTATGAAAAATGAATTGAAAGTTTTCCGGTGGCCACTTTCTCTTGAGTAAGATTTATAAAAAATATATATGGGAAAAATATATTTATGAGCATCAGTGGATGGCTGACCTCATGCGCCAGACTCACTATTACGGTGAGAATTGTATTTTTCCTACTTTCCTGTTTTATGAGGTGCCTGACCCAAGCTAGCTCATTTTCAGGGTTGAGAGGAAAACCTATCGAATGAACAGAGATAAAAAAATGTGGATTTGAATGTAACATAAAATGAACTCATAAACGTGTTTATTCACATCGGACATATCTGAATAATTTGCATTTTATTTGGCAGGTAAAGCAATAGAATATAAACGATAAATAATAGGTAACTTCAATGCCAAGGTAAATATATATAAAATTTTATTATTGATATTTTAACATAATATTTATAAAATCAAATCATATTATTCCCAGCTAAAATATATAATCAACCCTGAACGATAAATGAAATAATAAAAAAAATTTTAATATAGAACAAATAAATATTAATTTATAAAAAAAATTAATATAGTTATACGCAATAGTTTCATACTACGAACTAATCAAATAAAATCATTATGAGGGGAGCTAGAAGCAATTCCAAGTTATATATAAAAAAATACAAAGTTCATGTTACCTGACAAACCCGGGGTTTGGGATTAAAATATAGTCAATCACGTACTGTAATGGGTTGAATTCCATGATCCTGGAGTACTCGAAGTTTGCTTTATGAAAGTGTGATATTGTTTCTTTTTGTAAAGTCTGGCACTACGGTGTTTGTGAATTATGGATAAGACGCGATTGAAGTTCTCGATGAGGTAATTTTCAAAAAGAATTTATTCATACTTTTGATACATGACTCTCTATTTTGTCCTATGTTAAGCAGTACAGATTATTGACGAGGTTTCCAGGTTCTTCTGCAGGCGGGCGATGTGTCGAGTCAGTTTCGTATCAGTGGCAGATGGTGAAGCCCTTCACATAATGGTGCTTACCCTGTCATTTTAAACATTTGCATTAATATATCTACAGTTCTCTCCTGCTCAGCTGTTTTAAAAACTGTCTTTAACTCCTTTTTTCACTTTCCAAGCCAATAATTTTTTTTGTTATTGGATCTCCAATCTATTTCTTTTTTTGAATACGGTTTCTTTTTAAAATATTTCTTCTTTTTTTTTCTTCTTTAACATTTCCATAGTCTTTTGGTGCCATCATTCCTGGTCTTTTTAATTCACAATACATTCCTGGGCTTTCTTGGAATTTTCTTTTAAAGTAATTAATGATTGCTATACAACCCAGAATTGCTTGGAGGCATATACAATATTTCTTTTCACTACCCTCATTAATTTGAGATATGATTGAAACTAAAATCTATATATGAGACAATCCTAAACAATATATATAAAAATATTTGCACATAACTGTATTTTTCAAATTTATAATATTTTAAAAATAAAATATTCCAAAATAAATTATTACACCTAATTAATCCCTTCCCCTTTTGTTTTCTTTTTAAAAAAAAAAAGATTCCAAATTGATTCATGCACATATATATGTCTAATTCCTTATACATTTTTAACCTCTTAACAACAGCTTAAATGAGTATATGTATTAAAGGCAATATGTTCACATTATTTAACTTTCTTGTAACAGGGTTTGAACCCAGCTACTGTTACAACAGACATATCTACAAATCAAAGTCTTCACCAAGAAACAGCTTAATCAAACACAAAATACAATCTGGAAATCCTACAATTTACTTATATATACATACATATCCCAATCTATTGTCTCCTTACTGAAATAAATGGTATTATTATTAATTTTACTTCTTTGTTTTTCCTTTTTATTTTTAACTTTGTGCTTTATTTTAATGTTTTATTTATTTTGTCATGTTCCATTGTGTCCAAAACACAGATTTATGAGCTGGGTTACTCATAAAATTTTGAGACATCATAATTCTAAGATTAATACGTATTATTATTATTAAATTTCTTTTTTTTTTTCAATATTTACTTGGACACTAAAAAAAATTTTTAATTATATTTATTATTATAAAAAAAGTATTCAATTCTTAATCATTTTTTCCTTACACATGATTTAGTCATTATTACAGGAAGTCAAAACTGTGGGTTCTCTGATTAATAGATTAATTTTTATTTAGAAGTTTTTTGTTTTGATATTTCTTAGAGTAGCCACTTGTGGCAGGGATTGTGAATTACACTTTGGTCTTTTATATTGTGTTGCATGGGTGAGATCTCAATTGCTTCCAATTCACCTGAAGATTTTTGTTCTTTCAGGACTGCTGAAAACTATCATTTTCTAAATTCCACTCCAAGAGTGGGTCCTGTGGCCAAATTTCATGGCATTTATTGTAGGTTATTTCAGTTGGGGGTTTAAATTCCTGATCTTTGATTTTGTAGGCAGGTCTGGTGCTATTAAAAGCACTTAGTAATTTGGCCATTTTCTCAACTGTATTCCTCTCAGTTTCGATGGGGATTTGTTTTACATTATGAAAAAATTGTGCCACCACCCTATCCTAATAATTTCATGTTTGGATAGAGGGATGATTGTCAATGCATGTAATTTTGCTACCTGTCCATGGAAGAATAAAGTGAAAAGCTAACCAGGTTACCATTTATCTTGCAACACGTGGTGTCTAATATTCTTTTGACATTCTTCACTCTAGTAGCTGGCTAGTAGGGCTTTCTTGTATTCAATAAAGATTACAGATTTTCTAAATATGGAGACCCACCAAGCTTGTGAAGCACCTTGCAAATGACTGCATGTAATTGTGTTCATGACCTCACTTAGCTGGTTCAACGCAAACTATCTTTTCAGGCTACTTATATGTTCCATGGGAGTTTTACCTTCATATTCTGAAAATATTATTTTAAGAAATTGCTTAACCATTGCAAGGTTATTAGGCTGTATGTGTATTTTTACATCCATGCTCTCCTGATCCTCTATATTGACATCTATTTTGACAATTTCTTTGTGCATGTAATTTTGTCTATTTTTATTGAAATCGATTTTGTCTATTTTCTCTGCTAAATTGTTAATTTCTATTTTAATCTTTTTTACCATTCTTTCATTTTCTAACTTATTATCTATTACTATTTACTGTAATAGCCATATTTTTTCTTTTTCTATTTTAACTTTATTAATTTCTTGGTATACTGTTTCAATTTGATTTTTCACTTGCTTTATAATATTTCCACTTTCTATCATTATTTCTTCTTTCATTTTTTCATATAATATTCTGCTGTTCTAATTTTTCAAGCATTTGAGCTTGATTTTCTAATTTTGTTTGTGTTGTTATTTTGATTTATCAGTTCATTGGCTGTTTGATTATTTTGTTTTTTTAAGTTCTTCAATTGTTTTATTTTGTTTTTTTAAACTCTTCGACTGTTTGCTTATTCGGATTTTTATGTTCTTTATTTTGTTTTTGATTTTTTTTAAACATTTTATCCATCATTATAATGATGTCATTCTTTTATTGTTTATCATTTTTATTTTGCAATTGTTCCTTACTGGGAAGATTTTTATATTCTTTATTTTGAGCTTCCATTTTCATTCTTGTTCTAGTAATCATTTATCCTGGTTTAATTTTGTTATATTTCATTAATGACAATAGTTATCTCATTTTTTAATTTTTTTATTCTTTATATTGCTACCATTTTACCATCTCTTCTTTTTTTTAATTAATGTATTATATATTTTTAATTTATTTTTTTATTCAATTGGTATGTTCATTCGATCTCCCATATCACAATCTCCTCTAACATTATCTGTCTGCTTATTTATGATTTGTACATTGCTGCTTTTATATTTCTATTTTTATAACTTACCCCCAATTACTTATTTATTTTAGTCTTATCTTTTCTTTTAACTAATTCACATATATATATATTATAACATTTTCTGTATTTCTAGGCCTCTACACGCATTATAAATGCGTGAGTTGATCAAGTTATGCAAAAGAAAAATAAATGTTCATTTATTTTATTAAAAAAAAAGAAGAACGTTTCATTATTATTCCAAAACATAACTATCTTTCCTGATCAGCTCGGCCTAGAATTATTACTAAGTACAATCGTGAGCTGACTCAGTTTTTAATTTCTACATGAGGGCACCAGAGTCATTAGACCCACTGAGTCGGCGTCAAACATATTGTAACTCGTAAACTAATAATTATACGATCTGGGTTAAAATTCCCGTTAAGTAGAAGATATTCCCCTTTGACTTAATTAAGAATAAAGAAATCTATTTAGCAAAGGTAATTTGTATACTAATTTGATTCTAAATAATCAAAACTTAAATATAATAACTCTAAATTTATACACGTACAATGAAAGTATGTTAATAACAAAGATTTAATATTTATGATAAATGAAAAATTATAATGTTGGGACATATTGTGCATAACGAATTTAATAATTTGATTCAAATATTGAAGCAATAGTTAGTTTGTGTCTTATTTTTCTGTGGTACTGTTTCATTTACTACTCCATTTGCAAATCTTTAGATCACAAAATTATGGGATAAACATTTCATTAAAATCTCAGTTCATAAAGCTTTATATAAAGTTATGGCCATTAACTTACCGGTAAGTTTATATTTAAATAGGCCATTGATCCTCCGATGTCCAATTCAGTCAGAGGGTAGTCCACAGTAGTTGTTTTTTTAGCTGCACTTCTTCCAAATCTCCGATCAAATTTAGGTAGAGTCAGATGACGATCTAGGTGACTTTTCTCGAGAGAAAGTGTTGGCAAATGATAGAGTTCTACTCACTCATAATGAGCGATTTCAGTTCGTATCTAAGTGGACACATTTTATTAATATTTTTTTTTGTTTAAAAAAAAATATGAGGCACTTCAAATTGCTCAACACTCTCTGGAACGACAAGACAAAAAACACTTTTCAAATCTGTCGGCTCCTTTTATATTCCCAGATTCTTTTTAGAAGTTCTGCGCATATTCCTTTTTACCTTTTGTTCTATTTTTTAAAATTCTACATTATTCTCCTTTTTTTATTACAAAGTCTGTTTTCTCGTTAAGAATTTCTGCCATTTTTAATTACTTTCTGATAGCAATCTTTTACCTTTGGAATTTTCTTTCACTACTTGAATCAATTATTCAGTATGCACTTTCCAACATTGAATTTACTTTACTTAACTTATATTAAAAAAAAAAGAAAAATTAAACTTTCACTGTACGTTTTTCTTAAAACATTATATTACAAAAAAAAATTAAGGATCGGGTTCTCTCTTTTTTTATTTAAATGATACCCAATATTAAATAGTAATTTGTACCATATATATAAATAAATGGCACAATACCACCGGGGCAGGGGAACGAGAATAAAAATAGAGGTTTGAACTAATTTTATTCTTAATAAGTCTTTATGGAGTACTTCTAACCCACGTCTTAGTCTTATACGGTTTCAGTGACCCAGCATTATAGGTACCCCCTTCTCCTTCACCATTCTCTAAAGTGAAAGCATTTGGACCATCCCGTCGGCTGATTTGGTAAGGTCCCTCGTACAAATTTTGGAACTTTTTAAAAATATGCTTCCCAGTTTGGCTCACATGGTTCGTTTTGACCCATATGTATCCCCTGTTTTAAAATTATCAGTCAAGCCTCCTTTCCGTCAGGTCCGGAGCTTGGCACAGTGTTCCAATTTTTTTCTTGCTTCTTCATTCTCTCCCTTTATCAATGTTTTCTGGACTAGCGGGTAACCTGCATTTATACAATCGAGATACCGCTTGTCCGAATTGAAGTCTTACAGGTGCAAATTCGGTAGATTCATTATGAGTCCAATTTATGAAATTTAATACCCTTGGGAGTTGTTTCACCCATCCTCTATGGTTGGATGCAGTATATACCCTGAAGAGGCATCCTAACTCTCTCATCACCCACTCACAAGGGTTTGATTGTGGATTTCGTATGGATGACAATATGTGTTTTACCTCCATCCTCTCTATCCACTGTTGCCAATCATAAGATGTGAAAGGCGTACCGTGGTCCGACAAAATAGCTTTTGGTTTGCTTACCCTTTTAAAATATCATACCTCAAGGGCTCATATGGCATTCCTAGTATTGGCCTGGGTCACTGGATATGCTGACACCCATTTTGAAAAAAGGTCATATACTACTAGTAGATATTTCATTTTCCCAAAAGCTGGCAATGGTCCATAGAAATCAATAGCCACCAGGTCATTGGGTTTTTTAGGGATGATAGGATTCAATGGACCTTGCTATGACTTGTTTGCTGGTTTTGTCTTCTGACACATTTCGCATGAGCTTACTATTCTGGTGACCTGCACTCTCATATTCGGCCAATGGAACCATGTCCTCAATAAGCCTTCCACTTTATTTACATCATAGTGCCCCATACAAATGATGGGTGTACTCAATAAGTCCTTCCTGTAAACTTTCTGGTATAATCATTTTCCACTGATCCTTTTGTGGGCCAGTGATATACCACAGTATCCCTTCTTTCAGGCGGTATCTCTCACCAGCGTTAGTGTCTGCTGTTTCTCCCTTTTCATCTTTATCTTCTAGTTGGTCAATAATTTTCTTGTAGGTACGGCTTTGCCATTGTACCTTTCCTAAGTCTCTCAATCCTTCTTCTACTACAGTGTCTGTTTCTAATTCTACACTTGCCAAACAGATATCTTCAATCTGCAGATGGTCCTGGGTATCAGGAACAATATTCCGGCTCAATGTGTCAGCTACCACATTTTCAGTGCCCTTACAATACTGGATGGAATAATTGAACTCCTGGAGAAAAAGGCTCCATCGGATTAGCCTACTATTTGTTAAATAACTGTGATTTAAGAATTCCAGGCTCTTATGATCTGTCCTAACAATCATTTCCGATCCTATCAAGAATTGGCGGAACTTCTGAAATGCCCACACCACAGCCAAGGCCTCTTTCTCTGTTACACAGTAATTAATCTCTGCACCTCTCAATGGTCTGCTGACAAAATAAATTACGCCCAAGGTACCATCCTCTTGAGCTTGCATAAAAGCTGCACCTAACCCATACCCACTACTGTCTACCTGAACAATAAATGGTTTCTTTAGGTCAGGGTAAACCAACATCACTTGGCTAAGGAATTTCTCTTTAATAACCCTAAAATTGGTCTCATGCTCTTCTGTCCATTTCCATGATGTTCCCTTACATAATAATTGCAGCAGAGGCTCCATGTCTGAAGCAAAGTTTTTGTAAAATTTATTGTAGAAATTACACAGCCCCAAAAATGATCTCACCTGTTTTGGTGTTCGAGGGGCTGGGAAATCTCGTATTGCCTGGATTTTGTCCAGGTGTGGTCTGATTCCATTACCATTAATTAAGTGCCCTAAGAAATTCACTTCTTCCACTGCTAAACAGCTTTTTTGTAAATTAATGTGAATATCCTTCATATTGCACTCTTGTAGAAACAACTTGAGGTGTTGTAAGTGCTCCTGAGAGTTATTGGATGCAATAATCACATCATCCATGTAGATAGTGATTAACTTTTTGATCTCAGGGGACAGCACACAGTCAAGACATTTTAGCAGGCCTGCTCCACTATTCTTGAGACCAAAAGGCATTCTGTTAAATTGGTACGATATACCATTATATCGAAATGCTGTGTACTTCCAGTCAGCAGGGTGTAACTTGATCTGCCAATAGCTGGCAGTCAGATCTAACGTGGAAAATATCTTTTTTCCCTGGAATTTATTTACCAACTCATTAATTGGAGGTGGAACATTTTGATCTGGCCATGTAATCTTGTTCAATTGCCTGGCATCCAAACACAGTCTTATGGCTCCATCTTTTTTTTTACAACCACCAATGGGTTATTATATGCTAACGAACCCTTAGTGATAATATCCCACTCCTCCCTTTTAGCTAATTCTCTCTCTACCTCAGCTCTATATTGGTGTGGCACTGGGTATGATCTTGCCTGGTATTGTGTACTGTCAGCGACCTTGATCCTGTGCTCATACCCTTTAATAACACTGGGTTTATCTGAAAAATTCGATTTATATTCAATTAGAATTTCTTTTAGGTCCTCTTTCCATCCTTCCCTCACTTCATTTATTATCTCATCAATACGTGCCTCTATTGAAGGCTGTTCTATCTCAACCTCCATATTACATATATTTTGTTGGTTCATTCTCATCTGCGAACCAAACTCCACTTCTTCCCCATCGCAGATAATCTTTTCATCTTTATAATTTATCATACACCCAGTTTTGTGCATAAAATCGGACCCCCAATATGGCTTCATGTACCAACCCTTTTAGAATTAATAGCGTGTGGGGCATAATTTTATCCCCTATTTTAATTTGCACCCAAACTTGTTTCGAGCCCAATTGTGCCTTTTTGTTATTTGCCAATGTTATTTGCGTGCTTTTCACTGGTAGAGTTGGTATCTTTATGAATTGGCCCCACATGCATTCATACGCTGTTTCCGACATTACTGATATCTGGCTGCCAGAATCCCACAATGTCTCTACCTTGACATCGTTCATTTGCAAAACCTTTGGGCATTCTTGAGATGTGTACTTAATCGATTTGCCATCCCACTCACAAATAAGATTATCTATCCTCTTTTCTTCTGTTGTTCTACTGATTACTTTATTTCTTTTCTTTTTCCTCCTTTTTTTTACTGGTTCTTTTATTTCTTCTTTTAATTCTCTGACCATCTCTGCCATTTCTTTCTTTATATCTTCTTTGAATTCCATCATGCATTCGTATAATAGTTTTCTTATTAAGGGTTCCATGTCCTCTTTTAATTCTTTCTTGCCTTCTGCCATATTTTGTATATTTTTATTACTTCTCAATTTCATATATGGCCGTGTTGCTTATTTTTGCTCCAGTAAACAAAATCTTAACTTTATCAATTGTTATGATATAAATTCAATATTTTATTTTGCTTTGTTAACAAATTCATTCACCGACCCCTCTCTTTTATCACCCTATAATCTCCCGTCCCTCTCTACCTTTACTGTCATTACTAGCCTTTGATCGATTTTATTTATTATTTAATTTATCCGCTATTATTTTGTTTCAATATAAACTTATTTAAAATCTTATATTCTTAAAAAAAAACTTTCGTAATCATACACAATAACTTTTTAGACTTGCGCACTATTTGTGGTCATATTTATTTTCCGGCTACGGACATTAAATCCTCAATTTTATGCCATTTTCAAATTTTCTCAGGTCGTGGTTTTTTTTTTCGTAAGCCCAAGTTGGGAAAGCCATTATAACATTTTCTGTATTTCTAGGCCTCTACATGCATTATAAATGCATGAGTTGATCAAGTTATGCAAAAGAAAAATAAATGTTCATTTATTTTATTAAAAAAAAAGAAGAACGTTTCATTATTATTCCAAAACATAACTATCTTTCCTGATCAGCTCGGCCTAGAATTATTACTAAGTACAATCATGAGCTGACTCAGTTTTAATTTCTACATGAGGGTGCCAGAATCATTAGACCCACTGAGTCGGCGTCAAACATATTGTAACTCGTAAACTAATAATTATACGATCTGGGTTAAAATTCCCGTTAAGTAGAAGATATTCCCCTTTGACTTAATTAAGAAAAAGAAATCTATTTAGCAAAGGTAATTTGTATACTAATTTGATTCTAAATAATCAAAACTTAAATATAATAACTCTAAATTTATACACATACAATGAAAGTATGTTAATAACAAAGATTTAATATTTATGATAAATGAAAAATTATAATGTTGGGACGTATTGTGCATAACGAATTTAATAATTTGATTCAAATATTGAAGCAATAGTTAGTTTGTGTCTTATTTTTCCGTGGTACTGTTTCATTTACTACTCCATTTGCAAATCTTTAGATCACAAAATTATGGGATAAACATTTCATTAAAATCTCAGTTCATAAAGCTTTATATAAAGTTATGGCCATTAACTTACTGGTAAGTTTATATTTAAATAGGTCATTGATCCTCCGATGTCCAATTCAGTCAGTGGGTAGTCCGCAGTAGTTGTTTTTTTAGTTGCACTTCTTCCAAATCTCCGATCAAATTTAGGTAGAGTCAGATGATGATCTAGATGACTTTTCTCGAGAGAAAGTGTCGGCAAACGATAGAGTTCTACTCACTCATGATGAGCGATTTCAGTTCATATCTAAGTGGACACATTTTATTAATATTTTTTTTTTGTTTAAAAAAAAATACGAGGCACTTCAAATTGCTCAACACTCTCTGGAACGACAAGACAAAAAACACTTTTCAAATCTGTCGGCTCCTTTTATATTTCCAGATTCTTTTTAGAAGGTCTGCGCATATTCCTTTTTACCTTTTGTTCTATTTTATAAACTTCTACATTATTCTCCTTTTTTTTTATTACAAAGTCTGTTTTCTCGTTAAGAATTTCTGCCATTTTTAATTACTATCAGAAAGTCAGACTTTCTGATAGCAATCTTTTACCTTTGGAATTTTCTTTCACTACTTGAATCAATTATTCAGTATGCACTTTCCAACATTGAATTTACTTTAGTTAACTTATATTAAAAAAAAAAAAGAAAAATTAAACTTTCACTGTACGTTTTTCTTAAAACATTATATTACAAAAAAAAATTAAGGATCGGGTTCTCTCTTTTTTTATTTAAATGATACCCAATATTAAATAGTAATTTGTACCATATATATAAATAAATGGCACAATATATATATATATATATATATATATATATATTAATTCTAATGTTTTCATGGATAAAAGATGTCATATTATTATTACTATTTGCGGGATATTCCGTGTAGTGAAAAAGCTAAATGCTGACGTTTCAGTACAATATCAAGTACCTTCCTCAGGACGCTCTGAGGAAGGTACTTGATATTGTACTGAAACGTCAGCATTTAGCTTTTTCACTACACGGAATATCCCGCAAATAGTAATAATAATATGACATCATTTATCCGTGAAAACATTAGAATTAACATTTTTCATCTTTACAGGAAAAATTGGTTTACAGAATGGAGGTGTTTTGAAAGAATGTGTGTGAAGAAAATTAAAGCCGTTTATGATCTTCAATTTTTATCTCAACTGTAAAAGAAATGGACTTTATCCTAGCTGTTGTAAAATTTCCTTCCATTTGCATACGAAGAAAATTGACACAGTTTTGAATAAGGCAAGTTTTGATATTTTAACTTCTTTTATTAGAAATACAAGAAAAAAGTTAGACTTTTTAGATAAAAAATTGTTACAACTCCGTCTTTTATTAAGTAATACTTTTCATCCAACATTATGGTCAATTTGTGATAAAATCGTTTATTTTAGAGTGACTAAAGAAGGTGATTTTAAATTTCGAAGGCAAATGAGTAAATTTAACAAACTACTTACAAAGAAACAGGAAATGTTATCTTTGTCTTTGTCTGAATGAGGAAGTGTGCACGCTGTAAAAAATTTATCTGATAGAAAATTATCAGACTTTGAACTAAAAGTTTTAAATAAAGGTTTTAATTTTGCAATAACACCAACAAAATTACCTTTTGAGGATATTATTTGCAGAGTGGAAAGTAGTCTATCAAAAATACCTTGCGGGGATGCAGATATAGTGAGGGGAAAATTTTTTCTACATGCATTCTTATGATTTGAGAAAGAGGACGCTCTGAGGAAGGTACTTAATATTGTACTGAATCATCAGCATTTAGCTTTTTCACTACACAGAATATCCCGCAAATAGTAATAATAATATGACATATATATATATATATATATAGGTGAATCTGGGTGCAGTATTGAGAAAAGATTGAAGGAGCATGAATTGTTATATAAGCATATAAAAAGTAAAAATAATGGTGATTTAATATTTGATTTTGAAAATGTGAAAATTCTTCATGAAGAGAGAAACCATAGTAAAAGAAAAATTAAAGAGGCAATTTTTATAAACAGGAATAAAATGCATTTAATAAATCAACAAGCTGCTTACATTAAAATACTTGATTCATGGAATTTGAATTGATGACATTTGCTTCCGCTTTTGTTTTTTGAATTTAATGCCAGTTGAGACAGGTTTAAGAAATTAACCGAAAGTACTTCTGCAGATTTAAGGATTGTTTGTAATAGTTTGTAAACCGTTAAATTTACTATTTCAATTATAATTACAATTTTGTTTTTAATTAAGAGACATTTTATTTATATATTAAACTTGTTTAACTAAAATAAAGTTATTATTTTAGTGTTGACTATTTTCTTTCTTCTTCCATCTCTCACCAAATTATTAACTTTTATTTTATGATTATTATTATTTTATCTGATAGCCAAGGTAATTTTAGGGTAACAATTAAAGAATTACTCCATCAAATATTTAGATTGATACAATAGAACAGTCAGATGAGATTGTATATTAATATACAACCCATGGCTGCCTTTCAAGACTGTTACACTCATTCCATAACTACAAAAAGCAAACACCTCTCCTGCAGATACTTTTATTTATATTGATGATAAATCCTTGAGTGCCATCCAACCTAAGGCTGGAATATCAACAAAAGAAGATTTTAAAATGCTTCAAGCATACGATTCCACAGCAGCACTAATGAGCAAGAGACTGAAGTAACTTATGTTATTAGACAATCTATATTTAAACACACATATATAATTGACACAAAATGATCTTAATTAATACTGTATGGTGAAGTATGGAGAGAGAGAATTAGCACAATAATCAAACTAAACTAAATTACACTAATTACATAATTATTTATTATAGATCAGTTCACTTTTAAATAGGTGGTGGGAATTCAATTATTTTTAGTTTCATAAAAGTTTGTAAAGACAATAAAATCTTACCCCCGTATCAATTTCTGTTGAGATTTTGAATTATCATATATATTTATCTAGGTTTTGCCATAGTTTTTTCCTCTGGAGTGATCATTCCTGCCTTCTTGATAATTGATTGAGTTCATGGATGGTATTCCCAAATTTCTTTTAACATCTTGTTGCTTTTTCTTTCTGGAGCAGCATATATCTGCATGGCCTTGTTTGGTAGTAGTCTTCTATAATGATAGGTATGAATCTCAGTAATGGTAGAGGCAGATCAAGAATATTTGTCACATTTCCAGGTGGTCAAATGCAAAGGAAATTAGTGGTAAAAACTGAATGAACACCTCTTTGTGAGCTTATAATTGTATAGTGATGTCAGGGCTTCTGCATAAGTAGCTATATAGTACTTATGGATCAACTGGTTATTCTTGATGAAGGAATCAGCAAAATTAATATAGCTAGCCTAAGTTGAATCAAATCAGCTGAATCACAACCAAAATAACAGCAGAACAATTTTTATAGCAGACTGAATACAATGGAAATTTTATAGCTTTTATACTCTTGCCAAAGTCATTGTCTGAGACCACCCACATCATTAATTAGTTTTAAATTCTTTTTTAATTAGTCAATTTTCTCTCTTTTTTTTTTAATTACAACATTGATTAATATTATTGATTATCTAATCAGTTGGAAATATTATTGATTTCCAATGAAACATAACTCTCTCCAGACTAGATAATTTACAAAATTTATTTTAGATTTCTGGTTAGATCGTAATTTTCTCTAATTAAATAGTTTTGATAATAATTTTGGTACAATCATTTATATTACACTTTAAAATTAAAATTTAATTTATTTTGTCTTCATTATCCATCATAACATTTTGAATTTTTTTTTTTTTAATAAAAGAACGGATAAGTTATTTTTTTAAATAGTAAGTCTAAAAATTCCTAGATTACAATATGCTTTAATTATATTTTGCCTTTTGTTTATTTATTAAACTAACAGTCATTTTCCATTTATAAAAAAGTATATACATTTTTTTTCTGAATATTATTTTAAATGTTTCATGTAACACATATATTTACATGTTACAATATATATATATATGGTTGGAGTACAATTTGAAAATTATAAATGCAATATACAAAATTATAATTGACTATTTGTTAGTCTGCTTTCAGAACAGGTTATATTTATCCATTTAATGAGGTTTAGTCAAAATTTCTTTGTATTAATAATTTCACACTCCATAGTTAATTTGCAATCTTTAGTGGCTATATAAACATATTACACCATAGATAAAGAAGGTTGCCATCACAATAAATTGAGTTTATTGATTGTTAATAATATTGATATTGTTTAAGTGTTAACTATATATCAGAATTAAACAGTACCAAACGATATGTTATATTTTAGAAACAGTGAACTTTTCAAACACCATCAACATTAAATTTAGTTGAATGTCTTACAATATCAGGATATAAGACAGAGCAGAAGAAATTTACTACAGTCTAAGATAAATAAGAGAAGCAGACTAAAATTATGACAGAGATCCAACATTCAATATCAAATGAAAGTATATTTACTATAAATTAATCTGACAAGCTTCTGCCACTTTTCAAATGCTTGTTATTAAAAAATCTAATATTGCTATAACAGATATTTTTTCTTTTTCTAAATTTATATATTTTTCAGAGGTTAAATCTGACACTAGTTTTAGAGTAATGGATTTCTCATTCACAAATATCTAACAAGTGAATTCTGCCTTCAATGGCTTTCCTTCAAACTCCAAACACTCTTGATCTAAAAAAAACATTTTTGTTATCAATTACCTCCATTTTACAACATATTTTAGTCTCTTCATCACTTTTTTCTTCCATGGCTTTTACAAAATCCTCAATCAACATTAATTCAGTATTTTAAAACCTTTGCATTACTTTTAGCTATCACTGCATTATTTATAGGATTGACAGTTTTTATATCCTTCAGAAAAAATTCTCTTTTTTTCCCAGCATTGCACTCATTCAACTTTACATTTATTTCTTGTTTAACTTCTTGGATAATATTATTACTATTAGCTTCATTTTCTATTTGAATTCATTTTTTCCATAAATGCTTTTAACATTTGTCAAGTGAATGTTCACAGCTCTTCAGTGATCTGTGTTGCTTGTATTTTTTTTTAGTTGCTGATCCATCTTTGTTATAGATTTTTGGACATTTCCTAATGATTATAATATATATATATATTTGTCATTTTTACTTTATTTTCAATCAAATTTATTTGCTTGTTTTCAAATATTTCATTGAATTTAGATTGTCATCTCCTTCTTACATGCAATCCTCTTTCTACCTCTAATTATCCAAGACTTATTAAAATTTCTTTTCAGTCTATCATTTTAGTTTGTCTAATTTGAAACTGATATTTTTAACTTAATTGAGCCTGTTATTTCCTAATTGTTTCCACTTTTTTATTTATTCATTACAAACTATTCAGATATCCATTTCAATTACATATTTTTTATGTCATAGTCAACATTATTATTTTTTTAATTTCAGGTGATTGGCCCATATCTCATACAGTTATTTTATCAATCTAACAAAACAAATTTTAAGCTATTTATGAGATGGTTCTCAGAAGACAATAAGAAGACTATATATTCAATCTTTCCATGTTGGATCTAAATTATGTGCAGATATAAAAGCAACTGAATATATTCATTTTGCAAGCATTCGTGTCAAGATGCCAATTTATGTAATCGACCATTTGTTACCATAAAGTTAATTCAAATAAATGCTTGGTGACTTATTAGTAAGTTAATTTACATGATTAAATATGATAGAAACAAAATGTCATTCATTAGTGATTAAAGTACACATTAGGCAATCATTTTATATGATTTATTGATCAAACCACACACACAATAGTCAATCATTTGACAGACTGATGTAAAGTTGTAATCATAGTTATAAATAGTAATAGTGGGGAGGACCTCAGGTATTTACACTTTTATGGAATACATATTTGGAAGCCCCACTTATATAAGTATGATGCTTATTTCTTTTAAACATAGTCTTAATCACTATAAGAAGATGTCATTATAATTTCTTTGATAGGTTATCTTATTAATACTTGCTAGTCTTCAAACACTACACATATTTACATTCCTTGTCATTTAACCTAGTCTTTAAAGCACAATTCTTTGCTTAAGATGTGCCAGATAAACACTTACTATAAAAATATATGACCCTGTATAAAATGTATTTTAGGAAATAAGGATTATACCTGATGCAAAACTTAATTTAGTAAAAATTTAACATTAAATAACAGATAAAAATAAAAGTATGACAAATACAGTTTGTAACAAAATGAATTAAATAAGTATATCATATCAGCAATTAAAAATCAACATACATATATTGCTCTGCTCTACAAATTACTAAAAAATAAGAATAGTTACATATATTCATAATGAAAATTAAAATATAGATACACAAATCTTTATAAAATAAACTTTGCAAATGAATTTATATATTGTTATAAGTTCCACACACATGTAATAGCTAAAAATATGCTATTAATTTTTATTTAAAATAAAGCAATGATGAGGTGTGTGTGCTACAAATTGATTCAAAAATAAAATCAGCCGTTAGTGATATTAAAAATATATAATGTTTAAAACAGAAAATACTTATAAATGTTAAATATTATCAAAAAATTATTTAAAGTTAAATTAATTGCATGTTAATTAAAGCATTTTAAAATAAATATTTTAATTTGTGTAAAATCTGAATTCTCACTTATATTTTGTAAGAGCTCTCATGAGTAATAGATCCTTCAATTTGCTAGTTTTATATATCAGTTTTTCTTCATTACTGATTTCTTAACATTTATCCTTGGATTTGCTCATTTCTTCAGTATTTACTGTCTTGTGTCAGATTTTATATTGCAGAATGGTCATTCACTTTCCAAACTCACGATTAAACAAAAAATATACAATTAACCAAACTTACAGTTTATTAGGCACTAACATCTTATTTAGGCATTAACTGGATAACCTTCATATTTCATACAGGTCTTGCATAATCAGAGAAAAACAGCAATACTAATCATGTTAATATATTTATCTATTTCTTTGGTGGATATCACAATTTTAAACATACGGGTAAATTATAATAATACTTGCAATGTTATGTGCTATTAGCAATTAGTTTTCCTATTGTTAACATTAGCTTCAACTTGCAAATTCTAGTTTGTTTGTTTTTTGCTCATTAATTATTTAGATAGCTGAAAGATTGAAATAGATAAATGAAAATAATTGAATGGATACTGACTAAAGCCAATAAGTAGTTCTATTTGTATTAATTTAACTACTGATATAATCAAAGACGTTTGAAATATGTTGTTTTTAATTTATTAAATATTTTAACTAAGTACCCATTTTTCATAACTGATCACAGAAAAATATATGTTATAACTGACGCATACTTTTAATTGAAGTAAATCCAAATATTTTATATTTTTTTTACAAATTAATTTTACAAGTAATTTCAATTTATATTAATAAAATTTTATTCTCATTACAAATATTGTTATAAGTCACATTTACTTTGGATATTTCTGACAATGGTAAAAATAAATATTTGAAAGTAGTGAACAGAAAAAGTCCCCCCATAATTTTTCTCTTTTGGTTTTAATAAAAATAATATCCTCAATTGGGGCAAATATTTTAGCTCTTCATAATTGTTTTAAATCTATTTCAAAACAATTATTGAAAAAACAAAAATCAAGAGAAACCATTCATTTTCTTACAGGCAAAACTCACTATACGTATTGCCACACACAGCAAGCTAGAGTAATCAATGGATGCCAGAAGGCTTGTGCATAAAATCCCCATCTATTGCCTACTCATCCACTATCCCCAGACTAGTTTCTGTCTTGTGGCCTTCATCAGTGAGGAGCATTGGATCTGAGAGTACTGCACCTAGACCTTAGGATCTAATGCAACCTTCCAGCAGCCACCTTTTATCTCCACTTGACTACAAAACTATGAGTCTTAAATTGAAAACACCTTAATGTTTTCAATCAAAGCCCATTAGCTTATATAGTCATATGGATCTGACCTCAATTTAGTACTCATACATTTTGATGCCTTTGGTTCTTTAATAACCATAGCCACCACTATCCTACTAGGCAGGATTGGTTTTAAGCTAATAAACATCCCATGATCACCACTTTTTATGCTTGTGTATAACTGTTTTAAAACAGGCAAAACTCAATATACACATTGCCACACAGCAATACATACTCAGATCCAAGGCTCCTCACTGATGAAGGCCACAAGCCAGAAACTAGTCTGGGGATATTGGATGAGTAGGCACTAAATGGCAATTTTATGCACAAGCCTTATGGCATCTATTGATTACTCTAGTTTGCTGTGTGTGGCAATACATATAGTGAGTTTTGCCTGTTTTAAAACAGTTATACACAAGCATAAGAAGTTGTGGTGATGTGACATTCATTTTTTTATGAATATCCTTTACAAGAAATTCTTTTGTTCATAAAATTCATAACAGAATATTGCACTTTAATATTTAATCTTTAATTATAGTTAGTACTAAAACCAGCCACCTGTTATGTTGATTATGAATAACTGAACAGTTATTCTTGTTAGAATTGTTCATTAGTAACTTTTTTTTATGAGTACATATATAACCATATAAATGAAAGTCTGACATAAGAAAAATTATGTGCTAACAATTATTTCTTCAGTAATGTGATTTTTTTATTCTCAATAGGCATTTATTTATATAGTTGTTAAAATTAATGTGTGTATATATTGTAACCAGTTGGCTTACACAGCATACACTAATATAGTGTGTGTGCATAAATATATATGTAAAATAAAGGAAAAGTAGAAATAAACACAGGATAAATTTTTGTAGATATTTTTTTATATTTTCTAAAATAAAATAATAAGTAAAGGGTTAAATAATAACTCTGATTTAAAATAAAAATTGTTTTATAAATTAAACTTTTAAAAGGTCTGAATAAATATAAATATTGTTGTTGTTGTTGTAGTAGTAGCAGTAGTAGCAGCAGCAGCAGCAGCGGCGGCAGCAGTAGTAGTAGTAGTAGTAGTAGTAGTAGTAGTATTCTGATTGTGAAATGTAAAAACACAATATTGTTTTCAAAAATTTTTTAATTAATTAAAACATGTATATGTTTTCAAAGGGATTAGAGGGCTAAAAATAAAAACTCTGTTTTCATCAAAGAGTTATTATCACCTTATATGATTCTATAAAAGGCTGATAACAAAATCAGTTTTAGTCTGGTTAATGATTTTTAAAGAGAGCAGTCTGGTTAATAGTTTTTTGTAAGAAGGCCAGCTGAAAAGTTGGTTGCAATATTTTGTTGCAACTTGATGAAGTTTGCAGCAGTTGGCTTTAGCTGACCGGAGAGTTGGCAAAATAGCTACTATGAACTAGTATGGCTGAAGGCAGAACAGTAAATTCAAAAACTGCTACTATTTTCCTGGCAGGAGTTTGAATTTACATGGAGAAATATGACCCACTTCTTTGTGCTGAAATTTATAGTCTTAAATGTGCAAGATGGTTACTTGCCTGAGATTTATCAAACCAAGACAGCTGCTTGCCTAGAACAATCCTAGACTGAAAGAGACCAACGACAGACCAAGATTTTAAATGAATTATGTACTTTTACCTGATAGTGATAACAAACTTGGATTATATTTTTATGATGGATCAAAAGAACCAGCTTGCCCAAGAAAAACCATTGGTGGATGAAGAATTAATTATATGTACGCTATTTCAGCTATATGCAGAGAATCACACATAGATGTATATATAGCTGGTGAGTTATTTTGAAATAAGTCATATAAAAATAGACATATGTAGAACAATATTATTTTTAAGTTGGTTAAAAATCTATATATTTTAAAAGAATATAAAGTAATTTTGCTTGAATTATAATTAAGAGTCAAGAATAATTCATTGACCATCTGGTTTTAAAAGCAAAAGAGACATTTTTGAACAATAATCCTCTTGGACATTATTTTGAAAAATTTATATATATAAAAAAAGTAAAGAATCGATGATTCAATAATTTAATTTAACAACATTGATAATTAACCAATAAATACCTGTCAAAAATTGACTATACTTTTTTTTTTCAGAAAAAAAAAAGAGAACTTATAAATTGAAACTAATTCTATCTATATTTTGTTTATACACATGTATAGTAGGAAATTTATGTATTTTCCAAAGAAATCAATTATGAAAAAATATAATATTATTGTAACAAGTTGAAATAGATAAAAGTCAGTGTGCATATATACACGCACACTCATATATGAAAAATTTTAATATTTTTTTTTATTAAATGTCAATTCATTTATTGAATATTCATTATATATTATAAATCATGTGTCTGTGCGCACATATAAGTAAATCTTTGTAACAATTTGAATTTTGAATAATTATGTAAATTACCAATGTGATAATTTTTTAATATTGTATATTATAAATCGCGCATCTGTGTGCATATATATGTAAACCATAGTAATAACATGAATTGTAACTTGTAATTTTGTAAATTAATGTAACAATTTAAATTCTGAATAGTAATTATGCAAATCACCAATGTAATAATTATTTTATGTTTAATTGAAATGTCTTTATCATATGTTATAAAATGCACATCTGTGTATGGATATATATATATATGCGTTTATAGAAACTAATTGAGAAATATTGTAAAATCCTGTAATAACTTTAGTTGTGTACATAATTTTGTATACTTTTCAAAATCAGAGCCTTATTCTATAAGACTTTAAATATCATTTATTTTTACTTTTTTGTTAATAATAAACTTGTATTTAATTATTAAAATTGTATTCCATCATCACTTGTTCACATACAGTAATAGAGCTTGTGTTCTCGGAGCTAGATTCAGATACGGATAAATGGGGATATGTACTTAGTGCTTTGGGCATCCAGTAATGATCAATCATCATCCTGGTTGGTGCATAAGATTATATTCTTTAAAGCCCATGCACTATATTTTATTTTAGTTCAGTCTTGTTAAAAATTTAAGTTTATAGTTGGCCAGTACATTAATAGTACTTAAGTGGCCAGAGCATTGATGATGATCAGCATGTTTTAAATGTCCCAGCATTATTGTTTTGATTTCTGATATTGTGTATTTTTAATGGATGGGCACTAAGCTAGTGCATCCAAGTTATGTTTAAATAATTGCCCAAGCTGGCAAAGGCTCAGTAGTTAGCCTGGTCTAAAGAAGACCATTTCTAATCCAGTCACAAGGTTGACAGTTGTTTTATATTTTTTATGGTTTAAATCCAGCCACAAGATGGACTGTTGATTTATATGTTTTATTGTACTGATTTGTTTATTCCCATCAATGGTGATGATGAATGATATTTTACTTATACTGATATTTAATTACTTTATAATGCTGGTTGATATATGACTGATGTATCATTCTTGTAGCTGCTTTTCTGAGTTAGCAGGCTGATCTCTTAATGCTCACAGAGATTCTCTATTCTCATGTTAGTATTAAATATCTCATTTCTTATATATACTTTTGTAAATTATTTATTTTTCATTTGAAATGAACTGGGAGTGATGATGATTGTCCATTATCCCAGATTCACTTCTCTTCCTCACCTACCCCACCTCGTTACAATATATATATATATGTGTGTGTGTTACATAATAGTTTTTATATAAGTATTTCATTTACATAAATTATGAGTGTTATCTTCTATTTTGATTTTGTTTATGATATCTTAGGTTGAAAATTTGAATTTAACTATTTAAAGTTTACATTTATATATAAATATTTTTATTATATTAGATGTAACTTTTTTATTCTCGGTGCTACATATTTAATAGCTGGATTTTATTTATATAATTGTTAAAAATTAAAAGAATATATATATTTATTGCAAAGGGATTTTTGTGTAGGTAATTTCATTTATATAAACTACTGTGTATTACATTCCATCCTGACATATATGATTTAACTGCATTGAAAATCCAGATTTATTTATTCAAAATTTAAATTTACAAATAAATCTTTTTATTAGATAAGATTTAATAATTTCCAGTGACTACTCCAATATGGATACTTTACTTAGACCAAAATCATACATGCAATATGTGCATTTAATCGAATTGCATTCTTTACAAATAAATTTTGAAAACTTCTCAAAATAATATAAAAATCATCACAATATATATGAAAACACTAAATATCACATGATCTTTATTCTTAGACAAATAGTTAACACAGAGGTAAAACTCTCCATATAGTAGTGCTACTCAGTGCAAGCTAGAGCAATCAATGGATGCAAAAAGCTTTGTGCAAATGGTCTGGAGATATTGGATGAGTAGACACTAGATGGGGATTTTATGCACAACCCTTCTTGCATCCATTGATTACTCTGGCTTGCAATGAGTGGTGCTACTGTAAGGAGAGTTTTGCCTCTGTGCACACTATATATTAACAAATTTAATAATTTACTTTAATATCAACAATAAAAGAATTTGGAATAACATACTGCAAAATATTAATACAATTCAAAAAGTTCACATTATCAATTAATAAAAAATTACATAAACATTACAATTTTTTTTAAATAAAATCAACCATTAAATTTGAAAAAAATAAATAGGACCTCACAATAATGGAAATATAAACTAAAGTAAAATTCCCCATTAAATGAATTATAACTTTTCTCATTCACAAATTCACACATATTATTATTATTATTATTTTATTAATATACTCAATAATTATGCGCTTATAACGCTCGTTAAAGAAGTTATATATATTATTAAATTTATTTAAAGCTTAGCGCTTTCAAAGTTCTATGGCTTCATAATTATAGCTGTGTGCGGTTGATAGTGATGAGGGGGGGAGTATTCAAATTTATGTTAATTAGATGTTTCGGTATTTTATTTAAAATATTGTTTGAATTAGTTTGTCCATCTTTTTGAAATGGCAAAACAGGTTATATTTCATTAATTATTAATATTTTAATAATTACTATTTCTTAATGTCATAATTAAATATTTACAAACAAAATTTAAAAAATATAATAATTACAAATAATAAAAAATATTAATAACTCGATAACTAAATTTTTTAAATTTATTTAAAATACCATAATATTGTTTTACTTTCAATAAAAAAAATTATATAATAACTTGTAGCATTTAGCATATTCATTTGAATTATAATACGAAGCTTTAGCTTTGAAATTCTTGTCAGCTATTTAAATCTACTTTCAACTTTCATGGTGTTAAGAATCTAACTATGGTTTTTAATAATTTATTTAATCATAAGATTTTCTAAATAAAATTATACACTTTTAAGAATTTATTTTATTGTATTATTATGAATATTCTGACTATTAATGACTTACTATTAGTAATAAAACTGTGAATACAATTTCATCTCAAAAATAAAATAAAAAATTCTTTTCCTTTTCAATTCTAATTGTCAGAATCAAACCAACTATCATCAGTTAATCAATTAATGTATGCATGAGAAGTAACATTTGAAGTTCCTGAATTTTAATTTATTTCTTAAGTACTCTTTGTGAATCAGTAATTGAATTATAGTAATGCTTCTAAAATTAATTTTCATATTAAAATAAATATACTATAAATTTCTTACTATTATGAAAATTTGTAATTTAAATGATTTAATAATTATGAACTTTGAATAAGTATATTTATATTAATAATTTATATTTTTAACTCTTTATCTGTTTTATTTTTAGAGAAAGTTCGGTTATTTTAATTTACTACAGTTTATAGAATGTATAATATAATGCTGATAGTAAAATAAGATCTCGGAAAACTGTTATTTTTAAATCTATTTTGTTTGATAAATTTTTATATATTTTTGATTTATTATAAATCTATTTTTCAAAAAATGTATAATATTTATGAAGTCAAATTTTAAATAATAAAAAAATAAATCTTAGCTTTTTTGATATTTCCGAAAATTTACGACCAGAAGTCTTGACAACATTTCTATCTTTTTCTGTTGCTAAACTAAAAAAAAAAAAAGACTCCAATTATTTTAGCTATGTTCAAATAAAATTAATAAATAAATAATTGTATGGTGAGTTTCTCCGGAGATAATCTGACTTTTTTTTTCCATATGTCATAGCATCGTCCGGGAGGCGAACCCACAACCGTCTGCAACCAACTACTTGCTTGCAAGGTGGCTGCGATGACCTCTCGGCTAACAACGCTTGACTTTTGAGCATTTATCTAGCAGGTTGAGTACAACAGTTTCATTCCGTTTATTTAATATGAAGTTGTGAGAGGGGAAATTGGTATCCTAAGTACAGTAATGATCTTTCATTCATTAAAAATATTTTATAAAATCAAATGAGTAACAGAATGGAAAAAAACACTTTATTAATATATCTAAGCATTATGAAATTTTAAAGAAGAGCTAATTGTCTCATGAAAAATAAGCAAACAAACAAAAAAAACTAAACAATTCAACCATTATTGTAGTTTTTGAAACACTACCTTAAAATGTAGTTCCTAATTAAATATAATTAATTATTTTATTAGCATTTTAATTCCTAAATTGCAGCTTTATTATTTGTTTTAATAATTTTTATTAGCCATTCTTTAGATTAGAGATTATCCACTTAATGAATAATATTTCTGTAGTATAATTTTCACTTCACCATTCTCATGAAAAGTGGAGACTTGACATCTTGTGGAGGAGAGTAATCATAAACTTATGACAAATACATGTGAAAGATGTATGATTCCCAAAGGGAAATTTTGTGCTGAACCAGCACTCACAATTGACCCAGATCACAATCTTTTAACACATATCTTTATCATTATTCGATAGATAGATAGATAGATAGATAGATAGATAGATAGATAGATAGATAGATAGATAGGCAGGTGGGCGGGCGAGCAGGCAGGCGGGCAGGCTGACAGACAGATAGACAAATAGGTAGGTAGGTAGGTAGGTAGGTAAGTAGGTATGTAGATAGATAGATAGGTAGGTAGGTAGGTATGTAGATAGATAGATAGATAGGTAGAAAGACAGACAGATGATAGATAGGTAAGTAGGTATGTAGATAGATAGATAGGTAGGTAGGTAGGTAGGTAAGTAGGTATGTAGATAGATAGATAGGTAGGGGTAGATAAATAGATAGATAGATAGATAGATAGATAGATAGATAGATAGATAGATAGGTAGGTAGGTAGGTAAGTAGGTATGTAGATAGATAGGTAGATAGGTAGGTAGGTAAGTAGGTATGTAGATAGATAGGTAGGTAGATAGATAGATAGATAGATAAATAGATAGATAGATAAATAGATAGATAGATAGATAGATAGATAGATAGATAGATAGATAGATAGATAGATAGATAGATAGATAGATAAATAGATAGATAGATAGGTAGAGATAGATAGATAGAGAGAGAGATGGATGGATGGATAGATAAATCGATAGATAGACAGACAGACAGACAGACAGATATAGATAGATAGATAGATAGATAGATGGATAGATAGATAGATAGATAGATAGATAGATAGATAGATAGATAGATAGATAGATAGATAGATAGATAGATAGATAGATAGATAGGATAGATAGATAGATAGATAGATAGATAGATAGATAGATAGATAGATAGATAGATAGATAGATAGATAGATAGATAGATAGATAGCCAGTAACTACAGTTTAATTGATAAGTATGAAACTTACTGTCCTCACAACTTTCATACAAATCATTTAATAAAGGAATATTAATAATTTTTATTAGTCAATCATTAGACTGGACATTATCCGCTATTTCTGTAGTGTAATGTTCACTGCATCATTCTCATGCAAGGTAGGGACTGGTTTGAGATCATACATCTTTTTCACATATTTTTGATCATACGTTTATGATTACGTTCCTCCACAAAATGTTATAAGTGTATAGAAACCAAATGCTATTTTGCATGAGAGTGGTGTAGTAAAGATTACATTACAGAAATATTATTCATTAAGTGGATAATCTCTAGCCTAATAAATGACAAATAGACTTTCATTAATACAAGCATAATTCATATACTTAGAGTTTAAATGTAATATAGGGGATTTGAACACAGACTTTCAAGATCCCTTCAGCTATCCACTCTATCTTATGCAACCGATATACATGACCACACACAGGTGAAAAAGATAAATGATCAATATATATTTCATGCTGAACCAACTCATCAGTTGGTCCAGATCATCATCTCTCACACATATGAACTAAGCATTAATTATACGTGGGGGGGAGGGATGATGATCTGGACTAACTGATGAATGCTGGTTCAGCACAATATATATATATATTGGAGATCATTTATCTTTTTTATCTGTATGGTTATGTGTATCAGTTGTATGAGATAGAGTGAATAGCTGAAGGGAGTTTGAAAGTCTGTGTTCAAATATTTTCATTAAGTGGTTTATGTCAAAGTTGTGAGGACAATAAGTTTGGTACGTATCAATTCAATTGTAATATTTGGCTATCTATATATACTGAACAATGATAAAGATATGTGTAAGAGATTGTGATCTAGGTCAACTGATGAGAGCTGGTTTAACACGAAATGTGCATCTTGGAGATTATACATCTCTTTCAAATGTTTGGTCATATGTTTATGATTATCTGTTTTCTCTCATTTTTACTAAGAAAGATTTTGAATCTAACAACAACAAAAAATTAATATATCACGCAGAGAAAAAGAAAAAATAGATCAGTAGATATACTAAATGTGGAGAAATTATCTTTTCAGATTTATAAAGAAAGATTTATTTTCAGGAATTATCAGCTATCAATACTTTAAAATTTATAATTATCGATGTTATCGATGTCTATTCAGTAATATGCAATATGAATAACTCAGCTAACATTTGTATTCGCGGTAAACTTCTACTTAAAATTAAAAGTGAGAATTATTTAAAACAAAATAATTTACATCTATATACCCATAATTAATTTACAAGGCTGGAAACAGCATCTCACTTTTAATACCTTGACTGTAATATACCCAATAAAATATAAATTTATTGCGAATAATAAATTCTATTACTTATTAATCAGCCGTAAATAATTTCACTTCAATTCCACTTTTTTTAAAATAGTTAATTTCTTTATATATAAAATAGCACAACGCGTAGTAAACATATAGACTGAAAAATCGTATACTGTATTTTACCCCCTCCCCCCTTCTCGGAATATCTAGTTGTTTTTTACCGAGCTCGGCAAGAAAGTATAGACGTATCTCTGTAAGATTATAAGCCAAAATTATTATTTATTATAGTAAAATGATTTCCACCTACTGGATTTTACAGTCTATATATAGAAAAGCAGCATTCCGAAAAGAATGGATAAGATAAATATGACAATAATAATTTGCTAAAATTGCAAAAAAAAAAAAAAAAAAATACTTCTTTGAAATAATTCAAAAGAATAAAGAATATTGTGTTATTAAAATATAGTATAATTTTATAAAATACATTTTTAAAAAATACAAAGAATCTTTAAAATACATTCAGTAGTAAAATTATTATTTTCGTTGCTGGGATTTAATGTTTATTTACAATAAAAATGATGAAACAACAGACCACTTACCAACTGAACCAGCTTTAATGATGAAGAGGTTACTTCAGCCGACAAAAAAAAATTACCTGACAGGTATAATATGTAAATAGTAATCAATTGTATGGACATAATAAAAATTTTAATTCAGTGAAAGCTTTTTTATATAAATTTTTAATGGCGAATAGATGAAAATCTCTAACTTGTCAACATATCCGGAAATTAAATTGGTATCGTTAATCACGTGGCCGAGAACTTTTATCGTGTATTTGTGCAATGGTTTATTTTACGTAAATAATTTTGTAGCAGCTTCAATCGACATTGAGCACAAAGCTGTATACAGCAGTAAAAAAAATAAATTAAGACATTATTAGCTACATTGCTGGACACATTTTGTGCGTGTTTAAAAACCCAACAAATATTGCAAATATATATAAGATGGCAGTATTATAACTAGAATACAGACAGTAAACTAAAAATCTAAAGTTAAAATTATTTGTTTGTTTTTTTAAAAAAAAAACCGTTTGTAAGTTAAATTTTACGGTCAAAATTTGGCAATTGGCAAAATTAGGCAGCTAAAAAAAAATTAAATGACTTTATTGATCATGCACCGAAAGTGACGGTGTTGAATCGAAAACCAATGACCTTGAGCCCCAGAGTCTGCTACTTTAATTGCGGCAGATTGATGATACCTTTGTCATTATTGATGGAAGTTTATATTTTCTTGGCACTCAACCATTCAGTTAATTTTTAAGAAAAAATAACATCTACTAAACAAATAAACGGAACATGTTTATATATATTAAGTCGCTTCTAGGAAAGAATGTCCAACCTATAAGACTTTAAAAAATGTATCTACACAAAATTCGTGAGCCTATTGTGATTCATACATCTCACACATGACTGATGACTCTTATGGTGTGAAACTATGATACATGACATCCCCTTTAATGAAAGTCAGGAATCTCTGAAACATCATTTTCTAACAAACTTAGCTCCTTAAACCTTCAAATCTATCATATTTTTATAGCATTTTCTTTGTTCTTTTTTTTTTTTCAAATCTTTTAAAAGCTTTTTTTTTTTTATTGCATATGAATCAACTGTATTTCATTATTATATTACTTATGTAACATATAAAAAAGTAAAGATAATTGATAATTATTATAAATACAGTAGCATAAAAACAGGAAAGATAATTAATGATATATTACTCTTGATAATGACTATAAAATATAATCAAAAATATTGGATAAATTTTATAAGATTTATATTATTAATATAAAATAAATTTCAAAACTGACATGAAAATGTCAAAAAAGCTTTCATTTAAATATTAATAATCTAAAAAGAGAAATAATGATTATTTTAGTAAAGATCTTTATACTCCTGTAATTATTATCAATGATGTATTGTAATATTATGGACTTGTCCCATTCTAACCAAATTGTATATTACAATCTGCCTCAATGAAATAAGCTCAAAATGGAAATTATTAAATATTACCCAATACTATTAAAAATTATGGAAATAAACTAAAATAAAAATACTATAAAAAATTCTCTCAATTGATCTCATATATCTATGTGTATAATTTAAATTTGCATTTGGATAATTATAATAAAATGTTATATGGAGAATGAAAAAATTTGTAAACGTACATAATCGTCTTATTACTAATAACTAAGTTGTAATATAAAAGTATATATTTTATAACTTTGATTAACAATTTAATTATGGTTATAATCTATTTAAAAAAAAAAAAAACTACAATTAAGTTTTCAGATAGGATTGAATTATGTTTAAATTTGATCAGAATTAAATGTATTTAAAATAATTAAGAAAAAGAAAACTGAAAATATAGTCAAAGATAAAATGAACATAGGCTTTTGGGGGAAATTTGCTCTTGCTTAACAAAAGATTATAAAAGAGAAAGAAGAAGAGGAAAGCATATACAATATCCATAGAAAACCCAGGGCACATATTGTCAGCATTGTTTGAAATTGGAAAAATTCAATTCTAATTGCAGAATCCTTGTAGATTGTTTCAGATCACTGTTATTGTATTTCTCAGTCCTGACACATAAACAGATTGCTAAAATGTCTAATTTAACTAAAGAAAAAAAAATGAATTGCTAAATGCAATTGGAGTGTATCAATCAAAATTCGCAAGATAATCTTTTCAACTTAAGAATATTGCTGGGAAAAAAACTCATGAAGAGGATCTACTAAAATGTAATCTTTTGTCTACCAAATGTCACCTGGACTTATCTAGCCTGCATACTCAAGCAATAAATTAAGTTAAACCAAGAAAACTCTCACTAAAATCAGCCAACTGAAACTATGTAAGAATTAAAATCAGAAATAATCCACCAGCGCTGAGCTTACTAAATTCTCTTGAGCCAAACTATATTAAAAAAATTATCAATTTATACATGTACATATATATTTACAGGCATATAAGATTTTTTTATTTTTTTGTAAGATATAGCGTATAAAACACAAAGAAATATATTTTTCTACATTTTTTCATGAATTTCCATAATGATTTACTTTATTAATATTATAGTTATTTATATCTGCAAAAAGTGTAACTAGAGAATGCTGTTGTTATCCAGAAATTCATCTCCAGAACTAAATAAAGAATCACTTGAAGTCTCTTCTTCAGAAATCGAGTCTTCATATAAATAAAAAAAATCATTCTCTGTACTATCAAATGAGTTATTAATTCCACATTTCTTAAATGACTTTACAACTGCCTCATGTTTCATGGCATTCCATCTGCAAAATGCTAGACTTCTTCTTGATGGTGCCACTTCAAAATCTGTAGACTGCATTAAACTGTTCCATTTCTGCTTCATGAATCCTTTAAATGGTTTATTAATGATTTTATTTTTCACAGCTTCTGTTCTGTGATTCCATACTAGCTAGGCAAGTTTCATTAACAGTCCACCAGAACACTTAGATCATCATTGACTATCTCACACATTCATTCTTTCTTCATCCATCCAGTCCTTAGGATGAACTTGTGCAAACTCTCCTTCAGATAGTTTTACCTTGGGCAACTTATCTTTACAGAACAGAAAAAAAATATGGAAACTGTTTATTTGACTGATTCACAAAAGAACAAAATACAATAGAATACTTATATATGTATATTAATATAAACCATTGGCTGAAATTTCAACTCATAATTTTGATTATCAACATATAAGACACACCCATATTTAAGGCATATTTTAAGGGTGTTTGTGTCTTATACACTAGCAAATACAGTATATATAAAAAACCTTCTTAAATATTGATATTATTTTTAATTTTTGGAATACATCTTATATAGACTGTTTAACAGCATTATTTTTTCTACTTCTCATTAATGAAATTCTTCAATTTAATGTGAGATATAGATATGTTATGTAGATGTGTTTGTATTCTTTAAATTAATCTTTAATTTTTTAATATAATGTTCAGTAAATTTGTTATTTTTTTATGAAATCAATTGAGTGTCTAAATAAATATTTTTATTTAACTTATTTCGCAGTTGTGCATTATTTTCTCAGTAATCTCTCTATTGCGTACATATGATTTTCTATATTAAGTGCTTATGTTCTGAATTGAGAAAAGCGAGATTGTATTACGATGATAATACCAAGGATAAAATATTTGTATAGGATCTTTCTTAAATGAAAATGATGCCTTGAATGTGGGTAATTAAGTTCAAAGACAGCACAGTCTATTTAAAACCCTAATGTTAAATAATACCATTTGAGATAAGATTTAGTGTGTGGTGGACAGAAAATATTACCAGGGTGCTTTATATAAATATTTATATAAAGAACAAAAGGTTTGATCATCATTATCAACTCTAATTTTATTAATCTTTAGGTACACTATTAAATAAATGTTAGGATTGAATAATGTATATGTACACCTGAAACATCTGTCTTTGAGTGGTCAGTCTAGGTACATAACTCTTATGCTCATCAACTTCATAACTTTATCATCATGGGTTCTTGGAACACTGTACTTCGCTAACCTATTTGTTTATATTAGAAGTATGAAATTAGAAGTATGAAAAAAAGAATTTTTATATATTTAAGCTGAATGTAAAATTTAAGTTTCCAATTATTCTTAACAATACACAATCCCATATAAAAATCAAAAATTCACTTTTAGTATATTCATTTAATCTATTTATTTTTCCAACAATTCATTATCAAGTTCATCTATATTGGTTTATAAAACAAATTCTACAAATTATTATATTTATATATATTGTACTAGAAACCTGGAGAGACTACCTTTAAATATGATTATGATGTAACTTTCATAGTGTCATTATAAAGTAGATAATAATGGAGATTATTGAGCCTAAAACAGGTTATATTTCCCAATCACCCCCACCCCATTTACAAAAAAAAAAAAGAAGACAATAAAAACCAATGTTTTATTTCTCATTTCATTCTTTCTACATCTTATTCTAGTGTTATAGTTTTCTTACCACATTCACATTTTCCATATGTCATAGCATTGGCCGGGACGCGAACCCACAACCGTCTGCAACCAACTACTTGCTTGCATGGCGGCTGCGATACCTCTCGGCTAACAACGCAAGACACATTCACATTTTCTTACTCATTAAACAAGTAAAATACAAGTGGAAATTTTTATCAACAAATGCTATATCATTGAATTTCTTTTGTTGCCTGGTCTCTGACCACATTAGTTAACCACATGTATAATCATATAACAATAAATCCATTTGAGTCGTCTTCATACCAAAGCTGAGATATAGCAAAGTAATACTTGATGATAAGGGACTATATTCAACCCTTACCCTGGGACTGTACTACTAGTACAGCCTTATAATTTCTATATAATTTCTAATAAAAAAAAAAGATTAAATCAAGTCATTGACTCAGATATACAGATAAAAACATAACCCTCATATTATACTGCAACCATGCTACAAGTGTAGCCTTATAACTTCCATATTAATTACTATTATTAATAAAAATAAATCTAGTCACTGACTGGGTTATACAGATAGATTCATAATATCTTTATTGGGTATTCATCTGTAACAAATGAAGGGATCATTTCACTTAAAAACAAAAGCTGCTACTTCATTATGAATTACCACCATTCATGACCAGTAACTACACTTCCAATCTAGCACAGGCACTAAAACAATAAGATAAATCACTCATGACTAATATGAATCTTTCAAATGAACACATAGTCTAGCATAACATTTAGTTTTTATTTTGATAATTGAATGGCTTTAATATTCGAGCATTATATGACCCTTTTATGCCACCATAAGTTGTGCTTCAAAAAATTTTGTTGCACTTGTTATCTAAAGATATTCTAAGAATCATTATTCTAGCATGTGTGCGTGTGCGGCACAACTGTTCCCAAAAGCTATTAATATAAAATAGCTAAAAACAATCAAGCTGAGCACTTTCAAAGGATCTTGCCTTCATAATCATAGCTTGCTACTACGTTTAATCATATGCAAATATGCTAATTCCATTTCTTCGATAAAGATCAAAATCACTAATATCAAATGCTATAGCCATATTTTAAAACAAATCCTTTATTCTTTTTATTAGGTTTCAGATCATTTTAGACTTTCCATATTCAATTAAGATTTAATCTTTATCTCTTTCCCAAGTATTTCTTGAGTGATACTGATCTTATTTTAGATGACCAAAAAAAATTATCACTATATTTTTCCATCTCAACATCAGGATCATAACTATATCCAGCTATATGTAATCACATTTGGTTGAAGCTTCACAATGTTCTACAAAGGGTTTTACCTGTTTGATCTTTAAACACACTAATTTTTAAGAACTGGTTTATACTAGGACTTATTTCTCCAAAAATACTGTTTATCCTCTGTCATTTCAGATTCTATTTTTTTCATAACCAGCATGACTATTTAATTCTAGGTCTTTTAGCTTCATGATATCCATTGCCTCTTTTATCCTTACTTGTTCAGTGTCTATTTTGCCAAGTCGATATATATTATACCTGCTTTTATTTCCTTTATCTTTTCTAATTATAAAACATTAATATAAGTTTGGTCAGGAGTTTTCTCAGACTGCCCACTTGACTGATTATGCATACTTGTATCCAGTGAATTTAGCAGTTCGGCTACTTGCAGACTTTGACCTATTGCTTTTTCACCATCAATTTTTACATCATTTAACTCTGCAATTACCTTTCCTACATTTTGTTGTATTTCATTTGCTGACTACTCATTCTCTATTACTTGAATATTTCTTTTCTGTCTTTTTACTATACTCATCTTGCTTCTCTCTCAATTGACTAAGTCTTCCCTCATATTTTTTCAGAGAATCTTTCCATTATAAGGTTATATTCTTCTTTTATTTATTCATGAACTCCTCTAATCATATGATAAGTTTCCTCAAACTGAGCTTCATTTTTTGTTGTCAATCATTGATCTTTTTATTCATTGCATTTATATTTTGTAGCATTTCCTGGTGGCTTTTTTTTATTAAGTCATACAAATTTTTCACATCAACTATGAATGATGGTGCTTCAACAAGTTTCACTTTTGTTTGTTCCATGTCCAACTATGTTGCTGTTCTGCCTCTTGCATCACTAGTTTGTTGATGATTGATTCTTTTTCCATTTTTTTTTAATCTGGTGATCATCTAATATATATATATATGTCTATTAATCTTATTTATTTGGCTTATGCAGGGAATAAACTGTAACTATTACTATTATAAAAATACAAATACATAGTTTAGTGCACCAACTCCTATAATAAACATGCAAACTTCATAAATATTTGAACTTGCCTGAACTCACACCTATGTTGATTTTTAGTCTTTTTTGCCTATTTATCCTCTCATTTGTCTATACCATTAACATTACTGGTTACTAACAAGTTATAATTAATTTAAGTGCCTGTCTCAACTTCCATTCCAAATGACATTGTTTTATTTTGTAGCATTTATTTTAATAAACTTTATTTATTTATATATATATGACAATAGATGGCGTTCTACCAAAAACACTATCAAGCATAATTTTTTGTTTACATAAACGTCAGAGCAAGCATGCACTAGTGAATGCTTGCTCTGATGTTTATGTAAACAAAAAACTACGCTTGACGGTGTTTTTGGTAGAACGCCATCTATTGTCATAAATACAAGCGTTAGCAAGTTTTGACTTGTGTTTTTTTTGTTTTTCATATATATATAGTAACCCTCATGTCTCAGTTTACAAGCATTGTTTTTATATTAATATTTTTCTTTATTATGTATAACAAAATATTAAAAGATATGGGTATAGAATAAATTTTAAAGTGATTTTAAAACATTAAAAAAATAAGTATAAAGATAAAATGTGTTATTATTTTCTTTTAAAATAAAGAATATTTTTGTCTTTAAAAAACATTGCTATGGGAATGAACAACTTTCTAAATTGTCTGCTTTCCAAGAAATGGTAGGAAGAATTGTAATACTTCTTTGTCATGTCTTTTACTGAATAAAAGTCAATAAAATTGTATAAAGATTTTTAAGCTAATATCATGCATTTTATGGAATAAAAAACTCTTCAGAATACTTTCCCCGATCTTTCCAGGATTGTAGTTGAATATGGAGCTGTAGACAAAGAAATGCTTTAAAATTTAACGTTGATTCTGTCAATATATTCATCATTGTTGAAAGCTGAAGAAATATATGACATTTATTTGTTAAAAAAAGAGAAAAGCTCATCATTTAAAGTGATTACCCCATAGAAATGTATTTTTATAAATTAATCTGTGAATCTACCTATTTTAAATGCTCAGAAGAAAATTGAAATGGAAACTCTCCTAGGAAAACTGCCACAGAATAAACCAAAAGAAGCTAAAATATATTGCCAACAAGCATTAAAATTTAATGATTAATGATCATGTTTGCATATTTACACATATAAAATGTATATGTGAGCTCACAAAGACATTAAAGTAAATTAACTGAACTTTCTATAGCCATCCTCAAAGAGTTATTATAAGTTACAAAGATTTTTTCCCTCTTGCGCATGATCACCATGTAATTTTTTTAATTATAAATATGTAAATACATTTTTTTATTAGCAGCATATAATTGTATTCTTTAATTAAAGTTATTGTTGTTAAAAATTTTGCTGTTTGCATTTCTCATCCGAACCAAGCTAATTATTTATTTTGTTAATGTAATAAATTATTAGGTGGAGGGGGTAATGATCAAGAAATATAATTGAATCTACATGGAAACTTGTTTGTATGTGGGTTCAATTTGATCATTGCTTGTGATGTAAATCATTCCATAAACATGGTCAGCATTTAATTATCTTAAATTCCCCTAGACAAAAATTAATTTGCCAAATATTGTATTTTTATTTCATTTTATGGTTAACATATATTATAACACAGCAAATGATTAACTGGATTCATTACCAATTGTAAAAATGATGCTTACTGTTGTAACGGTCAGAAAACGTGTGACTCGTAAACATAGTGCAGAATTCAACCACCATACAGAACAGCAGCACCATCGAGTAGCGAAGTCACCCGTGGTACTGAGTTCAAACATAGTTTATCGGTTCCACAATACAATCCATGAAACAACGCATCTGATGTGACATTAGTAAAAATTTCCTTAGGCACGGTGGTCAGGGATATGCAAGAGACTCATGATTTTATTCTCGAGTTAGCCAATAACCAAACTAATATTAATTAAACATTCATATTTACATAATCGAGGAAATATTATATAGAATGGGTATCGAATAAATGAAACGTAACTGCAGACGTATAGTTTAAAATTATTTATTAATACATTTTAATAAAACAATCATTTACTAATAATATTTGTGGATTTAAAGCTTCAGTAGCGGGATTTGCGACATGATTATATTTTAAAGAATACATTTATTTATTTAGACATTATTTTATATTGAGGATTTCAGTAGCGGTATTTCCGATACTGAAATGTTTGCAAAAGGAATACATTTATTTGAAGGCGTAATCTAGCTACCTAAAATTCTTGAGTGAGTATTTCTAATGCATGCCTGGAGGGATTTATACCTTTGCAATGCAAGAGTCTAAAGTATGGGTTATAGGAGTAATGGCAGACATATATTTATTTAATTAAAATATTTATTTATAACTAAGGGCAAACATTTATTTGTGAGTCAATTATGCAGATAATGCAGAGGCGGAGTGATATGTTTAGAATAATAAAACTAAGTAAAGGAACACGTGGTACGCTTTAGAAAGGCGATATGGAATGGCAGTATATCGCAACTGCAATGCCGTGAATGAGTTTATAAGAATGTCAGGCTGGTCTCTGCCATCGGCCCAACGAAGTAAGGTGTCACATAAACATAACCAGGGACAAGCGGTCCGTGTCGCAGTTTTGCCGGCTGGCTGCATGACATTGTCAAGTCCTACGAGAGCACCCATTATGCCCGCTTGTGTAGGACGACTGGGGTTAATTTCAACCCTGAAGAATCTGGAAATTTCACGGCGGAATGGGTCATCGCATCTCTAAAACGTAACACATGTATACTGTATAAACGGTTATGATGAGATTTAAGTAGATTTCTGACTTGGCCCTACATTACCAACATTTACTCAAGAACTCTGGCGACTCTCAAAGAAATGGGATTTTCTAGAATTATTCATTAGATTTAATAAATACAATATATATAAACTGGGAGTTATTACAACTAATATGCCAGCCATTTGCGAAGTAGTAGACCCTGCATTACAATAATGATGCACTGAATGCGTGTCGATTTATATGAAAGTAAAGTTATTTAGGAAAGTAAATATTAATGAAAATTGGACATGCATTCATTGTTTTAAGCGATCATAGATTTAAACTTTGAAATTTGAGACGATTATGAGCATGCAATAAGTAAATAATAACTATAGATAGAATGTAGATTTGAGAAATACGCACCCAAAAAAGACAGAGTGAGGTACGCTAGATTATTAGAGAAATTTACACATTAAATTAATTATTCAATTTTAGTTATACAAATGGTAGTTTTACATTTTATAATTTAGATAAGTATTAGGAAGAAGAGCTATAACATATTATTAGAGTACTCTAGAGTTTGAATACAGACAGGTACCTGTTTTATAAGAAGTTTTCCGAGTCCATTGGTTAAGTAGCAAATAGTTCATGAGTGGCCATTCTTTCTTGTATTTAGACGTTTCATTTTACTTTCACAGCAGCAGCAGCTTTCTCATTTATTTCAGGCAGCAGATCTTCATGGTTAATTTATGATGGGCAATGGAAAGTTCAGCATCCGACAGGTCATCTCCCGATGGAGAATAATCTAGGTGCTTTACTCGGTCATACCTTGGCAGGAACAAATTATTTTATATTTTGGAGACTCTCAGTGATCGAGAGCAAAGCTAAAGTTTAAGTGAATGTCTCCAGCAAGTCTAAGATGGCCTCTTTTTTTATCTTGATCTCTCACATTTTTGTTAAGGTATTTTTAGGTTCTATTTAATCTGCCCTGAGGATAATCAATGCATTTTGTTGGTTTTTAATTAAAGAAAGCTGCCGTTCTATTGTTTACATTTTACATTTACTAATTATATTTTGGGGAATTTTTCTTTAATTAATCTATTATCTATCACTGACCGATGCTTTTAAATTTCAAAAACAAAAAGGGAACATAAGATTATTTTAACTTTTAATTAAATATTACATCAGATTTTTTAGAATTATTATTAAATGAAATTTAAACAAAGCAATAAATACGAACTTTATAATCCAAAATAAATGATTAAAATTATACAAAATCATATAACTAAAAGAAATCTAAATTATATTATTTTATCCCTATTTATTGCGTTTAATTTGAGATCGAAATGTGTGCGTGTTTATGCTGAATTCTACATATATTTATACATTTTTAATATTGTTACACACACAATTCGATATCAAAAAGTTTAAATTTGGGCGGGATAGACCGGTCAGTGAGAGACAACAGAAAAAGGTGAAACTTAAGATTCGAATACGAATCTTACTGTTTCACTGTTACAATATATATATATATAATATTCAGGCATATTAATATTGTACCGGTCGAAAATGTATATCCATTCAACAAGACTTAGAATCTGAGCAAAAGTACCCTGAATCCAATCATGCCCGAGATACCCAGGTCAGGAGCACTCATGAATTTGAACCTGTTTGCCCATACCCTAAATCTATAACACTATGGATAACACCCACGGTGATATCATGTAAATTAATTATTTCTTGGCCCAGAGCTGCAGCATATTACATGAAACCTACAATGATGATGATTTTTGGGAGATAATGAGTGAACCAAGAGATAGCTTAACTAAGATCAAAGAAAACTATATTAACTAAATGATAGGATTCAAATATGAGATATTTTATGACACAGATTTATTAAATGATTCAGACATTTATTATACTTTCCGATTTCACGCTGCAGAGTGAGTTTACATAAGAATTAAAAATATATTTATCATTAATGTCTTTAATACAGATGGATACATAGTGCGGTTGTAATATATATATATAACTATTCAAAATTTACATGATTTAACAATAATAAATTGCGGTTGCTTACATAATTTATTTACCATAACGTAACACTTAAATGATTTTGGTTCGATACATTTATATAGTGCGGAAGCATATGTAGAAATATTCAAAATTACATGTTTATGAGTAAGTAGTAAAGTACATATCACATTGGTTTTGTTTTAACACAATTCTATAGTGCGTGAGCGCACGTAAAAATATTCAAAGGTTTACAGGTTTTATAAATGAAAGTTAAAATAGCATTTAATATTGGTTTTGCTTTAATACCCTTATATAGTGCGGGAGCGCTCGTAAAATATTCATAAGTTTACAAGTTTTATAAATGAAGGCTAAAATGTCATTTAATATTGATTTTGCTTTAGTACATTTCTATAGTGCGGTAGCGCATGAAAAATATTCAAAAATTACATCACTGAGACAGTACATTTATCTGGTGGTAGACGAAATTCATATATATAATAGCCATAAGGCAGGAATACGATTGCAAAGGTTTCACTAATTCATTAAATAATAACTTAACCGTGGTATTACATGGAGACACTTTTCATTAAGGTTATTAACAAAATAATTCATAAATCATTTTAAAGAAACAACGGTTATTTGAAACATATTGAACTAAATATTTTATTCATATAATATTTTTGAATCACATATGTGAAACTAACTTGGTACCTTTGCTTAATTGTAAGAGGAGGGGAGAGCAGTTTGAAATAATTGGATTAAAACTCCAACGAAATTACTTAAGAGATAAATGGTTAGTAGGTATATTAACACTATAGAATTTACCAACTAGGCATAATATAAATATAAGTGGGGAATGGCGGTGCATGCATATATCTTAGGAAGGCAGATACGGCATCTTGGCTGATTTACACTTTATACATCCAATAACGATGACGATGAAGTATGCCGCTTCAGGCGGACTAATACTTAGAATGAACTTTCTAGATGTGAAGTTGCAATAGTCCGGCATATGGCTATCCATGCAGAGCTCCCACAACGCTAGCAAAATATCCAGGAGTTAGGTCATACTCCTGATTTGGACCTACGAAGAAATAATTCAAGATTCCCTGGAGTGAGGTGCAGGCAAATCAGAAATGGCGAGATTCCCCGGAGCGAGGTATGGGCGAATTGGAAGAGAATCGCTTCCTAATTTATGCAAACAATGCAGTGATAATAATAATATGTCTAGATATTTAAAAAATAATAGTTACGGCCTACGAATGGTTTAGCAAATCTATAGCACGAATACATTTCCATACTTCCATATCAAATTACAAGACTAATTCAATAAACTTTTAGTCATTTTATTATAGCTTAAATATCCCCCACCCTCCTAACTTATTTTTATAAAAAAAATGTATTAGCTAATAAGGAATAATTATTCGCCAACTTTGGCAAACTTGGACACATCAATAAAGAAAACAAAAGATTTATAAATCTACCCCAGATAAAATAAGTCTTGTAATAAAAATACATTGATAAGAACCGCACGATTACTAATAGAAAAAATTTTATTATTCATTAACTCAACCCTAAGAGCTTAAAACATTATTAACTAAATGATTTAATGCAATATACCCCCCCCCCCTATTTCTATAGAAATAAAAATATAGCTCGTATGATTGGAGTTAACCAATATTCTACATTTCATATACATATATAAAATCAAAACAACTATTAATATCAAAATTTTACCGCATAAAAATAAAGCAATTATAAAAGCAAGCGTGAATCGGATGAATAGAATTACATTTAGATAATTTATGGTTTAGAATCGATAACATAATGCTCGCCATTTTGCGAGTTATTTAAGATATTACTTAAATGATAAAACAAATATTATAATTTATGAAATTTAGATCAGCAAGAAATTAGCAGCACTAAGTATTGTGAATGAATACACCTATATGTTTAATTATAGAAGTGATGTCTTCAAGATAGGCAGGAATGCATTTTTTTTTGGATGGGCATCAGGTCAGACGCTGGTGGCACGATGTCACTCTGGCTCAGCATGGTAAGGAGATTGTCTCAGATAAAGGGGAACGGTGGCTTGAAGTCCCTTTTCTACTCAGACATTCTGGGAACGACCAACGTGGAATAGGTTAGCAACAGTAACTTAAAATTAGCTCTCCTCCTTACTGGGTTCAGATCCAGCAGCATTTATACTCTTTTTTCTGATGACGTTAGAAAGCACTTAGCTGCCAGACCCGAGGCACTTTATCCACTTAGCAGATCTGTAGTTTCTGACCGGATGCATCCTTTGTTGGAATAAAATTTAAATACAATGCAATCCTGTCAAAAGTTTCTCGCATGATTGTTTTAAATGTAGTCTTGTGATTTTAAAACAGAAAATGGATAAATTTCCATTAAAGGATTTTTACATTATTATAAAAATTATAAGTTTTAGATGGATAAATGGGTTTCCGGCAATTGTCTTAGTTATATTTGAGAATCTTATGACAAGGATTGCGTCAACTTTAATTCTTCTGACTGCCCCGACTTAAATAAATAATATATTAGATATAACTTGACATATACATTAAATATATAAATTTTTATTTAAACTATATTTTAGCAATAATCTCCCCATCACTTATAATATATAGATCCATTACGCACGCACATGAATTAAAATAACAAAAAAAATATTAAAATTAATCATTTTAAGATATTTATACATATATATATATATATCTACGTCAATTATCACTTTATTAGTTTAAATACAGAATATATGCATTTATAAATATATATACATGTGTAAGGATGGAGTTTGAATATGGTTTGGTGGTAGATTCGGAGTGGGCTGTGAAGCTTGATCTGAGTATCAGGTCAACTGCTTCAATGTATAACTAATAAAATTATAATGTATTAAAAAAAAATTTTTTTTATTTATACATCTACTAAAATTTAGTAATTTTTTGTTTAATTTTTTCAGAGTGTGCTCTTATATACTACATCTGAGGTCACCAAAGTGGTATATATAGACCCCCAGGGGTCTATTTAACAAAAGTAGAGGTCGATCTGAGCCAGGGGGTTGAAGGAAAAGCAATTCTTAATATGCAAATCACACATAGTATGTAAAATTTGTGATGTTTTTATAACTGTCTTAATATCAGTTTCTTTATAGAAAATAAATAAACGTATATTTATTCATGTGAAACAAGTATTTAAGTATCAGCATGCAGCAGCGCGAACTCTGCACTTCTGGCTTATGAGTCATATGCATATGTGCGCTTGTCCAAATGTCACAAGCGTTGATGTTACAAACGCAAATATCATACACAGTTTCAGCTATCTTTGCAAATTGTGAACAGTGTTAAATATTTGCAGTGTCATTATTACTACTTTTATAGTATTAAATAATTAGTTATAGTTTCTATAAAACTATTCATTTAGTTTAGATATCAATTTTAATTATCAATACATGTAAAAAAGAAGGTAATTATTAATAATATGGGTTAGTATAGTATACCAACTTATTTTTAACTTATTTATAGAACCCTAATTAAAAAATGGCAGCTTCACTTTCTAAAAAGAAATGTCAGTATTATTCATTGGATTATTTGAAATTTGGATTTATTTGTTCACTGACAAATGAAATGATTCCTATGTGTCTTCTATGCGAAAAAACTTTTGGAAATGACTACATGAAACTGTCAAAATGAAAGATCATCTTGAAGGAGTTCACTCAGATAAAAAAAATAAAGAACTTGAATTTTTCAAAAAACTTAAAGAAAAAGTCACATGTCAACCAACTATAAAAAGTTTTATGAAGCAGTCTACTGAAGTTGAAACTGGAGGATTAATAGCTTCATACAAGATTTTGCTTAATATAGCAAAGAGGGGGAAACCACACACACTTGCTGAAGAAATTGTTATATCTGCAATTAAAAACATCATTGAGAATGTAATAAAAAAAGACTCCGTTAATGTTTTAAAGTCCTTGCCATTAAGTGCAATTCTGTAAAATGGCGTATGATGAAATGGCAGAAGCTAAAAAATTGCAAGTTCTCTATTCAATTTGATGAATCTGTTTTTGGTATTTCTGCTATTCTTATGGTGTACATTAGATATTTCAGTAAAATAATAGGACAAGTCATTGATGAATTTTTATTTGCTAAATATCTTGAAACTGCTGGAAAAGAAATGACAATTTTTAGATGTTTACACGGATATTTAAATAAATATGATATTCCGCTTGAAAATATAATAGCAGTAGCCACAGATGGCGCACCTTCTATGGTAGGGCATTACTGAGGTTTTGCTAGATTTCTCAAAGAAAAAGTGCCCAGTATATGTACTATTCATTGTGTGTTGCATAGAAACAACTTAGTAGCAAAATATCTGAGTCCAGAGTTACATAAAGCTTTACAGTTTGGTATTAAGTGTATCAATCAAATTAAAGCCCAACCTCTTAAATCAAGATTAATTTCCAAACTTTGTGAGGAAAATGACAAGTTATTTAACCAATTACTTCTGCGCAATGAAGTTAAATGGTTGTCTAGAGGTGTATGCTTGCATCGGCTCATTGAGTTATTTGACTCCATGACAGAATTTCTCAGCAAAATAAATCCTGTTCTGAGTGATGAACTCCAAAACAATAAGAACCATATTTTTTATTTAGCGACTTATTTGGAAAATTTAATGACATCTAAACAAAGCCGCAAGGAAAAGATGTAACAATTATCCAAGCTCGGACAATACTGTTAGGCTTCCAAGTAAAATTAAATTTACATCTTTATTGCTACGTAAGTATTATTAGTATTTTTCAAATCTGCGACAATTAGAAATAAAAGAAGAAGATTTGAAAATATATACAAGTCATCTTCAAAAATTAAGTGACGATATTAAACTGCGCTTTGTTGATTTGGAAACATTGACATCCCTGAATGGATTATTGTGTCATTTTCCACTCAAGTTGAAAACGTGGACATCAACCTGCAAGATGAACTTGCTGAATTATTATCGGATCTTGAAGCAAAGACATTTCTTAAAATAAGAAAATTTTGGACAAATATAAATATAATGCAAAAATATGTAAAACTTTACGAAATAGATCAGCCATTTATGCTGACGTTTCCAAATTCCTATATGGTTGAAGCCGATTTCAGTCATGTAAATTCAATCTCAACTTAGTACAGAAATAAATTAAATGTGGAGTTTTGAGGGGATTTAAGATTAAAATTGACCAATTTCGAACCCAATATAGTGAATCTTGCAAAGAATCACCAGGCACACCCATCTCATTAATTAAGAAGCAATACTGTAGTTACTTTACTTATTATTTTTACTTATTTATAATTACTTATTATTTAATAAATATTAAGGTATTTAAATTTCAACATTAAGATATTTTTCATAAAACTATTGTTACACAATGTAAAATTACTTTAATAAATGTTTAAAATCATAAAATAAATGTACAAACACAGTACCTAATAGATAGTTTTATTTTACTTAACTGAAAATTACTTTTATAGGGGGGCGATGAAGATTTCGAAAAATTATGTAGGGGTCCACAATCAAAAAATTTGGCGACCCCTGTTTATTAAACAACAAGTTATTTTTGTCCTGAATTCTCAGATAAAAATGGATTAATCTGGCCACATTTAGAATCATCATTTTATTGTATTGGTAACTTGCGGGATTATTTTTAAATATGATTAATCAATGCAACCTAAATTGACTCATATATAAAGTAGATAATAAAAGATTAATAAAAAGATTAAACAAAAAAAAATGGAAAGGAAAATCAGAGTCAAAAATGCAAATAATGTTATTGCCCAAATACACAATCCCATTGGCACAGTTAGTATATGTGATGATATGAGAGAGAGACAAATAACAGTTTGTATCAGAAATAGTACTAGTCATTGATGAACCAACTCTTATAAGGGTACTGTTTATTTGTAACTCACAGTTGGCCTTCATATCTAAAGGTCATTCCACTATCTGCCATCTGATCTGTCATATAATTTCCTAATTTCATCTACTAATGTGCCATATATCTCCATATTAAACATTAATCCTCATTGCTTCTATTCACTCTGTCATAATTATTTTCTATTTTTATAAAATATATATTTTCCTATTTTCTTACTCACTGTGTAATTGTAAGTAAGTTATCACCTATGCATCAATCAATCTAAATCTGTTCTCTTTTTATAATAAAAACTTGAGTTTATGATAAAAATAATTATGCATATACCATTATTAATGTGGCATATATGAAGTGATCAAATTATTGAACAGCTATGTCTATAATTTTTCATGTTAATCTATCACTTAAGTTCATCTGATACTGTTGCTAAGGTATGAAAAGCCAATTGCATAAAAACAATGAAAATAAGTTATTGTTTTATTTGTGCAGATAATCGAGAATTCTAACTCGTACTGATGTATAAATTGCATATTATAGTTTACAATGATAAACTAAAGGAATTCGTATATTACTACTAAGATAGAGGCTTTTTTAAAAAAAAAAAAAATCCTAAAATTAAAAGCAAAACCAATATTTTGACTAATAACTTTCTCATCAGAATATTATCTAATATTCACTTACAAAAATTAATTCATTTAGTCAAGCGTTGTTAGCCGAGAGATCATCGCACCCGCCTTGCAAGCAAGTAGTTGGTTGCAGACAGGTGTGGGTTCGCGTCCCGGCCGAGGCTATGACTTATGAAAAAAAAATTGATTGATTCCTTTTTAGAAGATAGTTAATGTGTTTAATTTGGTCTTTATATATACATTAATTTGTGCCAATGATTTGTTCTCATAAAAAGTTTGCACAAATGGCCATGTTATCACATTTCATGTCCACATTTCAGACAAACAATAGCACTGCTACATTCAGGATTGTTGAAAGAGGGTAACCATTCATAACGAAATGTGGTTCAAAGTAAGAAACCAGTCCATCACAATGATGCTAAGAAACAACATTTTGTAAATGGACAGAATTGTACAATTATATATATATGGTTATCATTTGGAATAAATGAAGATTATTAAAAGTTTACTGGTTGGAAAATCATTTCTCACAAAAAATGTAAATGCTTATTTGTTCATTTCCACTAAATAAAGTTATATACGGTCATTTTTTTAAATAAAAAATCTTTAGAAGTTTACATGGGAGAAGATCATTTCTCACAAAAAAATGTAAATGTGTGTTTGTAGATGTGTGTATTATTTTCAATAAATAGTTACAGGTCATTCTTTTTTCAAATAAATCTTTAATTGATCAATTAAATTTATTAGAAGTTCTAGTATAGATGTTATTTTCCAAGATCGCAAGATTAGAAAATCATTGCTAGATTAATATGTATGTGATATCTCATTGCTGGACTAATATATACGCACCCAAGTTTTGATCACCTGTAAACATTTAAGAATAGCTGAGAAAATCTATTTAATTTATATTTAACTCCAGAAATGCAAACAATGAATAACATTTAAATTAAGTAAAGTGTTAGACATTTTCCCTAAAATAATATTCTCCTAATAGAAGTAACTGAATTTGCATCACTCTAAATTGAAAATACTGAGATTCAAATTGAAGTGATTACTCAAAACTGTAAGGTTTTGAATTTTCCATCCATTAGTCTGAATAATTAGATAAAAGTAAAAATTGACCAATGAATAAAAAATAAAAGTTCAATAATTAGAAAGGCTGATTATGAGTATCTAGCTATTTGAACATTTAATATTCATTGGTTTTACTTTTACATTTAAGATTTCTTCAGATAAAACAAAATATTGCAAACAATAAGAAAAATATAAAATCAGTCACACTCTCTGACTTCTCTTTTGCTATATTGGCTATTACATTTTCAAATATTTATTTGACATATATACTTTTTTAAAAGTAATATATCTCTTACATTTAGCATCTTTCAATTAATTAAAAGACTTAAATGATAATCAAAATTTAAACATTATCCACCAAAGCATTATATAAACTTATATTTTATATCTTTATTAGTTCAAAGATCCAACACTTAAAATTTTGAACCAAGTCTGATTATATACTTATATAGGTCTAACCCTAGGTCAGAAACAATATACTTTAATTACTTCAGTTATAAATATACAGGATTTGAACTCAGACTTTTCAAGCACCCTTCAACTATCCACACTATCTCATACCACTGAAACACATGACCGCACACATGTAGGAAAAATAAATAATCATGTGTGTGGTCATGTGTATCAGTGGTATGAATTAATGTGAATAGTTGAAGGGTGCTTGAAAAGTGTGAGTTCAAATCCCCTATATTTATAGTTAAGTTCCAGGTATATGAAGAATGCCCGTATTTCAAATATTTACTTGTTATATAAAACTTTGAAGTCATCATTTGAATAATATAAAAGAAATAATAGCAATTTTAAATGGATATATGCAAACTAATAACCCTCACTGATGATGCCCAATGGCCAGAAATTAGATTAAAAATTTGATTAACATTACCATATAGTATCCATTTATTTCTCACACTAACATGGGTAGTTTTGTAATACAATGATTAATAAAATGAATTATTGCTGTTGGACAGCTATTATATGTAAATTTCGGTTGCTATATACTATTACATTGCCATCAAAGAGTCAAAAAAATTCATTCTTAGAATGTTACTGAGATCACAAAATATATTATGATTAATAATGACAGATTTATATAACTATGCAGACAAGTTTGCTTAAATTCAAAACTCCAAAGATTTAACCTGAATAGTGTAAAATGGGTGATGTAGGTTTCTGGACTGATGTGTGCAATCTGATGCTTTTCAGATTTGATCAAAACCAGAACTTCCATCTAGTGTTTATTTATTAATCATATTTACAAGAAGTACAGTGACAGAGCAAAATTTTACATATTACTATAATTTTAATTAAAAGTTCCACCCATGCACCTGACTTCAAATAGGACTCAACTTGGGATTCTTCACCCTCTGATCATGGCATTTCAGAGGGAGATGTTCTAAGTTAACCTCAATGCCTGAAAGGACCCATCCAAGTCTCCATGCAATTCCCCATTTCCTACTACTACACCTGTCTAAATTCTCAGTTCCAATCATGTACAACTTAATTAATCACCTTTCTTCTGGTGTCCATGATATCAGTGGTCTTTATCCCATAGCGATGGTGCCATTTCTAAAGCACAACATAATTCCTTCTCCACTGGAGAATCTGCGGCCCATCTCTGAAACCACACTGATGGTCAAGATCATTGAATCTATTATCAAGGACAAAATTCAAAACAAGACTCTTCCCCTTATTTCGCAATATCAGTTTGCGAAAAAGGGCAGCTCAACCGCAAATGCTATCAATCTTTTTTAAAATCATTACTGACCAGATCAGATCCTCCAGGCAATCGAGACCGATGGTTGTGCAGCTCGACATTGCAGCTGCCTTTGATTCTATCCAACTCAATAACCTTTTAAACTTACTTGGTAAACATGATATTCCTACTGGAATCATAAACATTATTAGAAACCTCCTCTACAATCATGAAGTAAGCATCTCACTGAATGGGAAGCTTTCTCCCCCATTCTACACCACATCCTCCATTCCACAGGGCTCTCCTCTGAATGCCCTGTTTTTCATCACTTACCTCAACCCTCTACTTCTTCAAATTGAGAGATCTCTCCCTGGCATTTATATACCAATTTTAAATATATCAATTCATCACATCACCTATATGGATGACTTGGCCATTTTCCTTCCATCAAAAAAATTAATTCCCAGACTTTCATCAATACTTAAAGAATTCTCTGATCAATCTGGCCTCCAGTTTAATATGACCAAGTCATCTGCCTGTATATATCCTCGGGTAAGACCATTCCAGAACCATTTGCAGTGAAGCTGCAAAACTTCTTGGGCTTCCTTATATTTGAATCCGCTTCCGCAATGAGATCTATCCAAGGAAAGCTACTTCAATCCACAGAGAATCATATCCTCTCTATCCAAAGTTTACATGTCCATACTCGCCAAGTCCTCCCTTATCAATATACTAATATTCCCTAGAATATCCTATTTCACCCCAGTAGTCAATTTTACCAAAGTCTTCATCAGGAAGATACACAAGATGTGCACTGATCTGATTAGAGGGGGCAAAAGTGCAACCATAAGCTTGAGAAACCTACAGAAACACACAAAATTCAATGGATTATCCCTACATTCCATAGATACTTTTATATTTCAACGTTCCTACAATTCTTTCTACAGAATGTGTCTGCAGTATCCCAACTATTCACCCTCCAGAGAGGTCACTCCCACAGATAAGCCTCCCCCCATTAGGACCAATTGGCTGGCAACCCTCGCATGTCTTATCTCCAAACATACTATGCTTCCTAACAAATCATCCTCAATGAAAATCAAGCTCTAGGATCATTACTACATCCTTAATCCTGATGTTTCTGCAGGATTAACTCTCCTCAGGTTTAACAACCATCTGCTAATCAAGAAATTTAAGCGATGGTTCCTTGAACCCAAATATTTTGATTTCCTGATGAAGATAAATATTAATGCCTTGCCTACTAAATACTTTCTGGTGCATTGCCGAGAATTCTCAAACATAGAATCCACTTGCTCTCTATGACTCAGAAAGGATGAAACTTCTCTTCCCTCCTCTGCCACTGTTTCTCTTCACCCCTACAGAGTCCTTATAGCCTCAATGTTAAATAACAATATGCCTCCTCTGTCAACTCTCATTGACAATATACTATGTGGATCCATCCTGGAGATACGATTAACAACATTTGTACTGTTCTCACTATGGTACACGCGGTGCTGGCTCACCTTTAATCATGCACTGGAACGTCCCCTCGAGCTCTATATTAACAAAATGGAAAAAATTTGGAAAAGGGACCAGAATTTTCCCCCTCTTACATCTACGATTCTACATGGAGATTATTGACCTGGCCCCCAAAAGCTGGTTCCTTTCATTCCTGAATAGAAAGCTCCTATCCTGGAGAGTGATTTGAGGCTGAATGGCCTGCATCCTTTTGTGATGACTTGCTTTGCTCTGCGTGGTTATTGACCCTGAGTTTTATGGAAGTAACCTCCAATATGAAGGGTCGATGTGATCATAAAGAGCATGGACAAAGGATCAGATTTATCATTGAACTGTATGGGACCCACAAGCGTGGTCACCTATCAACGGGATACTATTCTGGACCGTTCCTTGCTGATATCCTTCATATTAGTCCTTTTAGCTGGTGTCAAGCAAGATATCAATATTGAACTTTAATCCCCCTGATTATCATGTAATATATTCTATGTTTAACTGTTATCACATGTTGTAACCAAATTTCTGAATAAAAATTGTATATTTTATAAAAAAAAAAAAAAAAGTTTTATCTTTTTATAAACTTTAGTTAGTTATGTTTAATATATAATTTTGTGGCCTGTATGCAAACAAAATATCAACAATAGTTCTTAATTTAAAATGTTTTAATAATTTATGCAAAATTTCTATTATCATTTTTACTTATTACTATAAGTTATATTATTTGGCAAATATTTTTTCATATTATATTAATAAAAAAATCCAGTTATTCAGGGACATTAATTTTTAATGCTAAAATTTGGCATGTTTAAGAAAACAATTATTTATAAATTAATAGATCAAATTAAAAATTACAAATAGGTAACATAATAACCTGAAACTAGTTTTAAAAGTCATATAAAAATAGCTTGCCATAGATTAGTGCAGTGGTAGAATGATGTATTCGAATGCTAAAGATTCTTGGCCCAAAGCTCAACCTGGTGTTCAAAGTCACATGATTTCTGAGCAATTAACCCTTTAATGATTTATTTTACTAAAGAATGAGACAAAAAATAATATGTTTCATTACTAAAATATTTGTACCAGTTTATAGGCTTTTTTCCAGAAATAACATTTTTTAGCATTTTGTGTCATTTTTAACAAATAATATATATATATAGGTGTATATATAAGAATATTTTTTCAATATATACAATCATGACAGACAAAAATAAATCATGGCCCTTATTCCCAGGAGGCTGTAAAGTCACCAACCAAGGCAGCGGTTGGTGGCCGAAGGCGGAGGGCGCTAAGAATCCCCTGACTGCGGACTCAGTCTGCCATTTGATGACAACTTTTTATTTAGGTACTTACAACTGCAGATCACTTTCAAGTGAAGGAAGATTTCAAGAGTTAGAAGAAGAACTGTCTTATATTAAATGGAACATTATTGGACTTTGTGAAGTTAGAAGAAAAGGTGAAGAAACAATTGATTTAAAAAGTGGACATATTCTCTACTATAAAGGCACAAATATTGGAAATACAAGTGGAGTAGGATTCATTATAAATAAAAAGTGGAAGAACAATATTGTGGAGATTGATGGTGTATCAGACAGAGTGGCAAGATTAGTTTTACAACTTAATAGCAGATACCAAATGCAGATAATTCAGGTTTATGCCCCAACAAGTTCTCATAGTGATGAAGTTATAGAAGATTTTTATATGGATGTACAAAAGGCTTTTGATCAGAGTAAACAACATTTTAAAATTGTTATGGGAGAATTTAATGCTAGAATTGGTAAACAAATGAGAGATGAAAATGCTGTAGGTAATTTTGGTTATGGTAATAGAAATGAGAGAGGACATAGACTTGTGGAGTTTGCAGAAAAAAAACTTTATATTATGAATTCTTTTTTTGAGAAAAATGTTAGAAGGAAATGGACATGGAAGCATCCAAATGAAGGTACAGCAGAATTGGATTATATTTTGACTAACCGAAAATATATATTTCAAGATTGCAATGTTCTTAAATAAATTTAACACAGAAAGTGATTAGTAAGATGTAAGATACATGTTAATGTAAAACTAGAGAGACAAAAATTATTAAGGAAAACAATATTTACAGTTGATATTCCTAATCTTCAGAAACATTCTAATGAATTTAAATTAGAACTTACAAATCGGTTTCAAGTATTAGTAGATTTTGAACATGATTCAGATTTGAATGACATTAATAGGAAAATAAGCGATACACTTTTAAAAACTGCAACAAAGATAGCTGGTAGAAAAAAGCAGCAATTGACCAATAAAATTTCTACTGAGACTAAAGAATTTATGAAGAAAAGAAGGAATATGAGGATATACAACAATGATGCATTAAAAAAGATTGAATATCTCGAATTTTGTAAAATGGTGCGGAAAAGAGTTGAAAATGATATAAGAAAGTATAATTGTGAACTAGCAAGGAAAGCTGTAGAAGAGAATAAAAGTCTAAAGAGTGTAAAACAATATTTTGGTATTGGTAGGAAATTTATATCTGCAATAAGAAAAAAAGATGGCATTATTACTAAAAAGAGAGATGACATCATAAAATGTGTAGAAGACTTCTATCAAGAATTATATAGTAATAAAGAACAAGTGCCTCCTATACATATTACATCTTCCGAATTGCCCAAAATTTTGAATGAGGAAGTGGAACATGCAATTAAATTTATGAAGAAAGGGAAGGCTCCAGGTAATGATGGAATTGTAATTGATATATTAAAAGAAGCAGGTGAAGAAATAGAAACAATTTTAGCAAAGTTATATACCAAATGTCTAAATGATAAAGATGTACCAGATGATTGGAAGAATGCAGTATTAATATTAATATTTAAAAAAGGTGATAAAGAAGATATTAGAAATTACAGACCTATCAGTCTTTTATCAGTTTTATACAAAATTTTTACTAAGATAATTACAACTCGTTTACAGAAAACACTGGATTTCCACCAACCAAGAGAACAAGCTGGATTTAAAAGTGGTTTTAGTACAGTAGATCATATCCAGGTATTGAGAGAAATTATAGAAAGGACAAATGAATATGAGTTGCCATTATGCTTAGGATTTGTAGACTATGAAAAGGCATTTGATTCTATAAACATTTCTTCAGTGATTAAAGCATTGGATCATCAAGGTGTGGATCCAGGATATTGTCATATTTTGAAGAATATTTATAAAAATGCAACAGCAATAATTAGATTACATTGAAAAGGGTGTAAGACAGGGTGATTCCATATCTCCTCAACTTTTTACAGCAGTGCTGCAAGAAATATTTTGTGGATTAAAATGGGAAACTAAAGGAGTGAAAGTAAATGGAGATTATTTAAGTCATTTAGATTTTGCAGATGATGTAGTTGTTTTTGCAAATAATGCTTTAGAGCTACAGGAAATGTTGCAGGAGTTATCCGATGAAAGTAGGAAAGTAGGACTAAAGATAAATGTTAAAAAGACTAAAGTAATGTTTAATAGATTTTCTCAAAATATGAAAATAAAGATTGATTATGATGAGTTAGAAGAAGTTAACAGTTACAAATACCTTGGTCAGATTATTAATACAGATGGAAATATAATGGATGATATTAATCATAGAATTAAACTTGGTTGGAGTGCTTTTGGTAGAAATAACTTGATACTAAAAGGAAATATGCCTATGTGTTTGAAAAGGAAGGTTTTTAATAAATGTGTTTTGCCAGTTCTTACTTATGGATCTGAGACTTGGACACTTCATAGAAGAGCAATACAGAGACTTCAGACCACTCAAAGAAGTATGGAGAGATGCATGTTGGGAGTAACAAGAAGGGATCGAAAATGCAATGTATGGGTAAGAGAACAAACAGGTGTTACTGACCTCATTGAAAAAATTAAAAGACTGAAGTGGAGTTGGGCTGGACATATTGTTAGAAGAGATGATAACAGATGGACAATTGAAATTTTAAACTGGATTCCAAGAGATTGTAAAAGACCCAGAAAGAAACCACATGTGAGATGGATGGATAAAATAAGAAAGTGTGCAGGGGTGATGTGGAGAAGAGAAGCTAAAGATAGGAAAAGATGGATTGAACTTGGAGAGACCTTCATCCTGCAGTGGATTGATGGGGTTGATGATGATGATGATATAAATATTATAATATATATATACACACATGTATATTTTTATTTTATTAATTAGTTTATATAGCTCTCACAAACTTCTTTAACTTATTCTTCTTTTATCTCTTTCTTACTTTCTCTTTTCTGGTGTTAGAAGAGCAAGCCAAATCATTTATGAATTGAATGGCTATTATGGTGATGATAATATTTATATAAAAATCATAATTTATTTATAATAAAAACTTTTCAATTTTGATTAGATTTGTTCACCTGAAATTTCTGATAAATTAAGACGAGTTTCTTTAATCAGTAAAAGTATTTTTTTTTCATCATGACAATCAGCTTGTGGTAGCAATAAACCCTAAACGTATTGATTTACAATAACATTTAAAGCATTTACATGTTTGTTTAGATAGTTCAATAATTATCACGTGAATGCAAATATAATAATAAAAAAAGGTAAGTAAATACACAGTGTAGTTTACATAAAGTAAATTATATATTGTTTGTTTATATGTGTGTGTATGTATAATTTTATTACTATAGTATATATGTATTTTTATTAAGAATTCAGTCTATCAAATGGAAAAATCATGTTCACTATACTCTGGGGTGGATAATAAAAACAGCATCCTTTCTTGAGTTTAGAATACACCATTTGCATTATTCAAAAAATAATTCTATTGTCATACAACAAAATAAAAATAAACCCATCTTAAAACATTCTATCAATAAAAGAAAGTTTTATTTCAAAAAATTTAACTTCAATATTTATTAACAAAACATCAATAATAAAAAACATATTTTTTTAAGAATTTATATGTGTACACTTATCTTGAAATAATGTAATAAATGAAATTTTGAAAATTTTCTGTTTTTTTTTTTTTTTTGTAGAGAGAAAACAAAAAACAAAAAAAACTTGCAATGTCAGTTGATAAATAACATCAAATTTGCATTTTACAAAATGTTTGAAATCACTCCTTAAGAAATTTTAAGTAAACGTTATAAAGCTTTTAATTAAAATTAATAAATTACAGAGCTACCACATTGAAATATCTTCTAATAATATTTGTAATTTTGCATATGAAGTAACCAAAAAAAATCCACATTAAACAAAATAAATATTTATTAATGCAAACATTACAATTCTTCTGTAATAAATATCACTTGAATTTATATAAATAATAGTAAGTAATAATAATAAATGTAAGTAAGGAAAATACAACATTGAGATAGTAATAAAAAGTATTTTCCTCTTTATTATCTTTGTCTTTTTGTAAATATACAATAGGATCACCTTTGCAATCTGTGGCAACACTTGATAACCCTTCACTCACAATGGCAGTAAAATTTTCTAAAGGACATAACTGGTCACAATTTGATAATTTGATATTTAGTGGATCTTCATCGGAAATGTTTTTTAGCAACATATGAATGAAATAAGTTTGATTTACCTCATGTAATTCAAGTATCAAAGTAGTACCTACAGGTATTTTTTGATTGTGAAAATTATCCAAAATAGCCAAAACAGGACCAATTATTCCATCATGCTAAAACATTACATAATTTGAAATAAAATTTATAATAAAATGTAAGATAACTAATAAATATTATAAATATATGAAAAGTTTAAGTCCGAAAATAAAATAATATATATATAGTCTAAAAAATAAAACTTAAAAGTAAGTTCATTTAATAACATCTAAATATAAATATACAAAGAAGCTTCTTATATTCATTGCCATTTGGTTCCAAACCTTTTTGTGTATACCAAAAACAATAAATAATAGAGAACTCTAAATAATATATGTATTAAACTTACAGGCTTGTACCTACATTATAGTTTACTTTAAGAAATCAAACAAAAAATACAATGAAACAATTATGAAAAAGATAATACAATAATAAATGTAAAAAGAAAGAGAAAGCAGCCACATGACTAATGGATGATAATTCTTATTGGTTTTCATACATATGGGCATTCAAGTAAAACATAAATTTTACAAATGCAATGATAGGTAATTGAAATCATGAATAGTGAGATATTGTTAATAAACAAACTGATACAATGTGAAATAAAATAGCTTCTCCTTAATTGAAATCAAAATCTTCAGGGTACAGGCTGTATGCCCACAACTCCTGTTAACCAAGTTAATATGCTATGAAAATCTCGTGCACTTCTTACTGATTATTACCCATTTATATTTTTGTTCCAGTCCTGATGCAACAAAGTACCATTTATGGAGAAAATTATGAATTATCAACAAAACTGGCAATACTACAGAATTAATTTAACAATCAATGTCTCAAATATTAGTGCAATATTACTTTTTTTAATATCTAAAAATTAAAAAAAATTGTCTTGCATTGGTGGTCGAGAGGTCAGGCCGATGCTATGACACTTTAAAAAAAAAAAAAATTAAAAAAATTTAATTGTTTCTTGCATATTGTATACAAAAATAAAATGTTTTACTAATGAATTATGAAAACAGAGGTTTGAATTTTATCCTAAATGTCTAATCTCATTTTAACTTTTCAATAGTTAATTATAATAGAAAATTAATAGTTAAAGTAAAATAGGATTTTACACTATTTATGGCATTTCAGATCTTCTAAATTAATTGATCACCTTTATATATATATATCAGTTTGTAAAGTTTTATAGTTTAGTTTTTAAAGACCTATAAACTAGAGATCTAAAAGTCCATAGATTACAATTCCACTCTGCTATTTCTGGTGCTCAAATGTCACATAACTAAGTAACAAGCCATTCAACTATTATTTATTTAGATAGTTTTTTCAAGCCAAATACTCATTCTTTAAATGTAATTGCAGTACATTATTAAATTGATAAAATCACAACCATAAAGTTACATTGCTTTATTAGCTATCTTAAAAAAGAGTAACTTCTTCAATAAATGCCACAACTAATCTGAAATGTATTGCTAAATGGTGTTTATTAGCTACTGGTATTTATAAAAAGACTGCAAGTAAAAATTGATTTTACTTGTGCATAAAAGAAAAAGTCACTAATTGTATAAATTTTCATTATTATAATGATGATAATGATTTAATAAATCAATATTATCAATCATCTGAATAGAATCCAACAGCCTTTTCTTTCTGCTAAAAAATTCATTCATCAATATGATGTAGAATTTCCCAATTCTTGATATACTCTTGCTCTTTCATTAACAGCTTCTCCAAGCAAGAAGAATTCCAATATAATCACTTGTGCTTCAAGTGAAAGTTTAAATCACATCTGACCAAGTTTCCATTTAATCATTTTCTTTGCTATCCATACTCTTTTCAAAAAGTTTCACTATCAGTACAGATCTAAAGCTTTAAAAATTTTTTCATTTATAGATTAGTAAAATCAATTTTTATATCACTAACTACATTATTTTTTTCAAGCTGTTAACTATTTGTTAGAAAGCAGTTCCAAGCTTTAACTATCGTCAAAATTAAAATTTTATTTTGTTACTATGCATGACGTAGTAATATTACATGATCACCATCTCTTATGCTAGCACATAACTGTTATTAAACAGGCAAAACTCTCCATACAGTAGTGCCACCTTGTTGCAACCAGAGTAATCAATGTATGAGTAGGCACTAGATGGGGATTTTATACACAAGCCTTCTGGCATCCATTGATTACTATGATTGGCACATGATAGCACTACTCTATGAAGAGTTTTGCCTGTTTAATAACATAGATATCATAAAAACTTTAAAAAGTTTATATCTGTCTTTTTCAGTTTTTTGATTAAATACTAAATAAAAATCAAATCTGAGAGCATAGTAATTGGTATGATTTCACTACTAATAGGATTGAGGATAAAGAACATCTCTTCTGAAAGAAGTGATTATAGACCTTGTGTAGAATTATCTTAATAAACAATTTCAAGTTGATATTTAATCACAATTTATTAAAGATTACAAATGATTTTAAGATTATAAATCACTTCTTTAGTAAGGAGGATTAGAAATTAAGCATCTTTTTTAATACAAAAGAATATTATGGAGTTTTATGAATTGATTACTTAAAAATTAAAATAATAGTGAATCATGAAAACAAATGTAAAATTATAATTTTTACATAACATAGCATGAATGTTTTATTGGTCAGGATACATGTGTCTGAAAGCAAATTTATTAATTATACACTAAAACTGTGAGCAAGCAATACACTTAATCATTATTAATAATAGTTTGGCATCGCTTCCTATTTTCTTAATATATTTGTATTAGGTATTGAATCAGTATTTTAATTAACATTATTTCTGATTCACTTACTACAAATTTTTACTTATACTGCTTGTCTACATTTCTATCATTGCCAACAATCCCTTAATAAAGAATGTTTTTTTCTTAATGTATTATTCTTTAGTAATAATTTACTTGTTTGGAGAATGTTTGTCTATATATTCTCAAATTATTTTATATATCCTATTATATTCAATTGAATATTCTTTAGTAATGATTGTATTAGTTTCAAATTTGATAGCAGATGAAACTTTTTTTTTGGTGGCTGACATTTTCTTTAAACTATTTGACAGTAAAATTATTTAGTCTATGTTAAGCATTTCTGGTTAAATTTTATCCAAACAAAAACATTACCTGAATTCATAAAATTTAGTCAGAGAAGTATTGAAATAGTTAGATCTCCAAATCAACACAAAAGTGCAGATTAATTAAATAAAAAAAAAGTTAAACAATGGATCATCACCCATAGATTATGATACCACCCCACTAGTGTAGAGAAAGTTGTATCATAATATAAGCATGTTTTTATATTTTATTATCAATGCATTCATACTTATTCGATCAATCATATTAATCTGTATCTTTTAATCTGTAGCTAATAATAACTAGATAATCATTCAATGAACAATAACTAAAGTTAACTGGGCTTGCTACCTGAAAATATCCCAAATTGGTCTCATGATGTAGAAGTTTTTGAGTTTCACTTCATCCTAGTCAAATCTCAGATGTTATAATCTGTTGCCTTTTTGATATAGAATCATTATTAACTATCCTGCTGTTTCTGAACAAGTGATACTATTGAAGCATCAATAAAATCAGACATTCTTCATTGAAAAAAAACATCTAATTTAATATTTCCAACTCATAATTATTTATAATTGAATAATCCAAAAATTGATAATGGGGGGGGGGGGTTATGGATCTGATAATTATATTTTTTCATTCTACTTTATTGTTAAATACTATTAAAATAATTGTGATAAAAAAAAATTGCATTAACTCAACTTACTGTGGAATACATCCATAATTTTCTTCCTTCAAAAGACTTTTGATTCACTGTCCATTCCTTCATTTGGTTGATAATATGAGATATCAAAGGTCCTGAAAAAAATATTAAATCATATATATATATATTTATATTTGTAGTATTATTTCTGAGAGATTCTGTGTAGTAAAAATATAATAGCTAAATAGCTGATGTTTCAGTACAATAACAAGTACTTTCCTCAGAGCTTCTTCTTTATCAAATCATAAGAATGCGTGTGGTGAGAATATTAGAATTAATATATATATAATTATCGATTTAAAACTATTGGAATTAATCAAATAATGTTCTATTTGAAAATAAAACAACTATTAGATTTAAATGATTTTAAGAATCAATAAAGAATACATTCACAACTTAATTTTAAATAAATATATATTAATAAATTTTTTAAAAAAAACAGACTTCATAGAAGATTTGCCATTTTGGAGATAAATTATAAATTTGGCTTTCAAATGTTAAAAACACTACTATAATCTAACTTTAAATATAAATTAATTCAAGACTAATAATATCTACAACTAATATGATAATGTTGATCAATTTAGTTTTAAAAAAGTTAATAATTCATCATATTTATTATGCATATAATATCAAAAAGGCATATTATTTGCCATAAACATATAAGGTATAATTTATCTGCCAATATTTAACACATCACGTTTGCTAACAACCAATTGACTGAGAGGATGACAGATCACTAGGTGCCATAGACCTGGAATGCCTTATCCAGATGAAAAGAATTATAAAGTCTCATTCTATAAGCATTTGTACTGTAAATTTTAACAGACCTGACTAGCAAAGATTTGATCAAACACCTAATCATAGATATTATGCAACACCTAGAAGAAGAAAAAACAAAAAACTCTCCCATTCAAGGTACATCATATTTTCAGAAGCCATAGGTAAAAAAAATCACTGAGTAAAGATCAGCCCCAAACAAGGGTGAAGCAACACCTACTAGTGGTCAATCAACTGTTCAGGTCTTCCTCTCTTCGAAGTTGACCAGAAAAAAGTAGAAATAATGAATATGATACAGAAGTGTAAGAATATTATTTATCCAATATAATCTTCAATGATGACAATTTTTCACTTCAAATAAAGCAAGCCTGTTCTATGTTGGCAATGAAGATAGGAGAAATACATTGGCAGGCATTAAGAAATACTGAAAGTTATGTGTCTATTATATCAGAGGTGATATTAAAAAAACCAGATATTTATGAAGTATTACTGTGAAATAGTCAGTCTAAACATGATTCAATTATTTATATTTATCTCATTTTATACAGGCACCACCTGACTTTATACATCAGGAGATTGACCAGAACATTTATATATTTAAACAATATTTGCCTTAATAAAATGATAATGAACACTACACAGCCCTTATTTGTAATACCTGGCTAGATTATGAAGAACGTAAGTTATTCTCAATAAATAAACATGGAATAAATATGAAGACCAAACAATATTACATGTAAAAGGTTAACGTATTATAACAAAATATAATTCAATCAAAATATAATTGTTTCTTTTTTTAATGAAACCATTTCTACAATCTTTTATATTATTGTTTTAATTCACGTGGCAGAGAAAAACAGTAATTATTTCTAGGGTCCAGGATTTCTTTAATTAATTTTAAACATTAATCTACATTACATTTATAATATTACTAGTTTTATAAATCAAATACATTTGCATAGAGTGAACCCCTGATCAATAATATACACATAGCCAATCTCACAAATATAAGACATTTATTTATCTCTAAAGTTTCCTAGCACAAACATATTTCTTTAACAAGGAATAATTATAACTGCTATTTTTTTCAATAACTCAAGGAAAGGATTACTTCATTCTGAATCCCAATTTAATAAAACTCTTGACTTCTACAGAAATGGCTCGTTTTTGAGGTTGATCCATAAATCTATAAAACAAAATGTTAAATGATATCTCCCAAATAAATACAGAAATATTTGTAACTATTGGACAATAAATAAATAACTGCATATAACACGATTTGATATCATTAGATCATTAACATTATTAAAACTATTAATAATATACTCTCATTATTTAACACGTGAAAGTTTTATAATACTTTATTTCTTTTTTTTAATGACAATTTCTAAAACGCAAAAAATTTTTTTTTTCATATAAAGAAAACTTTAGTTAATATATATATTAAAGAAAATAAAGCAATTCTTGATTTTAAAATGCTGTTTTTTTTTTTAAACAAAGCATTTACTTCATAAAGGTTTATTTGGATTAATTTATTAAAAATAATCTTAAAATGTTTAGGATAAAATCTAAACAACTTTTTTTTTTTTAATAAAACATTCACTTCATAAAAGTTTGCTAGGATTAAATATATTGTAATAAACTTAAAGTACATTGTCTTGCATTGGTGGTCGAGAGGTCAGCACAACTGCTTTTCATTTGCAGGCAGTTGCCCGGATTGCATGTTCACGTCCCGGCCGATGCTATGACACTTAAAAAAAAAAAAACTTAAAGTACATTAGGATAAAGTCTAAATCAATTTTTTTTTAACAAAAAACTTGTGAAACTCAAATTCTATAGCAGTAGTTTGATTTTTTCACATTGGCAAAAATTAATTCATTTGCAAATGATATAATGTATCAGATTCCAGATATTCAAGGAAGATTAGCAGTTGGCAGTTTTTCCTCTTCTACTCACTCAGCATAATGATGGTCCAATTTTGTTTAAATAAAATGAACCCAGAATGACTGCTATAAAAAAATTGACTTTATATAAGTTTTACTTCTTTCTGTTTTTGAATACCTCAATTCAGTTTTCCAACATGTTTGATCTTGCTCTTGTTTATAACACTTTTTTATTTTCATTATAAAATTTTCAAAAAAACTTTAATTGATTAATTTGTAAAATACTTTAATTTCTTGAATTTTTTTCTTGTTTTCAAATCACTTATCAAAACAGACTTAATCTTTTTTTAATCTAATTTTTAATTGAATTGTTTTGCAATTCATTCCTTTGATAAGGAAAGTTTTAATATATTTTATTAGTTTCTTCTAAATTAAGTTTTTTTTAACAACTATAACAATTTCAATAATATTTAATATGACAATTAAAATTTATTTTAACATACATTCAATATTTTATTTTAAACAATTTGTTCTATTTCATTATTAGTATATTATATAATAAATATTTTTTTAACTTTTGAATACTATATTTATTAACATCATCACAATTCCTAAAATCATCTCTCTCAACCATATGGAAGATCACGTAGCCAACATTGAAATGAATGACATTATTCATTTCAATATTTTGTAATCAAAACCATTTTCTAATTTTACAGACTGTTAAATTGGCTTTTCATATAAATAGCATATCTTAATAAATACTATTTAACACATTTAATTTATTATATAAAGTGATAAATAAAAAATATTTCACTTAAAGCAATTTCCTAATAATCATTAGTAATTGATAATAATCAGTGAAATGCCATTTAATTTTTTTTTCTTCTATATTTGAAATAATGTTGAGTAAATTTGATTAATTGAATGACAATATTCAAGGACATAAAAAGTAAATAAAACTGATTTAATATTTTACTAGTTTTTTTTTATCATAATTAATAATACTTTCTCTTTTTTAAATATAAAATAAAAGCAAAGAAAGATAATGAAAATATGAATTTTACAGCAAAATCACATACATATAAAATTATAATAATCATATAAAATTACTATATATGAGTGAGAATACTTCCATGTAACAACTAAAAAAATATGCTAGCCATAGTGTTGCTAAATAACTATCAATTATTATTGGCAGCATCAAGCTAAACTATTAATAGCTAATAATAGATAATTGTCTTAAGTTTATTATTATTATTATTATTATTATTATTATTATTATTATTATTATTATTATTATTATTATTATTATTATTATTATTATTATTATTATTATTATTATTATTATTATTATTATTATTATTATTATTATTATTATTGTTGTTGTTGTTGTTGTTGTTGTTGTTGTTGTTATTATTATTATTATTATTATTATTATTATTATTATTATTATTATTATTATTATTAAGTTTCAACAATAGTAAACTTTATTGATCCAATAGTTACATAGTATTATAATGCCATAGCAAGATACATGTTGAATCTTATTATTGTTAGTTCAATTTCAAGTCTACAATATTCATTTTTTTTAAAGTACATATCTGTACGGATAATTTTACATGATTCTATCCACTTTATCAATGTTAATTAATCATATTATTGACCAATAGGAGCATAATCAGAACCATGCTTTCTTTAATTTTTTTTTATAGCTTTGCTATTTGCCTGAGCAGGGACCAAGTAGCTGCATAAATATCCGGGCTGGTGATCTGCTTGTCTCTAACTTGAATTTTATTCAACTTATTTTCAAATGTGGCTGGATGCCTTCTGGGGTTATTACCCAATATGAATACACACCTAGTGCACCAAAGTGCATATAAAACAAACGTTGAGGCCCTTATGGCTGGTATAGACCTACCTTTGTAATTTGATATAATTTGCATCATTGTAGTATTTTTTTCCTGTATTTGGCCTGCAAAATGCATCTAGTCTGCTCCAAGGCCTTGCAGTTGAAAATTATATGCTGTAAAGTCTCCTCAGCCATATTATTATTATTATTATTATTATTAATTATTATTATTATTATTATTATTATTATTATTATTATTATTATTATTATTATTATTATTATTATTATTATTATTATTATTATTATTATTATTATTATTATTATCTGTATTTCTTCAAAAAAATATCTGTAAACTTATAAATAAATATTAGAAAATACAGTAATTAAAAATTTAAAATATATATATAAACATCACTTAGGAGCACTTTCAACTCAGGAGTGCTTCCAACTCAGGAGCGCTTTCAACTCGTAGTCTTTGTCAACTAGAACTTTGAAAGGTCAACTTTCCCATAATTCTGTGATCTTAACATTTGCTGCCTGCCTATTGATTAAGTCTTACTTTTATTTATATATTAACATAGCTTCCTTGATTTTTCTTTTATTATTATTTCTTTCAGTTTGCAATATTGCAACTTTTAAGAGCACTCCTAAATGACGTTTATACTTTTCTTCTTTTTAAAATTTTTAATTACTGTATTTTCTAATATTTATATATAAGTTTACATATGTATGTATATATATATATATATAATGTAAAATAACATTTTGCTATTGGTAGGAAATTTATATCTGCAATAAAAAAAAAAGATGGAATTATTACTAAAAAGAGAGATGACATTATGAAATGGGTAAAAAACTTTTATCAAGAATTATATAGTAATAAAGAACAAGTACCTCCTATTTCTATTACATCTTCTGAATTGCCCAAAATTTTAATTGAAAAAGTGAAGCATGCAATTAAATATATGAAGAAAGGAAAGCTCCAGGTAATTATGGAATTATAATTGATATATTAAAAGAAGCAGGTGAAGAAATAGAATTTTTTTTAGCAAAGTTATATACCTAATGTCTAAATGATAAAGATATACCACATGATTGGAAGAATGCAGTAATAATATTAATATTTAAAAAAGGTAATAAAGAAGATATTATAAATTACAGACCTATCAGCCTTTTATCAGTTTTATACAAAAATTTTACTAAGATAATTACAACTCGTCTACAAAGAACATTGGATTTCCACCAACCAAGGGAACAAGCCGGATTTAAAAGTGGTTTTAGTACAGTAGATCATATCCAGGTATTGAGAGAAGTTATAGAAAGAACAAATGAATATGAATTGCCATTATGTTTTGGATTTGTAGATTATGAAAAAGCATTTGATTTTATAAACATTTCTTCAGTGATTAAAGCATTGGATCATCAAGGTATAGATCCAGGATATTGTCATATTTCAAAGAATATTTATAAAAATGCAACAGCAACAATTAGATTACATAATGATACTAGGAAAGTCAACATTGCGAAAGGTGTAAGACAAGGTGACTCCATATCTCCAAAACTTTTCACAGCAGTGTTGCAAGAAATATTTTGTGGATTAAAATGGAAAACTAAAGGAGTGAAAGTAAATGGAGATTATTTAAGTCATTTAGATTTTGCAGATGATATAGTTGTTTTTGAAAATAATGCTTCAGAGCTGCAAGAAATGTTGCAGGAGTTATCAGATGAAAGTAGGACAAAAGATAAATGTTAAAAAGACTAAAGTAATGTTTAATCGATTTGCTCAAAATATGAAAATAAAGATTGATTATGATGAATTAGAAGAAGTTAACAGTTACAAATACCTTGGTCAGATTATTAATACAGATGGAAACATAATGGATGAAATTAATCATAGAATTAAACTTGGTTGGAGTGCTTTTGGTAGAAATAACTTGATACTAAAAGGAAATATGCCTATGTGTTTGAAAAGGAAGATTTCTAATAAATGTGTTTTATCAGTTCTTACTTATGGATCTGAGACTTGGACACTTAATAAAAGAGTAATACAGAGACTCCAGATGACTCAAAAAAATATGGAGAGATAACAAGAAGAGATCGAAAATGCAATGTATGGGTAAGAGAACAAATAGGTGTTACTGATCTCATTGAAAAAATTAAAAGATTGAAATGGAGTTGGGCTGGACATATTGCTAGAAGAGATGATAATAGATGGACAATTGAAATCTTAAAACTGGATTCCAAGAGATTCTAAAAGACCCAGCAAGAGACCACATGTGAGATGGATGGATGAAATAAGAAAGTGTGCAGGGGTGATGTGGAGAAGAGAAGCTAAAGATCAGAGAAGATTGATTAAACTTGGAGAGATCTTCATCCTGCAGTGGATTGATAATGGTTGATGATATATATATTGCCATTATTATTAGCAGACATTTATAAATGGTCATTCTATCTTAAGAAAGTAAAAGTATGAAGACAAAGAACAGTTTTATATCTAAAAAATTGCTAAGATATTTAGATTTATATTCTCGAGCTGATAATTATCTGAACAAAATATTTCTGACAATTTTTTTTAAACATTATTAGGTGAAATATGCATATATATTAATTACTAAATCAAAAATGCATTTAAAATCCTAAGAATGTTTTACAGTGCAATTTTTGAACTACAAAATTGGGCAATTAAAAGTACACTGTAAATCTAGAATTTATAAAGATAAAGTGCTTATCAAGTCAAATTAAAAGTTCCACTCATCAAATCTGTGCTGCATCTTAAGGTCTGTCTGCTTCATGAAATCACTTTAAAATAATCCAGAGCTCAATGTCATAAAAATAGAAAACATTGTCGGAACTGATATTGCAACTCTGTTATAAATCATTTGTATTTTAAATTTTCCATCAATTCAATAAGAATTCTTTTTTTAAAAACTACTAAATATCACATGATCATGATTCTTTATACTTACACAAGATGTTTACACAGAGACAAAACTAGAAGCTAGTCTGGAGATATTGAATGAGTAGGCACTAGATATGGACCTTCCAGCATCCATTGATTGCTCTGGCTTGTACTGAATGGCACTACTGTATGGAGAGTTTTGCCTCCGTGTAATTCTTTTTTTTATATACCATCATGAAAATGATGTATAATATAACAAACTTTGATGGACAATCCACTAATTGTAAACACTGCATAACAACTCTTTTTAATTAATGCATCAAAAGATTTCATCAAAGTAATAAATGATTATAAGCAATGCTTTTACTCATACTTGTTTTGAATTTTCTTAACTACAGAAACTATGTTCATAATGCTTCTTGAATTATCTAAAAACCCACAAAAACTTTGGTAATCATTCATCTATTCATTGAAATTCCTAAAAATATTTTTTCTATAATGATCAATAACAATATTTTAAGATAATTATTGATCTTTTCTATCTCTTTTACTTTTATAAAATGAAAAATATAAAAAATTCTTAAAAATCATAAATTCACAAATATCTAAAAAAAAATTCAATAATTTTAAACTAATATATCACTTCTTAAAATAACCTAATCATCATATGCAGCCTGCCTAATTTTTATAATTACAAAAAGGTCTACCAAAAGTGGGTCAATAGCAAGAATAATTCATTAAAAGTATTTATCTACATGACTTTTTCAGATCCATATTCCTATGCTTTCAAAAATATTTTTCAAGCTTCCAATAGGTGGCTCTTGAGTAGGATGAAGATAACAGTTATTGTATCACTTTTCAATAAATGATCAAAATATTCTCTACATCTATTTAAAATATCATAAATATTTAAAATAATAACATCCTCTGATTTTATCAGTTATATTATCAATGTCCATTAGTTATCTCTAAAAAAAAATCTGAAGTGACCACAAATAAAAAATGCCTGCATCTCTTTTCAAATATTTGTTTTTTATATAAACAATATCTAGACTGCTTATGAAAGTCTGCATTTGTATTATTCTCACTAGTAGACAATATTAATTTCACTTTAATGAAGTCATTAACGATGCACTATTGCTTATTTATAGTTAAACCTCATATTAGACTATTTCATTATTTAACATCCATGAAACTATAAGAAGCTGAGTTTCTTTAGTAAACTCAAGAATAGCCTTACTTACATTCAAAATGCACTCCTCTGAAGACTTCTATGATCCACCAATATAACAAATTTGTAAATGGCAAATAAAAAAATGAAGAGGTTACAAATAGAAATGAACAATCATTTTATCCTACAAGGTAATAGAAGATACTTTTGAACAGTTAGTTCACTGCTTATTTATAGTTAAACCTCATATCAGATCATTCCATTATTTACCATCTATGAATCCATAAGAAGCAGAGATCAGTGACTAGCAAATATATATGCAATACTGTGGAAACAATTACCCTTCACACATGTGCTAAAATTGTCATGCACTCTCATGATTGTAATCATTTTAAAACTAGATAGTCCACTTATGGTTAGAACTTATTCTTTTAAATAAACCAACAATTACCGATTGTGCTTAAATTAGGGTTTGAACTTATTATGAGTCTGATATTTAATTTGGTACATTATTTACACAAATTCAATTTATATATCATAAGGAAAAGAAAGTTTTTCATTTTTAACTATCTGCAACACTGACTTTTATTAATTTATATAGATGTAATAATTAATAACATAACAATTTCATATATCTGTAATATTGTGCAAGTAATTATTCTTCATACATGCACTAAAATTGACACACACTTTTCCATCAATAATTATTTTAAAACCAAAGGTGGTCTACCTACAGTTAGGGCTTATTTTTTTAAAATTATGTGTGTAAATAAAATAAAATATCTGTTATGGGTGCATATGTGTTGCTGCAAACTGTTGGTATGTTTCTATTTCAGTGATACAAATGTAATGTAATATTACTTCTATGTGTGCACTTTTCTGTTTCTGTTTTCAAAAACAAACTTTTTTGATTTTTTTTTTTTTTAGTTTTATTTATTAAGTTTCTAATATTTCAACATTTTTGTATATAGAAATCATGTTTAAAATTTTTAATTTGCAGATATATTGAAAATGTGTAATAAAATAATGAGGATATTAAAATCATTATCCCTATAAATATCACTATACATATATATCCATATTAAACAGGCAAAACTCTCCATACATTAGTGCCACTCAATGCAAGCCAGAGTAATCAATGGATGCCAGAAGGCTTGTGCATAAAATCTCTATCTAGTGCCTACTCATCCAATATCCCCAGACTAGTTTCTGGTTTTTGGGGGATATCGGATGAGATAGGAATTTTATGCACAAGCCTTCTGGAATCCATTGATTACTCTGGCTTGCATTGAGTCGCATTACTGTATGGAGAGTTTTGCCTGTTTAATAACAGTTATGAGCAAGCATATAGAAAATGGTGATCATGTGATGTCCAGTGGTTTGATATATCCATATTATTGTAAACAATTATATAAAAATATGAGGTAAAATTAATAATAACAATAATGATAAAAAATTGCACATATATATAAAAACGTATAATAATTAGATAACATATTTTAAATTAGATGTAAATAAATTTTGAAAAAATGCCAGCTTCAATCTTCAAATATAAAACATTTTGTACGTAGTATAGCAGCTGTAGTAAAAATATACTGCATAAAATGATTTGAGTTGACATTTCTTCAAAATTTATTTAAGTATAAGAATTATACATATTTAAATAAAAGTATAGTTATGTATACCCAAGTTAGATGTAATTAGAGGGAATTTGAACCCAGACTTCAAGTTCCCTTCACCTTACATAACCAATACACATGATCACATACGTGTGGAAAAAAAAAGATCTTCAATATATGTATTTTGTGCTGAACCACCCACATTTGGTCTGGATCATCATCTTTCACACACACATGTAATCAGAGCTCAGTTTATATTAAGATAACAAGTCTTCAAACTTTTAATGGTTAGGCTTCAATCTTCTTCAACTCTTCAGTCATCCATATCATTGAAAATCTACTTATAGAATGTTCAAAGCCCTTGTTTGCCAATTTTGTTGTCATACTTATGTTGGCCATAAGTCATCATCAAAATGGTCAATTTACCCATTATTAATATAAGATTATAATTGTTAAAATTGTGTTGATGATTTGTAATATTTTAGGCAGATGATGAGAGTTTTTTTTAAGTATATTTCCAATCTTTTACAAAGTATATTGATCAAATAATCAATGTTTCGGGCACTACAATTGAAGCTCAAATCTTCCAAATTTGCATTTCTTAAGAGTTAATGCAATCAGTACAATATGCAGACTACAATAGACTTCAGTAATATTTTATCAATCCAATAAAAAATAACTACAAAATGTAATATTAAATTTAGATAGTGATGAAATTAATCCAGATTTGAAGACCGAATTAAGTAATGAATAACAAACATAAATAGTTTAAAAGCGATTGTAAACATCACTCTAAAATGTGAATAAAAATAGCTCAGTTTATATATATTCCTTAAAGCAAAAAATGTGCATATACAGTATTAAAAATTTTTATTTAATAAAACTTAAAATTTTTTTTTAACAGTTCTTGATGAAGATTGCTTTTATAAAAATTAGAAATTGTGAATTTAATTAAAATGAATTTCATATATGGAAACTTCCTTCTGTAATTTAGCACAAGGATAGACTAAATGGTGATCTCAAGACATAAAAATTCCTCTATTTTCACCTAAGAGAATTTTTAAAAAAACTGTTTGGGATTTTTGGGCTTGAATGTCACATGACCTCTGGAGCAAACTGACTATACAATTCTTCCTATTGACATTATGTATAAAAATTGCCTTTTTTCCTTTTTATTTGTTTTGACAGTTTGAAATTATTTATTATAAATTTATTGTACAAGGCCACTGTTATTAAAAGAGGTTTTGGCAGATGTTGAGGACAGAAGAAAAAAAAGGCCAGTAAAGTAAGAAGACTTTGAATATAATTAATAAAAATTTGACAAGTTTGAAAAATTTAGTGAAGTGAGTTACTTTTATTTTTGAAGAGATTTTTTTTGTTTCTATGAATATTATTTGAAAACTTATCTGTGAAAATGGATCTTTTAAATTCCGTTATGCAGTTTATGCATTCACACTTTTAAGAGTGGTTGGTTGAAAAAAAAAGATTACATACAACTAACTGCACACAAATCAGCCTGAAACTTACATATTCTAAATTACAGAGTAAATTCCACATCTAACAGTTTTTGCAATGATATATATTCCTTCTAAATAACCATTATTTTATCATTATATTTATCCTCATTCCCATTATTAAATAGCAAATATATTTCTCTGACTCTAGTCCTGAACACCTTGTGTACACTTAAATAATCAATAGATGTTAGTTGGTAGTGTTTAATAAACTCTTATCTAAAACTGCCTATCCATACTTCCAGGCTAATTTCTAGTTGATGGCTTTCATCTGTGAGGAAGTTTGGATTTAGCGCAGTTGAACTTTTTATATTTAAACCATGTTTCCTACAGGAAACCATCATTTGTTCCTTTTTTTTTTTATTACTATCAAGTTATCAATCAAAATTTAAAATCTAAACCAACTAGCTTGTGGAGTTTTATAGAACTGTAAATATCTATATTCCTTGGCCAGGATTGTTATAATACTAATGAAACTTCATGAACTTTATCTACACACTACTTCTAGAAAATTTATTTCTCCTACTCCACTTCTAAAGCCATAAGCAGAAATATTAGTTTGGCATATGAAGAAGGCAGCACTGGATAGGCATTTATTAAGTCCTACTATCCAGTATCAATTTATTATTCAATCTTACACAAGATGTCAAGAGAAAGTATATCCTGTGGTCATGTGATGTTCTGTTGAAATTAGCATATGGCAAATTACTCAAGTCATGTGGTGTTCAAGCACATTAGCATTTAATAATTCCATTACTTGTTTTTATCATATTATTTAATTGAAAATTGTTCATGAAATCTTCAGCTCTGAGCATGTCATTTTATTATTGCATTAAATAGTATAGAATATTATTAATATTTGTAATAGTTGTATGCATCTTCATTATTTAAGGAGATCATAAAATTTAAATGTAGCTCTAAACATATTAAGTTAAATTACATTAAGAAGGTGACAAAATTGTTAATGGCAAGGATTCAAGTGTGAATATTTAGTTGTATAATGTCCTATTGTTTGATTATCCCAATCTTCTGTCAGACAAATAAATTAACAGTTATATAGCTTTCTTTAATATAAATGTATTCTTAATTGTACCATTCTGACTTATATATATATATCATGAGTTAATATGATCACTTGATATTTTAATTAACAAAATATTAAACTGGCTGATTAGTTCCATTGCATCTCAAATAATTCTGGCAATAAAACCGAATCAATCAATTATCGTTAATAAATAAAACCGCATTTATTCAAAATTACTATAGTAACTTTTACTGCAGCAACTCTCATGAAAATGAGAAAGTTTATATTAATCACTTCTTTTTAACCTTGTGATTCTAAATTTATTTATGACCTGAATTTCACCTAAAGTACAGATTAGACATGAATACAATTTACATTATTATACTAATGGTGCTATTACATAAATAAATAGACATTTAAGTAAAATCAACCGAATTATTGGTTACCTGGTAACAAACTTCAATAAAATCAAATTAAAATTAAATTTTGCTTCTATAAATAAATCAATCCTTTAAATCGAATTCCATTAACTTTGAACATTAGTTTCTGAATCTGACACCGTAAGCCAACACAAGTTAATCTTTTTACGATAATCCTTCAATTAGTAAGAGATAATAAAAAAAACACTTTATACTGTAAATTAAGAAAGTATGATAAAATCATATATATATATATTCATTCTTAACTTCATGGAAAGGGGATAAAAAACATTTTAAAAATTTAAATATATGAATATTATTAAAAGTTCATTTTATGACTCATAAAAATATACTGTCAAGAGCACAGCGATCAAAAAACATAAAAAATTACTTGATCAATGTCTAATAATCCTTATAAATTATTCAAGATTCACTGTAAGATAATTATAAAATGCATGAAGAATAAATGGAATATGTATATTTATTACAATATTAATGAAAATTATTGGAAAAAAATCTAACTTTTTACTTTCATTTTTTCATATCTGATAATCAACTATTTACATTTATTGCAGATTTAAAAAATCCCAAGCTTACAAATGATAAAATATAGATTGAAAGATATTTCTATAAATATTATATGATTTGGGATTTTTTAAATTTTTTTACAAAAAAAAAAAAAGATTTACCAATCAAGATTTTCGTATCAAAGCAAAAAATATACACAACCATAAATCTGTTGTAAATTCTTAAGTGATTCATGAATCAGTTCTTATCATTATCATCATTTTCAATTAACTATAGAATGACTCTTTAAGTTTAAACCATTCTTTTCTAATCCATAGTTTTTCTTTTTCACATAGAATCCAGATTAAGATTTCAAGATTAGCAACAAATCTGAATCAATTTCAGTCTCTCAATTCTTATAATGATATCAGTAATACCTGTATGTTCTCTCATCAATATACTTTGCGTCATCCCCCTTATTAATTCCAACATATATCTCTCTATACCTTGTAGAGTCTAAAGCCTCTGTATCAACCACATAGGCATATTTTCTTTTAATACTATATTATTTCTATCAAAACATTCAAGTTCTTTTAATTCATTACTATCTCACATGATCACCATTTCCTAAGATCTAGGCGCAGCAGATCCAAGGCTCCTCACTGACGAAAGCCACAAGCTAGAAACTAGTCTGGGGGTATTGGATGAGTAGGCAATAGATAGGGATTTTATGCACAAGCCTTCTGGCACCCATTGATTACTCTGGCTTGTAATGAGTGGCACTATTGTATGGAGAGTTTTATGTTAGCATTTAGTTTTAATCTTAATTTCTTGCTTTCATTCAATGGTTCTTTCTTGAAGCTCTGAAGAATTATTTATAAAAACAATTTGTAATTTTGAAAAATAAGAATTTAAAAAAAAAAACTGTAATAAGCATAAATATCTATTCAAATTTAAAATATGCATACTTATATTGTACAATAATCTGTGTCTACTTGTTTTTAATGATTTGTTTCTTTATAGACTGATACTCTTAATTACGAATATATAATAATATATTTAATTGGTAAATATAAAATCAGACATAAAATATACTCCAATTACAGAAGAGTACAAAAAAGAAGTTCATAAAAATAGTTTTTGGATATGTATTCAGGAATGCAGCTGCTCAGTTTAACAAGAATATTGCATGTGTAGTTTTGACCTATTTTATTTCTGAGATATCTTTAAAATTATTATTATGTTTAAATAACAAATAACAAGTTTTACTTCAATTAAAATAAAAATTCAATTTAATATAGTATTAAAATAAAAATAAACAAATGTTTCATTAAATTACCTTTGTGCACAGTCCTTCTATATCCTCTGGCATTTAGTTCCAAATAATCCCATGGATAATTGAAATCAAGACGATTATGATATGCATATTTTTAGTATGTGTACACAAATTTTCAAAGCAAATTAATTTTACAAAAGTACACATTTAGATATCAACAAAAATAATTAACAAACTCTATTTACATTATTCCAGCTATGCCATCTATAGTGAGTTAGAGAAATTTAAAAAAAAACTTTCATTGTCATCATTTTCAACTATTATCAATCCTCTGCAGGGTGAAGGTTGTCTCTCCAAGTTTGATCCAGTTTTACTGACCTCTAAAACTCTTTCTCCACAACACATCAGTAAAAAAAATTTTATTTCATCCATTTCAAATGTGGTCTTTTTCTAGGCCTTTTATAATCTCTTGCAACCAAATTAAAAAATTCAATCATACATCTATCATCATCTCTTCTAGAAATATACCCAGCCAAGCTAATTTCAGTCTCTCAATGATGTTAGTGATTCCTGTTTTCTCTTTCACTTACATATTTCATTTTCAATTTATTCTTATTTAGTTGGATAAGTTAAAGTCTCTGAATTGCTCTTTTATAAATGTCCAAGTCTCAGATACAGAAATAAAAAATGATAAAACACATCTATACATACTTCCTTTTAATATTAAATTATTTTTATTAAAAGCACTCCATCCAAATTTAACTCTATAATTAATTTCATCATTATATTTCCATCTGCATTAATAATCTGATCAAGGTATCAGTAGTTGTTAATTTCTTCCAATTTATGATTATCAATCTTTAATTTTCTTCTGAGAAAATCAGTTCTACATTAATTTAGTCTTTTTTTTAGCATTTATATTTAGTCTTATTTTTGTAACTTTCATTTGATAACCCTTGAACTTTTCTGGGAGCTCTGAAGCATTATTTGCAAAAATAACCATATCATCTACAAAATCTAGATGATTTAAATAATCTTTTACTTTTACTCCCTTAGCTTCCCATTTTAATCCACAAAATACTTCTTATAAAAATGCAAAACAATGTTTTGGAAATATGAAATTACCCTGCTATATTTCCTTCTCAATATTAATTTTCTTTATAACACCATATGTAAATAAGCATTTATTTATATAGCGCACGTTTATAAATTGTAATACATCTTATAATTGTTGTTGCATTTTTATAAACATACTTCAGAATCTAACAACATCCTGGCTTATTGATTCTATATATAACTTGTCTCAACATTGTGCTACAAACCACTTTTAAATTCAGCTTGTTCTTTTGGTTGGTTAAAATCCAAAGTTTATTGTACATTAATTGCAATTATTTTAGTAAAGATTTTGTATACAATTGATAAAAGATTAATAGGATTGTAATTTTTACTAACTTAGATCTGTCTTTTAATTAATTTTACATTTCTTTAATTAATTTATTTTTACATTCCACGTTAATCTAAATCTTTGGCTTAGATTAATCTAATATCTTAATTGTCCAGGAATCTCACAAGCTTAATTGCATTCCAAAGCCGATGAGATATTTTCACAAAAGTTTCTTTTATAAAAAATTTTATTTTAATATTTTACATTTATTTATTTTTAGTCATTTTATTTAACTATTTTAAAAAGGAGAGAATGAGTTATAAACTTTTTTATTTTAGAAAATTACGTTTTTAAAATCTTAAAACTAATCTTTTTTTTTTTTTAAAAAAAATTATGAAACATGTAACGCTATATATGTGTGTTTGTAACATATATATTCACTAATGGTACATCACACACCTCTCCATTTGAGAAGTAAAATGCATCAATTTGACCCATTTTAGCTGATCTTTTATTTTAAACTTTTCAATTTGATTTTTTTTTCATTTTTATTTATTTATTTACTTAATATTTTTATAACGTAAGTGTCCAATTGCCTACAGATCAATGTTAAAACTACAGAGGGTGATCTTTCTTATGCTGCTCTATCTCACCAGATCGTATTCTACATTGACTTATAACAAATTATGTCATATGTGATAACCACGGGGGACAGCATACATTTTTCCAATGTGTACAAAGAGGACAAATGCTGCAAGTGGCTTATATCTGACTTAGGCAATAAAAAATATTTCAACTTCTATGCTGGAATTTCTCTATCAGCCAAATGAATGGCCCATGACTTTCTTCAATGAGTCTGCATCCTAGGAAGATAAAATGGGGTTACTGCAAATGACAGTATTCATCAACTGACCATTCGGCTTATGCTAAAACAAGATTTATTACAACATATTGGCAATTTCTTCCAATGAACTGATTTGTGGCTTATGCTGGTATTTTTCCAGAGCACACATTTTTAGATAAGGGACTGAGACTATTTCTCCCAGTGTGTCAGATGGACACATAAATTTCTACTGGATCCTCATCCTATTAGATAATCCCTCCCGATTAGCCTATTATGGGTCTTAAGTTCACACAGTGACAGCCTAAATTTAAACTTTATCAACGTTTATCTGCACCTACTCTCATGACTTTAATTACCTACACCCAATCTACACTTACCTGAAAGCTTATTTTACAATTTTTTTATTTATTTTATTTATTATATGCTTTATTCAACTTATTTACTATTTTATCATCTTATTTTGATTATCAAAAAAATATTTTATCTTATTTATTTAATTCTATTTCATTTCATTAATGTATATTGATCACATAAAAAAATTATTTTACTTTATTTCACTTCTGTTATTAACTCTAAATAAAAAAACATTTTATTTTATTAATGTTATTTTCTATTATCATAATCTGTGTACAATATTTTTTTTAAAAAATCCATTCAGTTAATATACACTCTAATCTCTCCTAATATTTGTTAGGCAATTCTTTTATGTTTCTTACATATCCACTCAGACCAGGAAATTTTGACTTACTTCTAGGCCTGGTTTGGTGTTCCAAGCGGTTTGTTTCTGGATCACAGTTAGTTCATTGATCATCTCCCTTTCTAGGATTATGCACCTTTCTTTTGTCCCAGACATTTTTATCCCAGCTGTAATTTACAATATTTATATTTTCCTCTCTTTCAAAGAGTTTAAATTTCTTCTCTTTTGTTACATACTCTAGCCTCGTGCTGTTGAATGCTCTAAATAACTCAGCCATTTTCTCGACCACTTTTATTTAGCACATAATTTTATTAATTTTATTTCTATAATTTTCTTTACATTAGCAGGGCTATTCTTTAAATGTGCATACATTTTTATGCTTCTTTCTTTCCTACCATGAATATTTACATTTTTACTTTCTGATTTACTCCTCTCGTCCTCGTCTTTTAATTTTACTATTTCTATTCCTTCTGTCAAAGCACTTATATCTATATCTTCTAGTATTTGGGCTATTTCCCATATTTCCTGTATGCATCGTTCTATTTGCTTGTTAATTATTTCTTTGTATTTCTCAAATCTTTCCTCAAATGACTTCTTGATTTGATTTTCTTTTATATTATTTTCTATTCCCTTTTCATTTTGTTCTATTTCTACACATCTTTATTTTTGAATTTAAGGTTATCATTTGAATCAGACTTATTTTCTGGTTCAGGTTTAATTTCTGAGTTGGATTTATTCTCTAATTCGGACTTAAAATTTTGTTCAAAATTATACTTGTTTCCTAGTTCCGTTTCATTTGCAATATTTGAGCTATTTAAATTGCACATACTTACTTGCACTTTCCTGTTTATTTTTAGTTTCATCTATTGTAGCTATTAACTATTTTATACTCGCGTCCAGTTTCATGCTTTCTAATGTTTTCCTATCTTCTAGTCAGACTATCCTCATCTCCTGCACTAATAGTTCTATTTGTTCATCAAGTTTTTCAGGGTATTTCCCAAAGTTTTCATTAAACAACCTGATAATTTAATTTTCATCAATATTATTTTGAGCCTCCATTTTTGTTTTGTCTCTATTACAGATTAGTTTCTTTTTTATTACTAACTCTTACAAAACAAATTTTATTTTACTTATTTTTATTTTTAAATATAACGAAGTGTTCGGCCACCTCCAAACCCCTTAGTCCTTTCTAATTCCCACCTTACCATCAATACCCCCAATATGTATAAAAAAAATTACCTCTTATAGTTTCTCTCCTTTTTATTTACATTTTTCCTATTTAATATAATTTGTTTGCTTTGGTCTATTCTCTTCTCATACTGCTCACTGAATTCAACTTTTTTTCATGCAATTTAGTGTTTAATTTAAATTTTAGTTTCAAACGTTTTTTTTTTCAATTTTAATTACGATCTTACTTTTTTTTAACTTTAATTATGTTGGGTCAATTTATGGTACTTCAGCACTCACGTTGAATGGCATTTAAACTGGGTCCATTTAAAAGAAGTACATTCTTGTAGGTTTATACAGGTTTAAACATCTTTTATAATAATTTTAAAAACACGGGAATGAACCGGCCCTTCAAGCAGAGAAGTAGAATACCACTGATAGATCAACAGTATGTATAACCAGATCGAGGATATACAAAGCATAATCTACAATCACATTTCCAGGCTATAGCACTTCTTGACTGCTAGATTTAAACCCCTACCATCCAAAGCATTTTATTTGTTTGAGGATCAACCTCAGGTGCCAGCCAACCATATGTTTCATAGTCAGCATGCTTCGGATGACAGACATGCAATCCAGCACTTGAAATATCCCATGACTAGCTCACACTCTGTCTCAGGATCCAACATATTTATTTAACACATAAAAGTAATTACACTCTTAAATCAATAGTGATGCAGTGACAAGAGAAAGAGAAAGAAAATAGACCAACCAATATTTAACCAAACATTAATATTTATTCAAACACACACATTTCTAATATAAAATAATACAATAGTATTGAAATTAACATATAAAAAAAACATATAAGTAATTAAAGATAATGTTTTAGCTATAATTATGAGAGTTCATTAAAGTTCATTTCTTTCATATATATGTGCAGATATTTATAATAGAGAAAAATTATATTTACCTAGGATTTAGAATAGCATGCCACACTTTTTGTTCATTCAGTTCTTTATTTGTTTCTTTTACTTGTTGTCTACCAATCAGTTGGCCTTTTGATTTCCATCGATGGTTTCTGACTTCCTTTCTATTCTTCAAGTTGACAATAAGAGAGAGAGAATATCGGCAGTTTACAGATCACAGGGCAAGCATTGGTTCCAGGTGGAGAACATCTGATGATGATGAGGACTCAGGCTCGAAGACCAGCTAAACACTTCTAATGTTCTTTAGCACAGCATGTTGTAGGTTGGCCTTCAGTGAAAATAGATCAATGAATGCACATACTGGAAATATGGACAGCTTTTCTGACCATCTTCCCTTCTTTATTTTTTTAATAGTAAATACAGCAGAGCATTAATAATAATAATCTGCCTGAGTAATAATTTAACTGTGGCTGAATAACAATCTGACTAAAATCTTAATTTCTTTTCTCATCATTTATACTTCTCCCTCTCATTGTTTTATCTTTATCGTCACTTAGATTTGTCTTTTAATTAATTTACATTTCTTTAATTAATTGAGTTTTACATTCCATGTTAATCTAATCTTTTGCTTATATTAATCTAATATCTTATTGTCCAGAAATCTTGCAGTTTTACATTCCATGTTAATCTAATCTTTTGCTTAGATTAATCTAATAACTTATTGTCCAGAAATCTTGCATACTTAATTGCATTTCAAAGCTGATGAGACATTTTCACAAAAGTTTCTTTTATAACAAATTTCATTTTAATATTTTATATTTGTTTATTTTTAGTCATTTTATTTAATTATTTTAAAAAGGAGAGAATGAGTTATTTAAATCTTTTTATTTTAGAAAATTACATTTTTAAAATCTTAAAACTCATATATTTTTTTTTAAAATTATGAAACATACAATATATATATATATATATATTCTTTACAGATTACAAAAATATAAATTATTTTTAGTCAACAATCAAAAGTATAATATGACTTTATATAAGTATATATAAGTATAATAAATTAAGATTTTGACTTAATTTTGGCAAAAAATTTTAGTGTCAAAAATTTTTAAACTTGTAGTTCATTTATCAAAGCAATGCCAACAGTAAAATAACAGAGAAAACCTAACAATATAAGAAAATTTATAATAGCATATAGTTTGAAATATAAGTAAACTGCACAAAATTTGGCCATTGTTTGAGAATTTGATATTGTTTTGGACTTAATCTAATTAAATTTGTTTGAAATTTTTCTGCCAATGCTACTAAAATATTTTGAAATGAATATTATGTCTATAAATTTATATATAGCATACATATCTCAGGCATTAGCTGTAGAAATCTATTCAGTGGACTAGTGCTCATTACTATACTTAACCGACAGCCAATCAGATGTCAGGGATAGCTGTCCAAATGACATCCAAACCTAAACACACAACAATTTACGAGAAAAGGGCGGCCACCCTTTTCTCTACTTTTATTTCTATATATCTAAGCCAGTCATAAGCATTTAAGATAGCTATCCCTGACATGTGATTGGCTGTCGGTTAAGTATTGTAACGAGCGCTAGAGATTTGGCAGTATCTCAATTTATTTCAATTTTCAACTATCTGCGCTTTGCAAATTAAAATATTATTTACAAATAAGATGATTGAGCACAAGTCAGATCTAGTGCTAAGAAACCTTCCCACTTGTGAGAAATATTTCTTTGGGGATGCAGAGTAATTCCTGATAATATGAATCATTATCTGATTTAGATCCTTCAAGAAATTTTGATGCAAAATCAGTTCCTAAAATTTATTTTGGATATCATCAATGTAACTATTAAATTCACTGCTTGGTTTAAAAAATATTACATTTATTTCAAAAAAAGAGTGTATCTGGTGGTTATGAAATTTTAGATACTACCTTTGGCTATTTTAATCATAGAGATAAAGAAGATAATAAGAGAGCACATTATTAATGTGGTGAAATATCTTGTAGGCTTTTGGAAAGCTCCAAAATAATCATATATATGTAACACACTTAACTTTTTTAAAAAAAAAAAAATATATAAACCTCAAAAAAAGATTATTATCCATTCTGACTAAATCATAATATAAATTTCTGAATAGGATTTTCAAAAATAATTTGCAGTTCTATTATTTTTATAAGTTTATAGTTAAACAAAAAACAACTGAAGAATTATTTATTCAGAAAATCATGAGACACTCAAGCATCTAAAGAATAACATTTATCTCTCATGTCTATTGTTGTACCATGTGCTAAACCAACACATGGTTCAAGTTATAGTCAGAGTGATAAACATTGTAAAACAGTTTCAGTAACTTTACATTATAAACCATAAAGATAATAAAGACATTATATAATATCTTTAACATAACTTTATACAATTTAACATTTACAAATAACAAAATATAAGATGACATTAAATAACTGATAATTTTCTGGAGAAAAAAATTAAAACTAGAAAAAATAAATATAAATCTAGTAGAGCAAAAAAAATAATTCAGAAACCAGAGTAAAATAAAATATTTAGAGTAAAAATATTTTTCTATCTCAAAAGTATGCATTTGTGATGTCTTTGATATATTGCTTATGTAAAACATTGTAAAATAGTCATCTGTCTTATTTTTATCTTTAAAAATATAGCAACACTTACAGTTATCAAAATTAGGATGCTACACAAATAAAAGAACAATAATATAAAAATATGTAAGACCATCTCAATTTCCTGTTCACAAAGTTTATAGTTCTCATCAAATCAGAATTCTATAAAGTTGAGAGAGGAAATGTTAATAGTTCTACTGCCAAGATTACCCTTATATCAAGTACAGTTTAGCAAAATGTTAGCGCAATGGACTCAAGAATAGAAGATTTCTACATTGATAATCAATTTGCTCTTTGACATATCACATGACTTCCTGAATAACTAACCATTTCATTGTTTATGTTCTATGCAGTTTGGAATGACAGTAACAAAAGTTAAAATTCCCTGAACCAAAGTTCAGTGTGTGATTTCTAATAAATATCAATATGTATCCATTTTTGATTTATAAGATCTTAAAAGCAAGTTGTAAATTAAAACTATTCCAAGATAAACTTAAGAAGAGAGATTTAAATCTATGTTATTATATTTGATGTTTGACATAGAAAGACATCAAGCAAGTTTAAAATTTTTCATAGAGCTATAAATAGTTTTGGTAAAAATGATTGATTCATTATACCTAATGAAAAAATTATTTGAAGAATCTAAGGATCCAGGTTCGATTCCCATTCTATTACTGTCACTGGCCAGACATGCAACACCTGAAGAAGAGGGGGAAATAATACCTCTCAAAACTTTGTACATATTCTAACCTGAGTGCTATTACTAACAGTTGAATGTATTTGAAATATTTAAATAAAATTATATTTTTCTAAAGACATTCAATATTTATATTAGGTAATGGAAATCGTTCAATATATAAATACAATTTAGTTTTATCATTCACGAAAAAAAAAAAAACCCACAAAATTAACATTTCCCCCCAAAGTTTTCTTACAGTGTTCTTATACTAATATCAAATTTGTTCAAAAATAAAATAGAATAACTTACCGCCAAGTAAAACTTTATTGTCACCATAAAATCGTTTAAAAGTAAAAATAATGTCACCTATTTCACCAGCGATTTTTAACACAGTTGCATTTACCCAAGATGGCTGCTTCATTTTATTTTTAAGAAAATTCTAATAAATAAAAATATAAAAATAATAGTATTATTATATGACACATGTTAACATATAATGTGTATGATAAGAATTGTATATTCTAAGATAAATCTTATGTATAACTTCAGATAATGCACATCATATATAAATATAGTATAATTAGTAATTTTTCTCATTAAATTAAAATCTATACAAAAAATGCAAAAATATACTATGAACATTAAATTGCCAATCATTTTTGTTTTATATGAGTTATCAATAAGTTTGCTATTTTTATTTTTACATATATCAATGAAACTATATATTATATTATAACGGTTGACGGAATCTCCCTAATCTAATCTGCCATACCAGAGCATCACTAGGTTATTGGAACCTAAAAAATTTATATAGTAGGCAGATACACACAGAAGTTACTCCTTTATCGAACCAAAAGCCCCAGTCACTAGCTCAGGGAGAAGCTGAGCTTAAAATATCACATTATATTCAAATTAATTCTTAATTTTAAATATTAATAAAATATATAAAATAAATTACTGCCAAAATTTAATTAAACAAAACATTTAATTATTATGCATACACATATTAAAAAGAAAATTCTGAAAATTAAATTAACTAGTGAATATTTTTGATTTGAATTATATGCACAGATAGAAGCATTTAATAGATTTTACAATTTCAATATTTTACTAAGCGTGAATATACTACATAGATTACGCATATAACTAACCCACTCCCTTTTAACCTTAGGCTAAAATCTCACATTTAAACTAATGCTAGTTTACTGATATACCGATGTGACCAATGCAAAATAAGATTATTAGCCTAACACAACCAGACTAATAGGAATTTACATCTGTAGCATGATATCATTTGAGAAATAAAGAATCATGATGGGAAGGAATGAGTATCTTCCCCATTATCATTAATAAGTTTCACCAACAGACATGAATGATCCACTGCCCTATTGGTGATACAAATACAAAATTATTGAAATATATATAAAAGAGATGCTCTGTAAAAGGCGATAGCGGTCTTTGCCAGCTTACTGTCCCAATCAGAGTGTAAGAAAATCAATGGCATAGGAAATATGTCTACAACTATTGACAATGTGATGGCTACACTTTTTGGGCCATATGTTCAGTTGGATATTATGCCCTGTATGCTAACACAGCACAGGGGAACGAGTATCCAATGCACCTACTCAGATCACATTAACATAAAACATCTGTACATCTATCCACTAGCACCAATTTAACTACGAAACAATTAGCCCAAAATTAACGCACCTTAAACTAACAATCTTAAGAATCTATGCAGCCATTTATGCTTATTTTTAAATTATTAATTTAAAAGAAATTTACGAGAATGGAAATGATATCAAACATCTATATAAAAATATAATAAATAATTTAAAATTGTAGTCAGATAAAAAATTTCTTTTAAAATTAAATGATGTTACTACTTGAAAAAGTTTGTATTATATAATTAATATTCATGTTTCATTTAAAACAAAAGTTTATATTTCCCAATGCTGTAGGTAAAGCCCGTCTTTGCAGTCCTTGACACAATTCAAAGTTCTTTCATTTCTTATTGTTCTAGGTGGAGACAAGTCCATTAGTGGCCAGTTTTTGGGAACCATCATACTCTGGAAACCGCTTCAGCTGTTGCAAATATGGAACCATAAATTATTGCTGACCCCTACATTTTGGTGATTTGCAATATACTTATAAATATATTTAAATAACACACAATCAGCAAGAGCAATACAAATCTAAATCTCAATTTCAAAGTTTTCTTTTTTATATCTTTTTGAATTCTTATCATTAAATTCCAGGAGTGATCTTGCCTGGTGTGGCCTGTTCTCATTGGCGATGATGACTTTTCTTTGTGGACCGTGTGTTTATTTCCATCATTATTTCCAGCTTGCTTTAGAGCGGGAACTCAAAATATTATCACTATTTTTTTTAATTTGTCTTATCTGACTTTATGCCCAAGATCCTGTTTGATATTACATCAATATAGAAAATCATTTCCATTCTAAGATTAAATATAACTAATTAACAACTTTTTTTATATTCTTTTATATTACAACAATCTTGTTTTTAGATTTTAACCTTTAAATAATTATATAATCAGTTTGCCATCTGTACATTATATATATTAATTTAAATAAAATTATTATATTCTCCTTTTATATATATATTTCTACCTGAGCGTGATTATATATTTTTTCCACTTTTATTTGAAAGTAATGTAATGGCATATACTTATACCATTACAATATATCGTACTGGACGAAAGCTTTTGGATTTGCATATACTGACCACAAGGGCACCACTAGTCTGAAAATCGGAACTAGATATTTATTTTAAGGGTGGACAGGATATATGAACCCTAATGCGCCAGGCTAGCTCAATCAAGCAAATGAGATCTTATGTTTTGTTTGGAAAGTTGGACAGGTAGCCACAGAAACAAAACCAACTAAGTAAATGAATAAATAATTTATTATGGGTATGACTAAACAAACATAAATCGAGATAACAAAAAAAAAATCAACTTAAAACATATTACTCATACATTCTTCAGAATTAAAATATTTTTAATTTTGCTCAGAAATGATTTCTGCACAGTGTATAACTATAGTGGAAAGAATGCAAAAATACTGATAGTAAGAGAAGTCTTAGTAAGAATACAGTGATCTCACACAAGACAAGAGAGATTAGCTTCCTGCTTATAACCCATAGTTAGGAAAAGGCTGAATCTCCGTATTTGAGATTTATGCAAGCTTATGTCAAAACAGAAGAAATGCGAAGATAACTTCCAAAACATTAATAAAAAAAAAAGTGTTGAAAGTTATTACTTTCAATTGATTGACCTCCCTCACAGTGAGACAGGCTAGGAGCACACGATCTACCTATTGAAAGAGTTATAACAATCGTATGTGCCCCTAATAAACAAATTGGAAGTTCAAAATAATAAAACTAACGACTACTATATTTCATAATAGTCTATTATAAATTATTATAGTTTCTCGACATAAGTAGAACTAATAATAAAATGGGTCACAAGCCAGAAGTTAATTAAAATAATCTGTAATATCCAGACGACTTTCTATAATAAAAAGGAATGTGAGATTATAAATAAAATTATACTATCTTACTTACTAAGACTTAAATGGGACATACAGTATAGGTTTGAAACTAGCACTTGTAAAAAAAAATCAAATGCACAGAAACAAATTACATAAGATAAAACTTGAAACCCATTTATATTTAAAAAAAAGAAAGAAATCAAATTTAAAACAAAATTGTTTAAATTGTACAATGTAAGGTACCTTAATAATTTATTTAAATGCTAGTGCACTAGACTTCTTAAGTATAGTCCGTTGATCTGGATTCGTTGATGGTAGGCTTGGGCAAGTTGGTTAGTGGTTCCTTTGTAATTGGTCTTTATAGCATTATAAACAGTTAATGGAGACACAAGGAGTCCAAACCTGTCCTGGCGAAAAACTTAGCACATCATGGTAGGAGAAAATATCCTTGCTGTAGGTTTAGCATTCATTCTAAACAGAATTGCCGGATTGGCTTTGCTTTCAGAATATGCCGGAATTGTTCTCTCCTAGTTTTGCAGGAATAGTTTGTCTAAGTATCTCTCAGAATTTGTGCAAGTATCAGAGTTTGTGCAATTCTTTTTCAGAGTTGGTATCTGTATCCCTCAGAGTTAGTGCAGGTATCTCAGAGTTATTGAAAGCTAATACAATGGCCTGATTAAGCCTTTTATAGCTGAATCATATCTCATATCTGAACCGATTACAAAACTTTTTCTTTTTAATTAAAATTTATAAAATTCTCTATCTAGCTAACAATAGTTATCTAATTAATGAAAATAAATTGCCTTTTACAGATCTAGGAATTAACTAATGAAAAATTCTTTTCTTTTTGTTTTCTTTCTTTTTAATTATTCTTATCAATCTAAATCCCAAATCTGAAAAGCAATTTATTTATACAATTTACTTTTACATAAATTTAAAAAAAAAAGTAGTCTTAGTTTTCTTTTCAAAATTAAAAACCAAATATAGCTGTGGGGTTAAAATACAATTCCCATGTACATACATACATATTTGTACAAGCATTAAAAAAAACTTTTAATCAAGTTTTCAAACAAAATCTTATAAAAAAAATTATTTTGTTTTCTTCACCCCTATAAAACTTCAATTTTGTAATGGTGTTTTAAGCATCCATTACAACTGCCTCTTCGTCATCACAAAAAAAAAAAAAAACTTAGCTGACTTTGCTCTCCCTACCAATAAGTTGTTCCTAAGTTTGCTTCCCTCTTTTTTTTTTTTTTTAAAAAAAATCTGTCCGACTACCCTTACGAATACATTATTTCAAATCATTTGTTATCAATATACAAATTTTCATGAATATACTGGTAATCTATTAAAATAACTATTTACAACAAAGTAATACAATTACGATTTACACTATACTTTTTATTAAATAAAAACGAACATAATTTAAAATATCAAACTGTAATATTGTTTACCACACACATATATAATTGTAATTATATAATATTATTTACAAAATTCATTCAGGCTTATTGCCTACGTCAAAATAATTTTCTATCCTCAACTCGTAGTCCAATTACAAATCCCTTGAGGGTTTTTATTTAAACAGTACGTCCGATCAATATCACTTACGCTCAGGCATCTACAGCCGTTAAAAATTCTGCCATTTCTTCTATCGACCACCCATTATTACTTAACATCATTTGTTATATGTATGGTGGCATATTATGCCGGAGAGTCCTTGTGACTTGATTGTCCGACAACAGAAATGCCATTAATGCCTTGAGTTTTGCTACTTGTCTATAAAAAAAATGTATATGTTTCACCGCGGATGCTGGGATATCTCTCATGGGATATTTTATAGAGTATCCCATCCTTTCTGGCTTCACTCCAAAATGTTCTTAAAATGGCGTGCCTATATTCCTCTAATGTTCTTGGTTTGGTGAATAAAGTGTGCCACCAGTCAGAGGCTGTTTCTTGAAGGTAGTTATTGGCGACTGTAACTTTATCCCTTTCTGGCCAGTCTTGGACACGAAACATGTTAGCTAAACTTCCTAAATGTTTTAATAGGCTTTCTCCCACCTCAGCCTTCAACATTTCTATTAGGAATTGTTTTTCCAAGAATCTACTGGAGGGCCCTCCTATCTTTTACTTCCTGACTCTCTATATTTATTTTCTGTTTCATACTGTTTGTCTTCAGTATAAAACACCCTATGTTTATTCTCTATCCCAGCTAGCCTATATTCAAGTCCTTTTATCATATCAATATATGTTTGTTGCACTTCTGTTTTCAAATTATCCTTACTTTCCTCTATGCCTTCAAACATCTTTTCTAATTTTCTGACAACACCATCAACCCTCAGATCTATTTCTCTCTGAATTCCTCCTTCCTTTAACATCTCCAATTCTACTTGTGTTGTTTTATATATGTTTATCCATTCCTTGCACATCCCTTCTACCTGCACCATCTTTATTTCTAAACTACCTGTCCTAACACTATCTTGCTGTACCTCATCTTTTACTTCTTTCATCTCTTCCTTAACTATTTCAACTTCCTGAACCTCCTTATTGCAATTTTTCTCTATGGCTTCTATAGATGTCTGATTTTTGTCAACTTTCTTCAATATTTCCTATCTCATTCCTGTCATTTCTGCTCTTAGCTCCTCCAATATTGTTTGTTGACTCTGTTTTATTTCTATATTTTGTTTTATTATATTTTGTTTCATTTCCAGCAACTCTTGTTGTATTTCTTTCATCTCAGCTTGCTGACTTTGTTTAAATTCTATTATCAACTTTATCATCATCAGTGTCTCGCTCTCTTCTTTTTCTACTATCTGGGGGTGTTTAAACGAAACAGGGCTCTCTTCCAAACCTGCCTCCCTATCGCTTTCTTCTTTAGCTCCCATTTTTAAAATAAACTTAGCCCCATGAAATCTAATTTTTTTATTCCAAATTACCAACAGAACTTTACTTTTAAATCTGTTTATTAATGTTTTTTTTAATCTTCAACTGCTAACTTTATTGTATTTTTAAAAAGCAAACTTAAACTCTTTCCTTTTTTTAAAATTTTTTATGAACGTCGAACTAATAAACTCTTTTTGAATATCAAAACATTAAATATGGACAGATCCAAAACTACCTGCACCCGCTCCATTAACTTCTATTCTATCACTAACTTTATTTCACCTATTTTCGTCTACCATTTCTGTTTATTTTTCCCAACCATACGAACAAAACAACTCATGTAAAGTTTTAATATCGGCTCCCATGTAGGGATGTGCCAAAAATTCTTTACCTATGTAATCGGACGAAAGCGTTTGGATTCACATATACTGACCACAAGAGCGCCACTAGTCCAAAAATCAGAACTAGACATTTATTTTAAGGGTGGACAGGATATATGAACCCTAATGCGCCAGGCTAGCTCAATCAAGCAAATAAGATCTTATGTTTTGTTCGGAAAGTTGGATAGGTAGCCACAGAAACAAAATCAATTAAGTAAATGAATAAATAATTTATTATGGGTATGACTAAACAAACATAAATCGAGATAACAAAAAAAAAATCAACTTAAAACATATTACTTATACATTCTTCAGAATTAAAATATTTTTAATTTTGCTCAGAAATGATTTCTGCGCAGTGAATAACCATAGTGGAAAGAGTGCAAAAATACTGATAGTAAGAGAAGCCGTAGTAAGAATACAGTGATCTCACGCAAGACAAGGGATGTTAGCTTCCTGCTTATAACCCATAGTTAGGAAAAGGCTGAATCTCCATATTTGAGATTTATGCAAGCTTATGTCAAAACAGAAGAAATGCGAAGGTAACTTCCAAAACATTAATAAAAAAAAAGAGTGTTGAAAGTTATTACTTTCAATCGATTGACCTCCCTCACAATGAGACAGGCTAGGAGTTCATTAAAAGGGTTATAATGATCGTACGTGTCCCTAATAAACAAATTGGAAGTTCAAAATAATAAAACTAACGACTATTATATTTCATAATAGTCTATTATAAATAATTATAGTTTCTCAACATAAGTAGCACTAATAATAAAATGGGTCACGAGCCAGAAGTTAATTAAAATAGTCTGTAATATCCAGACGGCTTTCTATAATAAAAAGTAATGTAAGATTATAAATAAAACTATATTATCTTACTTACTAAGACTTAAATGGGACATACAATATAGATTTGAAACTAGCACTCGTAAAAAAAAAATCAAATGCACAGAAACAAATTACATAAGATAAAACTTGAAATCCATTTATATTTAAAAAGAAAAAAAAATCAAATTTAAGATGAAATTGTTTAAATTGTAAAACGTAAGGTACCTTAATAATTTATTTAAATGCTAGTGCACTAGACTTCTTAAGTATAGTCCGTTGATCTGGATTCGTTGATGGTAGGCTTGGGCGAGTTGGTTAGTGGTTCCTTTGTAATTGGTCTTTATAGCATTATAGGCAGTTAATGGAGACACAAGGAGTCCGAACCTGTCCTGGTGAGAAACTTAGCACATCATGGTAGGAGAAAATATCCTTGCTGTAGGTTTAGCATTCATTCTAAACAGAATTGCCGGATCGGCTTTGCTTTCAGAATATGCCGGAATTGTTCTCTCCTAGTTTTGCAGGAATAGTTTGTCTAAGTATCTCTCAGAATTTGTGCAAGTATCAGAGTTTGTGCAATTCTTTTTCAGAGTTGGTATCTGTATCCCTCAGAGTTAGTGCAGGTATCTCAGAGTTATTGAAAGCTAATACAATGGCCTGATTAAGCCTTTTATAGCTGAATCATATCTCATATCTGAACCGATTACAAAACTTTTTCTTTTTAATTAAAATTTATAAAATTCTCTATCTCGCTAACAATAGTTATCTAATTAACGAAAATAAATTGCCTTTTACAGATCTAGGAATTAACTAATGAAAAATTCTTTTCTTTTTGTTTTCTTTCTTTTTAATTATTCTTATCAATCTAAATCCAAAATCTGAAAAGCAATTTATTTATACAATTTACTTTAGCATAAATTTTAAAAAAAAAAAGTAATCTTAGTTTTCTTTTCAAAATTAAAAACCAAATATAGCTGTGGGGTTAAAATACAATTCCCACATATATTTGTACAAGCATTAAAAAAAAATTTTAATCAAGTTTTACAAACAAAATATTATTAAAAAAATTATTTTGTTTTCTTCACCCCTATAAAACTTCAATTTTGTAATGGTACAGTATTCTAGTTGCATATATTGTAATAATATTACCCATGAGCCATAAAAGCAGAAACAGAAGCTGATTGATGTTGATATCAAAAATAAATAAATTTCAAAGTGAATTTATAGTAAAAATGATGGAAATATAATTGATTAACATCATTAGCTGAAAAAGCAAATGTTACAATAAGTATTACTGACTGATATACAGACTAAAGTATTAGACATATTTTGAGAATTGATTTGCATGTAGTTTTTTCTGCAATTTGTTTGAGTTTATTAGTTTTTTAATATATACATACACATTAATTTTAATGAGTCAGAAAAACAGACTCCCCCAAAATTGATTGATATTGTAGTGAAAAAATCGTATTTCAACAACAACAACAAAAAACTATAAAACAAACAGCGATTTAAATTCTGAATACAATACTTATCATTTTTTAAAAAAAAATTAAAATATGTGTAGACAATGAAAAGGATTTCTGGATTGAGCAGTTTATATTGAAACATCATGGAACAAATGTAAACTGTTGTTAAAATAGATTCATCACATATAAATGAAGTGATCATTTGTGAAAATGCCAAACAATTGTTATGAAAATTTTTACCTAAGACTTCTGATATAAGTGCTGAATTTGTGAAATATTTTACTATCAGTAAAATATAATTCACCTAATTCAGGAAAGAGTAATATTGGATAAAGTTATAAGGCATGGCAAGAATGCTAGCACAAATAAAATTACTGCTGAATGTTATAACACAAGAAAATGTAACTTTTGAAATTAAAAATCTGTAAATAAGAATGTGTCAATTTTAATTTTACATTTTTAGAAGTTAAATTTTAATTTTCATTAAAATTTTATTGACCAGTATGTACAGTAATTAATTGTCTAAATATTTTTACATTTATATTTTTGATTTTTTCTACTTAAATGGTTGCTTTGGATGGTAACATTGTTCTAAGCTATGATCTTGAAATGGCTTATATGTAAATACATGAATTTTCATGTAAACTACAATAAACAAATAATATAACAAATGACCTTCTGGAATCAAATAATTCAATGTATCAAATCTCATTGTATATATTTATATGCTAAGTATTTTTTTGGATTAATTAAGATGTAAACAAATGAATATAGAGAATTTTCCATGTAAATACTTAAGAGAAATATGCTTGAATAATGATGTTGCTAGATAATTACCAATTGAAATTGACAAGCCCAAACTAAACTACTTCTAGTAGTTGACAATAATCCCTTGTCAGAGTTTATTTAAAGATAAAAATATATGTGAGTGCTGAATTTAGGTTATTGGCAGGTAGTAAGTAATAAAGTGATTTTCTAAAATGGGGATTAATTGGATATTATGTTGCTTCATAGAATAAAAAGATTTGGCTCATCAAAAATTAAATTCTATTTCTGATGCAAAGTCTTTCCATATCCTCTCAGTATTTTTTAGTCTTTCTCTCTCTATATATATATCCTTTTCTTTTACCTTATTATCTTTAGATTCTCATGTTAGTATAGATTTGATTATCATGAGTTTTCATTCTATTTCTGATACAAAGTCTTTCCATATCCTCTCAGTATTTTTTATTCTTTCTCTCTCTATATATATCCTTTTCTTTTACCTTATTATCTTTAGATTGTCATGTTAGTATAGATTTGATTATCATGAGTTTTCATTCTATTTCTGATACAAAGTCTTTCCATATCCACTCAGTATTTTTTATTCTTTCTCTCTCTATATATATATCCTTTTCTTTTACCTTATTATCTTTAGATTCTCATGTTATTATAGATTTGATTATCATGAGTTTTCATTCTATTTCTGATACAAAGTCTTTCCATATCCTCTCAGTATTTTCATTCTTTCTCTCTATATATATTTCCTTTTCTTTTACCTTACTATCTTTAGTTCTCATGTTACTATAGATTTGATTATCATGAGTTTTCACACCATCAAACATCTTTCAAGATTAACTGTGATAATGGAAATGAATGTTTGTCCAATCAACTTTCAATCTTTAAATATGCACTTGACAATTTTTGCAACCTAATATGACAGTTGCAATTGCCTCAGTAATCTTCTTCAGAACTATAACACACATAATACAAATACATGAATATAAATATACATGAACATATAATTTTATATTTTATATATACATCTTATAAAAAGTAATAAAGAACATAGATGATATTTATATTATATGGATTTTGCAATGCAATAGGAAAGATAAACTTATAAATCCCTTTTTGATTTGATGTTTTGCATTTGTCATAATGTATTTCTCTTAAAGCAGTATATACAAGAGCTAACCGACCTATATAGTTTTGAGCTGATCATTCAATTAGCTATATATAACTCTGAGTTTATTATTGCTACATTTAGCATTTTGAGGTTTTAGCCGATCTCTATTATACTGCAAAATTATATCATCCACAACCTCGATCACTTTATTAGGTTATAATATATATTATACCGGTTCATCCAAACACTGTTGAGATAAGCATGTGCACATACTGAACATGAAAAAAAAAATGGCGACACACCAGGATAAGAAGCAATTTTAAATCCTTTTATGATCGCATTGATACAGTCATAAGGGTAGTTATTAAAATATTGATTCTTACATACCTTTGAAGGATCACTTTAAACACAACCCCTTGCGCCACTCCCAGAAAGAGAAAAAATAATTCCCCCTCCTGAAAGGATATGCAAGGCCAGTAATTATATGAAATATAGTAAAACAAACAAAAATCTAATAGAAATAAATACCCTAATGACTAAAGATTTAAATCCTGATAAGTTGGTATCCCATATGCTAGCTCAGCGTTCTCTTTATCCCAGGTAAAGAAATGGGGATCGCAAGACTCGCGTAATTACTTAATTATTTTATTATTAGAGAAAGAAATGTGAATGAAGTATCAAAGCAGTAAGGTAACTCTAAAAATTATTAAATAAATATTTATTTAACCCAATGTCCCTTCATCAATTACAAAGATAAATATCATAATAATAATATTCCCCCAATGCAACAAAAAAAGGTATTATAATATAATAGTTATTTTGATAAAGAAATATAATTTTAAAATGTAAAAGGAAAAGAATCAATTGGTGAGAGTAGTCTGAGAATTATAACCTCGCACACAAATACATTATACAAACACTAAATAGTACATTAAATAAGAGTGATGTTTTTACATAAAGAAATATATAAATGAAAGACATGTATTACACAATAATATATGTGAAATTAATATAAAGCCTTTATCATACTTCTCTGGGCTCTGAGTCGGCTATTCATCTGTTCATCCAGAATGGCGAGGACTTTTCTTGAACACAGCACTATTTAGCAGCTTTTCATAATCACTTGGTGGCTGGATCTAGGAGACCTTTCTGATGGCAGGAGCAGAGTTGGGTCGGCGTGCTGAATGGGTTTCCTACACCATGACCATTTCACGGACGAGAATATACTTGTGTTGCATGTTTAATCACAATTTAATTTATTCTCTGGTCAATGATCATCCACTAATAGTAGGATTTTCTCTTTGGTTAAACCACCACTGGAAAAATTCCCCTTTTCCTTTGGTTTTTTTATATAACAAACCTCTCCCGAAAAGAGACTTGCCCTTCATTAATAATAATTTGTTAGTCCAAAATCATCTTGAAGCTTGCTCTCCACCAGCATGATATGAAAAAAAATAATCTAGAACTCCTTGAATGGCTGACTGTTTGTCTCTGTAGATTCAACTCCAACTCTCCAAATTTACGTAAAAATAAGTTTAATAAGTTGATCTCCAACTCTAAGTTTTAAGTAAGTTTCAATAAATGCAATAAGTAAGCAAGCAAGTGAATAATTTTAAATAAGCAAGTAAGTGAATAAGTCCAATCTGTTCAAAAAAATAAGTGAGTGAGTTAGTGAGTAAGCTATTGAATGAGTGCCTCAAGCATCTGGTGAACAGCTTATATAGCCCACTCATTACAATCCCAATCCAGGTACCCCTCTAAAAAAACATTTAATTAGTTGGATTTTATTAATGGATCCATACAATGCACGAAGCATTCCTATGTAATCACCTAATTAATCTGAAGAATTTTTATTTTTAATGAAATTTATTATCCAATCTGATCACTATCTGATTCAACACAAAAAAGAAAAATTTTACTATATAAAACATTTTCTGATAATTAGATTACACTTAAAAATATTTTTTTAATTAAATTAGATATTTTTTTTCCACCTAACATAAGTTTCAGCGAATTTTTTTGTCTAACTAAAATACTTGAGAATTTAAAAGAAAACAAAATTACTTATCTACTAAAAAACTATAAATGCATTTAGGTTTTTCTTAAATCTAGAACAATGACTCCCCCCCCCCCTGCTTAAATGTGTTTGTAGAGAAAAACATCTAGTAAAACTTTTGATTTTTAAAAATTACACACATATATATATATTTACTCATTTCCATCTTTTTACAAGCACTTAAAAAAATATAAATACAAATTACACATAAACATCTTTGCATTTCTTTTTTAAAAAATGAACATAAAATAATAATAAGAATTATTATAAGTAACTACACATCGAATTATAAGCCTTAACTATAGGCTTTTCTTGTGTGTGCAAGTATATGATATATCCACAGACTTCTCTCACGTATTTTATAACATGATTAATTTTTGGTTATATAGATGGTATCCACCCCCCACCCCCACTTTAATGGTTTTAATACGTATTTTAGGCCATTTGCTTACTTAATACAATCTTGTGCTTGGCCATAGGAAGTGTGCCTGGCACAATATACATATATATATATTGTAATGGAATGTATCTTTATATATGATCTCAAATGAAAACAAACATATGAACTTTTGCAACAATAATCATTAGTTAACCAGGTTCCTAACTTTGAGGCACCAAATGTAATGGACAATTAAACAAATATATTATGCTGACCACGTTGTGGCATCCAAATGTAATGGAACATACTTTTACTCCATTATACCAATCATCAGTTAACTGGGACCTACAGTTTGTGGTGCCAAATGTAATGGACAATATATCATATAAACATATTACACATCAAATGTAATGGAACGTCAATATATGAGAAGAAAATAATGCTTCAAACATTGGATGATAAATGTAATGGAATATATGTAATCTAAATGAATCCAATTGTTGAGAAAGCCTAATATAATAAATTGTATGATTTAAATGAAGAAAGACAAAATTATCCCAGTTATATTTAAATAAATTGTTTATATGCCCTTCCAACTAGCTATACATGAAATAAATTTAAAATCATATAGAGCAATGAGATCTATCCTTATAATTTATTTTCAAGGTTGATATGACTAACAAATCAAATATATATCAGAAACAAAGGGAATTCTATTAAATCCAATATACACATCTATTATGTAAATTTATGTATATCTAAACATATCAATGAATAATAATATGTGTAAGTGGCCTAAAGACTAAACAATAAGTGAAATATGAAGTTATCCTTTATTAAATTGTAAATTCAATTAATTTCATAATGACTCTGGCATTAAAAGAAAAATAAAAATAAAATATTAATAATCTTTTAAATAACTTACAAAGGCATTACTTATAAAACAAATAGTACATCTTTTATTTCTATATTATGGTTTAATTTTAGGTAGTATCAATGTTTTAAATAGTTTTAAATACAAACCCGAATACAAAAATAATATACATATATACTTGCAATAAGTATATATATTAAATAGATAAAGACATATTTGTGCTTAACAAGTATGCATTAATATAAACACAAATCCATATTTATATTTTTCAAATATTCAAAAATAAAAATATATATATATATTATATACAGCAAATATATATAAATTATTGTTTTGGTCTGCATAAGAATTATTACATGAAGTTAAAAAAAAAAAAATGAAAATAGATAAATTAATAATAAAAAATTTTTATAATAAAATTTTGCGAATATAAATTTCATTTATTAAAATATACATAACAACTCATATGCAACCCAAACTTATAAGCCATACTTTAGAATTTTAAATTACTTAAGTGTTAATTTTGACACCTGTTAAACGGTTATTGCTGTTATAAAACAAAACGCTTGAATTGAATCGAATGATATTTATAAAAACGTTTTATTTTTATAATGAAAAATAAAAGTGAAAAAAAAAATATCGGTCTCAAAAATATATTTATATATAAAATTATTTACTACCTTTCAAAGTTCACTTGTTTATTTTTCTTTCAAAAGTCAACTTATTCCATTGTTTTATTTCTTTATCCGCTTAATATTAGAATGCATTCTAGAGCCAAATTGAATTGAAGAAATGTCATGTTAGAAAAAAATTATTAGTTTCCAAATGCACATATATACTTCATTTTTCCTTTTTAAATTTCTCTCCTTGAAAAAAAAAATAATAATTGACATGTTGAATCCAATATATTAATCACTTTTAGTTACCTCCAGATTATTATTAGATTGACCAGATAGCTATATCAAATTTCGGCTTCAGATGCGATGAAATTCATGTGTTGAAATTTCCTTAGTTTTTCTTTTTAAACTGCTTTGGAATAAATGAAAGAAAACGGTGCAGCCCCTTCGCTGTGATATATATATTAACCAGTCATGTTTATGTATTGATTACAGAAATTTATCTTATTCCACTATTCTTAAGAATGGCAATTTCAAAGAAACAAAGTACAACAAATTTTTATCCTTTTGTTTGTTTAATCACTATCCTAATAATAATGATGGCTTCTTTTTGTTGCTGTTGTTGTTCCACCCGCTGGCAAATGCTGTTTTTGAAAACCATTGTTACATATGTTTTTTTTTAAACAATTAACATTCAAAAAAATATATATATATTAATCATATAAAAAATATTAAATCAAAAATTTATTTTACAGCTTTAAAAATATATATATACATAAATAATAATATTGCATTTTTTTAATAATCACTACAAATAAAATAATCTTTTTTATAATCAACAATTTATGTCTTTATTTATCTCTAATAATTAAATATTCACAGCGATGTACTATCAACATATAAATAACATAATATATCCAAACAACTATAACTAATAACCATAAACAATAATAATACTTCATATATAAACATCAACACAAAGAGATTTTTTTTTTATAACAAATGATAATTTTTAAAATATAGATAGACTTATCGATATTTACAATATATATATAATAAATATATGCATACATATAATACATATATACGCATACAATAATAAATATAATGTATAGGTGTATATTACAGATTTAGCAATTAAAAAGTTACATTAACATATAATTATTCTTTTTATACATATCTTGTTAAATTCTAAAATTCTTTTAGAATGTTATTTAGTTTAATTTTCATACCTGATATTGTAATGCATCAATCAAACGATTGAGGAGCTTCATATCATATGTAGTGATGCCTGATTGCTGAAGCAGAAACTGAATAAATTCCTTCAAAATATAAATCATTTTTGTAAATAACATTAAATATTAATGAATAATTTAAAAATATTTTAACAAACATTTATAAAAGAATATACAGCAGCTACTTATATATATATAAAGTTACTTTTATAGGAAAAGTGGAGAGGTAAATGAAATTCTGAAACACAAAAGCTCATTCATTAACTGTATTTAAGAGATGACAAGCAGTCCCAAAATGTAACCTAAAACACTCATACCAGATAATAAATCTGTCTTCATTTAAAAAAATTATTATAAATATTCATTTTATTTAATTTTTTTCCCAAAAAATTAATTCCTCATTTATTCTACTCCAGAGTTATCTTCTATACGTGTAATGAATTGATGTAAGTCAGCAGTTCTCTATATTCACATCCTCAGACTAATTTTTGGCTATTAATCTATTTCAGTAAGAAACATTGAATTTGCACCCTGCATCCAACAACCATCTCTACTTCGTTTTTTACTATTTAAGGTAATGAAATGAGATTCTGAAATACTCGGAGAACTTGAAAATAAATTAACTTGTTGTATAGTTATGTAGATTATCACTCTGCAAAAAAAGTTTGATTTTATGCTAACAATAGATACCTCTGACCCACTGGACAATAATAATGTGTAAACAATAAAGCACTATACAGTTTTCTTTGCATTAAGAACAATAATTCATTCTATTATTCTAATGCAGAGCTATTTACAATTTACATTGATTATTCAAGCTTACAATAGATAGTTATATAGTTTTCTTCTTCTTCTTCTTCTCCCTTTTCTTATATAATGATTTCTATGACTGTAAGACAGTCGAAACTGTAAGAATAAAGTTGTGATAGAAAAAATAGTACTGTTGGAGTGTTTGTGGGGGAAAAAAAGAATTACTACAACTAATGTAGATATTGATAGTGAGCAAAGAAAACAACTAATCAAAGTGAGTTGCTTAAATGTTGTCATTACAATAATTGTAAATTAATAAATAAAACTATGTATTTATAAAATGATAAATTTAAATAAGATGGGGAAAAAAAGTTCTGGTGAACAAAAGTATTCTAATAGTTTAATAATTGTTTATGGCTTTTAATACATTGATCATGAATAATTATCACTTCAAATTTTTAGTATAACATTTAACAAATGAAAACTGTGGGGGAAAAAAAATGGTAAAGGACTACTCAGCTTACAAATATAAATATAAAACTTTACAACAATGAATATATAAATGCTGATACAAAAATAGTATCAGGATGTCTTAACAATACAGACAATAGACTTATGTTATCTAAAATGATGCAAGAATGAATGTCACAACATCAGTAGATATACTTTAGTACAAAATGTAACCTTACATAATGTGAATTGGAGATTAATACTTATAGCTGAAGAGTTTGTGAAAATTTGTAGCAGCTCTTAGTAGAAATTACTTTCAAGAGGAAGAAAGTCGGAAGATGGCTACAAATTTTTTGGAAGGGCAGATCGTAGAATAAAAAGAAATCACAATATGATGAATTCACTGCTATCTTTTTTAAATTTCTAGATATATAAATAAAAATGTTAAGAATTATTTTGGAATTTTATCAGTACTTATATTCCAATATTAAATTTAAAATATTCAGAGAATAAAAGGATTAGTTTTATTGGTTCTGAATATTAAACTGCTTTGTCATATAGAGAAGAAAATAAACCTTCAGACATGCTCTTTTCACAAATTTGTACGCAGTCATCCAGAAGCATCAATTTAATAAGTGTAAGTGGACCACTTATACTCAGAGCTTATCGTTATATCAGCCAACCTTTGCTCTTCATGCTAAAATTCGGGCTTTAACCTATTGTATGCCTGATATATAACTTGACAAATGAATTATACAAAATTATTCATTAAATTGGAAAAGAATAAATATCTTTATGCTGTTCTTCCATAAAATAATAATCAGAAAATAATAAATTTTTACAACAGCTATATAAATATCAAATTTTTTATATACATAAAAAGCCTTTTTTAGCACCTGATTTGGTGCTCTTTTCAAATGTTAACATTTGAAAAGGGCACCAAATCAGGTGCTGAAAAAGGCTTTTTATGTATATAAAAAATAGAGTCTCATTTTTAACCATCTGCAATTAGAAATAAAAAAATTTGAATTTACTGTAGGTCTATTTATATAGTGTTTGACTACATAGGCCTTTTAAACTAATCTTTACAGGTAAGTGCATGTAAATTCATAAAAAAACGCATGATCAATGGTTTATTTCATTCTTTATATTGCATATGTAGTCGAGTGCTATATAAATAGACTATTTATTACAGTAAATTCAAAATTTAATATTTATTTCTAATCGCAGGTGATTTAAAATGAGATTCTATCTATCTTCTGCTATAGAATGGATAAGTTTATACAATTCATTTGTCAAGTTATATATCATGCACATAATATGTTAACGCCCTGATTTCAGCATGGTGAACAATGGTTGGCTGATATAACAATAAGTTCTAAGCATAAGTGGTCCATTTATGTTTTTTAAATTGATGCTTATGGGCAAGTGCATGTAAATATATGAAAAACATATGACTAAAAGTTTATTTTCTTCTATATATTATATACACAATCAAGTACTATATAAATAGACTATTTATCACAGTAAACTGATTTGTATTTTTGAATTTTTGTACAACATATAGATTGTTTATTAAAAAATATTTTAAGTAAAAAAATTTTAAAAAATACTATAAAAGAACTAAGATACATCCTCAAAACAATGGCATCTTATGGATTAGATTATAGTTAGGAATCAAAAAGTAAAAGAAGTGATTATTGGACTGGTCAAAATTAGATATCTTTAACGGTTAAACGAAATATGAATTAAATAAATAGTTTCTATTTCAAACATCCTGAAGAAAGATGTGATATTCAATATTTAGAAAGAGTTGCTACTTATGCTAAATTTCAACTATTATTGAACAAAATTGCCAATTTCTATTTTCAAATTATCATAATAATAAGGAACACTAATATGGTATGAATAAATATACTACTGGATTAAAATTTAAAAAAAAATCTGAGATGTTTCTCTGACAATGATTTTATTAATAATGATTTGATTAAAAAATAATGTGTGACTTTCACTGTTTGACAGAATAATTTGGATGTGGAACTTTGTAAGCAATATAGATTTAAACTTCAAAAAAACAAGAAGAATATAAATTGCAAAGGAGATGAGATATTTACTGATCAGATCTTTTTTATTTCTATTTTTTTTTTTTTTTTTTTTGATGCATTCAAAGTAATATATGACCTAAAAATTATAACACATTTTTATTAAATCCAAATATGTCACTCTTTTATATGATTATGATGAGTGGCATATTTGGATTAATTATTCAATAAAAGAATTGAGATGACAGTTTACAGTAATATGTTCCGTTCATTCATCCAAGCTACTCACTTAGATTCGTATAAAGATATTCAGATTAATAAACTTAAAAGAGTTTTTTACAATTTTAAAAATGAGCAAAAAAAACTATGGTACTAATATCTGGTAAGAAGTGCTAAAATATAGCAGTGTTATGTTAACTTCAAAACTATTGGAATTTTTTTAAAAACATATTAATTCATGAAGTTGTGTCACCTGATCTTAAAGATGCTTTCATTATTCCAAATTATAAAAATAAAAAAGATTGCAGAATTATTATCTAATATTATTTTTTTCTATTATAAAAAAAATACTTTCAAGAATTGGAGAGGTTGTTTTCAGTTAGAGAAAATCAAAAAGCACTTCAGACATTATTTTTGTTGTAAGACAAATGCAAACAAAAATGTGTTACATAAAAAGATATAACTTATATATTGTTTTAACTGACTTAAGGCATTTGGTAATGCTTAAAATGATCTGATCATCCAGCAAAGTTTATTATATTCAGTTTCTAACTATTGGAATCCAGAAGGAGCATTATTATTTCTAGTGAAAAATCTAAAAGATTTTAAATAAAAGAGTTAAACAAAGAAAACTATTTTTACATCAGTATTTTTTGGAACAATTAACATTATCAACTTCATCTCTCTTGGTGTGTAGACTTTCATTATGTGAATGATTATACTATTCTTATTAATTTAGAAAATAATTCACATGATATTTTTAACACATTCAATGGAGACTATATGATTTGTTTTTGTAATTAATGTTCAAAAACTTAGTGCTTTATTAGCCTCTAATAGAAATCTTTAAAAACATTTACTTGAGAATGCAAAAGACATTGTTTTATTAAAACTATACACGAAATGTGATGTGCAACACAGATTTCAGTCTGTTGTTGCTGAATTTGACAAATTAAAAAAAACAGGATATTTCCTCATAATAATATAATTAACCTGACTACTTTAATTGCATGCATATGTTATTTGCTTATCTTATTGTATGGGGGGGGGGGTGACATGGACTATTTATTACTATAATATTTAAAAACAGCATTCAAAAAATTTATTTAAGGATTACTCAATAAGATTTTAAAAATAAGAAGGCAAGAAATCATAAAAGCAATTGAAAATACTATTATACAAACACACCTTTAATAATCAGTAATTACCTTAATTTTCTAATTTTATAAAAGATTTTAAATATGATTTTCATGAGAAAAGCAAACCTAATTTAAGTTATAAATATTATATCAAAAAAACTCTAATGAGATGCAATACTGACAATTTTCATTGATTGAGAATAAAATTCAATGGAATATTATACTTATGAAAGGCTTTGTAGTCTCTCAAAAAGTGATGTTTGCAGTAGAAATTAAAAGAAAGCATTATAGAATTTCAAATAAATGAACAAATGACCAGCACATAACATAGGCAATTATATTTGTAGTTCACAGAAAAGTTTTTATAATCATTGCAAAACTCATTTATTCTTGTCACAAACATCCCACCACTACTTTTGAAATTAGAATCACTATATTAATTTATAAAAAAAAAGTTTAAATAGAAATTTTGATGTACACATCCCCTACATGATTTAAAGTTCACTTGGGATGCAGATATACTTGAAAAAGCCCAGTAGTAAATCATTACTGTCAGAATAAACAAAAGTATCAAGATAATCTATCTGAAAGCCTCTAACTCTATAGAGATTTAAATTAAGATATAATAAATAAATGAAACTAGGAAAAAAAGAGTAAATGGAAGTATGCTTTTATAAAATTTATTTAAAAAGTATAAAGCAAAATATTTGGTGAGACAAAAATAAGGAAATAAATGAATAATAACTGAAATTATATGGAAAATAAATATTGAAAAAAAAAAAAAAAAAAGCATAAGAATGGCAACAAAGAGGGAATTACAAAAAGTGCGATAATGCAAGTAGAAAATGTATAATGGGAATCCAAAAAACTATAAAAGCTATAACATATTTGATATTTTGATTAAGAAATTTAAGAGAAATAGAAAACCAGAAAAAACACAAAAGCAATAAAAGATTAATAGTTAAAATTTGGCAAGAAAAAAAAAAATAATAATAATAATACATAGAAAATCTTTATAATAAATCTCTGACTAAAATTCTAGTATAAATTTAAAAAACGTTTTCTAGATTAAAAGAATCTTAAAATGAAAAATTATCATATTATTCCATATCAATTATAATATCAAAGGTAAAAAAAGCAAAAACTGTATAACAGAAAAAAAAAATTATACAATAATCTTGTATGCAATAAGAAAATATAAAAAAATTTCTGCAACAATATATTGAGGAAATATGAGTTATATATATACTCCAATAAGTTTTCAAACCATGCTTTAATATATATATATAAAAGAGTAGTAGATGTTGAAACAATGCACTAAAGTGATAAGCAACTATAAAACAAAATATTCTTATTAAGGGAAGGAAACTAAAATTAATTAAAATATAAATAACAAATTTAATAATGTAAAGAATATTTTAAAAGATGTATCTATTACAAGATACATTCATAAAAATTAGAAAAAAGACATGGCATATATCATGTCTTGAAATAATAATGAACACTTTATTAAACTGTCATTACAAATATATATTTCTGTGAAAAGAAAAAAAAATTGTACAAAGCTAGTTAAATGTTTAAACAATAATGAAATATAAATACGGGAAACATTTATATGAATTGACTATGTTTTTTTTTAAATCAAAATAAGTTTATTTATTACTTACAAAAAAATATAAAATGCAAAATAGCTGACGAATGTTCCAAACAGGCTTAAAAAATATAAAGATGAGATAGCAATAAATTAATCTCAATTCACTCTCCAAAATCCAAACCAATAGTCCAACTAGGAATTCCCCAATCTGGGTGATCTACATATAAACCTGATTCTAGAAAAGCATTCTGCCTGACAGAATCAGCACAGTTAAAAGACTGTAATAATCACACATTATTAATCTTCATGAAATAGAAATAGTTACTCTGTATCTTTACAGAAACATAAAAATCTGTTTTAAAATTTCAGAAAGAATTGGATTTTTTTTTTCAGATATATTATCACTTATGGAATATTGCAACAAGTGTTTGAATCATGTAAGATAAAACTGTGATAAAATATTACAGTTTGAAAAATAATATAATAAACATGTTTATCTAATTACAGAAAGCCTCAAAATATAAAGTTAAAAAACTTTGCATAAAATATTTTTCCACTTCATAATGACCAATTATTTTAAATAAACATTATTAATAATAAAGCATAAATAATAAAAGTAAATAAATAAATATCAAGTCATTATAAGATTTCAATGCATAATGGTTAGTAGATTTACTTACCATAACACACAAACTTACTTTATAACAAATGTGTATTCTTTATTTAATTGTGTTGTCAAATCATTAATCAAAATTTCCTTTCTCCTACTTAATACACTTATTCACTTCCCAACATCTCCAGATTATCTTAATGTCTAATTACGTGTATATATAATATTAGTATTTTATAAAAATATGCAACTATAAAAATAATGCAATCAGATTTTTAAATTACTATTATAGCATTGATATAACCATTACACTATGATTAAAAATTGTAATATATGAAGATAGTTGTCTTAATAACAAAAATGCACTCTAAAAAAATTTGATAAATAGAAGTCTGCTTGAAATTCAAAATCAATCATCAATTTCCAATATGAAAAAACTATAATATAAAAGATTTCAAGAGACATTTTCCCATATAGTATGAAGGAACTAAACAAATATTTCCCAAAATAAATATACCTGTAACTATGCTAAATATTATACCCTGTGCTCAAAAGATTAATCACCAATCACAAACATTAATAAACAAACAGTTTATGATTTATAAATATATTCAATATAAATTTTCCACAATTATTATTAAGCATTTATCTATAAATAGTTTAAAATAAATATTAGGATATCATCAATCCACAGACTCTTGGTGATCAGAGACACAGATTGATATCTAAGATTTTTACAATAGTACCTAACAATAGTTTATGATCACTTTCCCTAGATAGTTCAAAATAATGTTTAGCAGATTGACTTAACTGAGATCTATTATCTCCAACAGCTTTCAACATGTTACTAATGAAACATGAAAACACAAATAAAATAAAAACGAGAATGCAAGCCAGAAAATTAAAAAAAAATCATGGAATCTTTTTTTAAAGATGATTAGAAAAAAATGAAATTTAGTCAATTTCAAAATAAAATACAAAGTATGATCAATAAATGAAAAAAGATTACTTATAGCACCTCAAATTTGTTAAATCAATTCTCAATTACGATAGAATGACAGCCTGTTATAAAATAAATGTTTAAATCAATTCTCATAAGTTATAAGGTCATGAGGAGGTTGATAATATATTTTTGATTATTTATAAATAATTGCTACACATAGATATCACCTCAACTATTTATGCATTGAACTACTTAACTTTCCTAAATTCCATATCAATAATATCTTTTAACATTAAGAAAAAAAATTGAAAGGAAACCAATTCCTGCTTAGAATATTTATAATTTTAAGAATAGATTATTTATGTTCTACCATATCCAAAGCTCATATGCTATAACGGTGAAAAAACAATTTATATTGGTTTTTTTAATGTAGAAATCTATATTATATACAAGCAAGGGAATCAGTGATAACAAATTATAATACGTATTATAAACTGACTCTAAATTGACTTTTTATTTGATAAACTGATCTCTTTTTTTAAAAACTATAATTAACAGATATAATTCATGAATATAAACTTCCATGTTCAAATCATTAACAATTAATTAAAATATATATATATCATACAAAGATATTCTCGTGTATGTCTTATTATTTGCTGTATATATATATATAGCATTATGCACTGGGATTATTTTCTATACATTTGTGTTAGGTGGTTTAAAGATTAAAATTACTAAAGTTTAGTTTGTCTTTATATAATAATAGTAAAACATGTTTGTTTGTAGCAAAAATTAAGATTGTTGCTTGCAAAAATTTCAAGTTCTTTGTTGAGTTGGTTCTTATTTCAATATATAACATCATATAGCAGACAGGTCAAAGTGGTATCATTTTGATCTAGCTATTTTGAAATACGAACTCTAATTTATTTATATATTAGTTCACAGAGGGCGGTACTGGATTTCTTAACCATGTGGGGTGATTTAATGTTTAATATTTGTATATTTATTTCAGTATAGCATTACGCACTGGGATTATTTTCTATATATATCAACTCATTATTTTAAAAACTTCAACTACCATATAACACTTTTTTTTTTTTTTAATGAATTCTTAGCATCTTATCCATATTTGAATTCTGAAAGCAATTTTAAAAATAATGGTACTCTTAATTTTTAAAGACTTTCTTTCTATTAAGTATGACAGAATAAACCATTCTATAAGGTTTAGAGAATGCATTATGATAAGCTTTTACATATGTAAAAATGCAATAAATAATGGCTTGTTTTTACAATAAATATTTCAACAGATATACTCTATCAATCTCTCTGAATAAAGTCCATTTTGAATTTCCCCCTACATTTTAAATTCTTTCATTCAAGACCTAATCTTAATAAATATTTTATCAATTGTAGAAATTATAGTTACAGATTAGTTAGTAAACCAAAGTCTTTTTCCTTTTCTTTATATAATTATCTAATTCTTATATCATTCATCTGGAACTTACTATAATCTATAATTTTACTAAAACTTTTTTTTTTAAACTAATTTTTACATATCTTCTCAGACTTACTAATTAATACTCTAGCTATCATATTATCTAATCCTAATTACTTTTTTTTTAAAAAAAATCATCTATTGCTAATACTTAATTCTAAATCTAAATTTTGTTTCTATTCATTTCCTCATGAAGCTTTCTTTCAAATCATTCATATTTTCCTTAGTCACTGAGCCCTCTATAGGTATTTCTTTTTATTAAAAATTCATTTTTATTTTATTTCAAAATAAATTCACAAAATCTAAAAATTATTTTTTTAAATGTGCTGTGTAACATGTGGAAATAATATACTTTGAATTACATATTTTTAATTAAATAAAAATAATAATGTAATTTTTAATCGATTAAAGATACTTTAAAGTGTTTTTTGTGCAATAAATTAACACCATGGGATTAGATTAATTATTATTATTGCCCATGCAAATAATCTTTTTTCTATATCTTGACTGCTGCTTGGATTTTGAGGCTTGTCAATATTCATTGCTATGACAACTGAATAATCCATCTTCAACTTATAGTTTTAAAATCTTAATAAATTTGTAACATAATATTTATTGATAAATGTTTAATGTATATGTTATATGAACTTCAATCTAGTGTGTAATAACATATCTAGATTTTATTACAGTAGTTAACAAATAAAAATGTATTGTTTTGTGAGAAGCAAAATCTCTTTTCTAGAATCTTAATTCAAACTTTATCTATCATGTCAATGTTAAGTTATGCATATATATTCCAAAAAATTAATAATGTACTTTAATGTAAATTTAGAATAATTGGAGCTTCATAAATAACTATTCTTCCTTGCTATATGGTTTAAATTTTCAGATATTGGAAATTGCAACAGTTAAATATAAAATCGCTTTTAAATAGGTTATTGCAAGATAAAGATCTCTGCTACATTGGGATACAGAAGCATAGTGAAAAAGAATACAATTGTCATCTATTTATTTGTGATTTCTTTTCTTTCTTATTTTAACCTGTAATTAAGTTTTATTGACCAATAATTTGAATGAGTAACTAAATTGGCTATTGTATGTAGTCTTGCTTGAAATCATTAAGCTATAAAGCCATTTATAAAATAAGTATAACAAAATCTATTTTGAAAAAACTTTAGATACTTATAAGTAGTAGCCATTTCCTATTGCAAGAATCAATACTAATAACTTGGTAATTTTTCTTTAAGTCTTCAACTATCCCAATCTTTCAAAAAATCTTAATAAATTTGTAACAATAAAACATTTATACTGATAAAAACTAATAATATATTATATGAATCCCAGCTAACAAATACAGTTAATACCAAATATAAAAATAGTATTTTTCTGCTAGGTCATTTAATTCTGAATATAAAACCACAAATTATATCTCAAATCTAGATTGCCAAAATGCCAATTTAAAAATTTAATATTAGTTTTTTCACAACTTCAAACTTTTCCTTCGGATACAAAAATACATTGCTACTGCAAACCTTTCATGTAATCAAATTTTCTGTGAAGTGAAAAAAAAAAAGACTTCATGTATATCAACCAATGATTCATCAATCAATCAATAGTATTCTGTCCAATAGACAGGTCCAGAAAGTAGTCACAACATCAATCTATCCATTCCATTATCTTCCTTGCCTATTTCTTCAACTCCATTTAGTCTTCCCATCTCTTATATCATTCAATAATGTCAATCTCTTCCATCCTTTCTTTTTATTTCCACTCACCATTCCCTCCAAAATATTTTTTATTAAACCATAATTTCTTCTTAAAATATGTTCAATCCAATTTCTCTTTCTCTCTCTGATATTCTCAATCAATCTTCTTTCCTCATTTACTCTTTTCAAACTTCATTTGTTATTCTACTCATCCAAGTGATTTTTTCTATTCTTCTCAATAACTACATGTCAAAGGTTTGCAATCATTTCTTAATTCTGTTACTCAATGTCCATGTCTCACAACCATACATTAATACACTCCACACACAGCATTTAATTAATCTCTTCCTTAATTCTCATTGTCAGTTACTTCTTATTTACTTTCATTTCTCAGCTGATGGCCATTCTCCTACTTATGATTTGGGGATGCTGTGGGTATAAGAATTGTCAATATTTATTCTATCTGCTTTTATTAATTGAAGTTTACGAGGCCGATTGTCTATCCCATAAACTTTAATTTTTATTTTTAAACTAACTATTAATCTTTGACATTACAACTTTGTTGTCTTCTAACTGTTCATGTATTAGTATTGTACTTCGAGTATCAGAAAATATTTCCAAGTAGATGCCAAAACAATGACAGTCAAATGCTTGAGATCTTTTTTTTTAGTAGACTCTCATTAATTGTTATGTCTATTAGTATCTGGAATTCCTAGAATCAAATCTGCATATCTTTTTATGTTTGTACATGGATGATCTTCAAATCTTAATAAGAAGCTTACACAATGATACTCATATATGTTTATGTTGTTGTATAATATGCCTATTTATAAATTTCTTACGTTTCTGTGAGTCGTTTATTTTTTTATTTTAATGCACAAGCAGTTCTTATTTATATACTATAATAAATGTAAATTTATTCTTGCTTTTACATTGTATATTTTGTATATATATAGATAAGCATGTTTTAAAATATGCCATAAATACTTTAGTTATAAAACTCACTTCAGGATATTTAAGTAAAAGGAGTAAAAAAAAAAAAAATTAAATATATCAAAGCCTCCAAATTAGAAATATTTTAGTAAAAATTCAAGACCTACTTCAAAGGAAAAAAAGAAATCAATAAGATCAAACTTCTAAATAGCAGAGCAATTTATAATCTATTTCAAGCACTTATGCAATACTATTAGTTTACTATAATTAAAAACAAATGTAAAACAGAAAGATATTCACAAATCCAACTGAATTTAAAAGAATTTAGTTTTATTATGCACACAAACATATACAATAAATCTAAAGTATTAAAAAATTGAAAATATTCTTTATATAGAATTTTACACTTGCTCATCATATTGCAGCACATGAAATTGTATGTAAGCTCTTTATAGGCAAAACTCTAAGAATATAGAATTATAATGACTATCTCAATAATAGTGATGAAGGCTAATCACATAACATTTTGTTTTTAGTCAATGCATCTCATTTACAGATATTCCAGACTAATCTGTGATTTCTACCTTATATTATCATTACAGATATCAATTTACTGATCAGTAATCAATGACTAATTGATTCACTCAGTATATTGCATGTTTCATCCAAGTCGAACTTCAAGTCATAGGCGTATCAGATTATGTAATCACTAGCCACAAAAACTTGCTGTGTATATATCATTTAAACAAGAAATTTGCAGAAGTTATGTTTACAAATTAAACTATTTAAATGTAAAATTCTAAGTTAAAAATGGGGGAAATGTTAACCCCGAGGGATGAGAGACTATGTGATGTAAGTTAGCATTTTATCTTGATGCTAATTACCTATGTTTCAAATTTGATTTCAAGAGATATTGGAAGCAATCCATCTAGCCATCCAATCATTTATCAAAAAATAGTTAATTAGTTATTCTTTTCTAGAAGAGTAAAAACAAGAAATGCACTAAAAATTTTATTATCTAAAAATTGGCAAGCCTAAAGAGTAATATCTTCTCTTTATAATTCTTAACTGGTAAAGCTGCTGAACAGTCATTTGCACAATACAGAGTTAATATTATGTCTCAATTAAAGCAATAATTTTGAAATATTAAAGTAAATCCTTTATTTATCTGACACTAATAATGAAATTTTAAAAACGGTGAACCAAGAACCATACAAACTCCAAAATCTGACACCCTACTATGCACTAAATCCATAAGGCAGTATTATTATATCAGAGAAAGGCAGAAATAATGTTACATATCATACCATTTACACCTTCTTAGACACTTTATCAATACTTTTATTTGTATTACACTAACAGTTTCGACTGTCCTGCAGTCATCATCAGAGTTCTTGTTGATTCTATTACCAAAACCCAAAAAAATCAACAAGAACTCTGATAATGACTGCAGGACAGTAATACAAATAATAAAAATAAAAGTATTGATAAAGGGTCTAAGAAGGTGTAAATGGTATGATATGTTATAATAGAAATCAATAAATAGAAAAAGAAGAAGTAGAAAATTATATTACTTCCAGAAATAATGTTGAGAATGTCTTTCTCATTATTAACCAACTAATAAAATATCGCAACCACATAACATGATTCCAGCTTACATATTGCTAATTTTAGCAATATTCTTCTGTTTTTTTTTATTTTTATTATCTCTACACCACTAACTGTAAGCTTTAATAAATAATAGTTGTCAGATGATAATCTTGAGATATTGAATAGAATAGCACAGAAAAGAGATTTATTAAGTACTATCATCTGGAATTGATTAATTACTAAAGCTTACAGTAAATGGCATAAAGATGGTGGAAGAAAAATGAATTACTGCTATTAATTCTTAAAAATAAACATATGATGGAATCATTAGTTGCTTTTCTAAGTGGGCCACAAAGAACACATTTCTATTTGATTAAACAAACTGAGATTTTTTTTTATCTGTACTCAAATGAGAATTCATTTGAGAATGTATAGCATTCGAAACTGCAAGTCCACCATTATATTGCACAAGACATTTAATAAATTTTTAACCATTTATGATCCAAAACATTAAAAAGCACTACAAAAATTTTAACACATCACAATTAATAAAAGCCTTACTTGTTTAGGTTTCAAAGCATCCTGTAATTCTTTCAGTTGAGATAATCCTTTAATATGTTTTCTATGTTTTCTACATTTACTGGTTGTCAAAATCTGGAATAAATTGTAAAAATAAGCACAGTTCTTTAATTCTTTTTAATAATTAAATAATAATGTTTATATTAATATAAAACCATTTAAAACAAATGTAACCAAATCTACAATATTTTGCCATTACTATTGAAACATTTATTATGTATATATGTGTGTACATGTGTGTGAGATTGCTTACCATTACTATTACAACATCAATTTAGCAAAGTCTCATCTATCATTATCTGTAACTATTCAGTAACAAATGAATCAACCAATAGTATTCGGATGGTAGCAGATGCTACACTAATAATAGTAATTACCAATCACATTTATATAAGAACTCAAAAATTGTATTCATATTTGACATATAAAAGCCTCTATTTTAACATATATATATATATATTAATGAAGTTTTAAGTACGGTTAATAAGCAATAAAAAATAAATCATGGCCCCAGAATTCATACAATAAATTCTTTGTCAGTTGTGAAAATTATACAATATTTATAGAAACACTGTATCAATTCATACTCATCTGACTAATTCAGTTTTTAATTAAGGATATTTACTCTATAGTTAAGCATACCCAAATGTCCTGCATGATTTGGTGCAGTATTAGGCTGGCAGCATCTGAAGCTTAAGGTCTATAGATAGCATCCAGTTTTGCCACTTCTCTCAAATTTCTTAAAAATTCTGGAGCAATGGAACTATTTCATTCTTTATTTATTCAATTTAGTACCTAATTTACAAGAGTTTTGCAGGTAGAAAAGATTCTTAAGCATATCTGAGCATTTTCCAACTACATGAAAAACTTTCATTTCCATTCTGGATTTGAATCTTATACTATGGAGATTAATGTACAACTTACTGCACTTTCATTACAAGTACTTATTTTAAAAGCAAAAATACATGCATTTTAGTTACCAATTTAAATTTTGACACATAATAATGTCTTTAAAATTATAATCTCCCAGTTAGAGAAAAAGTAATCAGTTTTCATTGTGTAATCTCTACTTTTAAACTATTTTTTCCCCTCATGTGTCATGGCATCAACCGGGAAGCGAACCCGCTAACCCGGGACAACTGCTTGTAAAGCAGCTGTCGCTGACCTCTCGACCACTATTTTACTTAGATTTAACGTTTTCACTATTATTTATTTACTTTTAGATCTATAAAAAATTACAATTTAAAAATAGAAAAGATATATTCCTTGTAATTGCAGCTCTTTTTTAAAAATAAGTTACTGATCACAATTAAAATAAATACGTAAAATATATTATTAATTTTTTAAACACCATTTATTAGTCATAACAAAGGATTAAGCCTAAAATATATCAACATAAACTTAAACTAAACTTTTTATTGTTTTATTTTTACCATAATTATTTTTTTTCTATTACTACAAATAGGACTAAAAAGTTTTCTTGAGACATCAAAATAAAAAAAGGATCGACCTGTAAAATCAACTACCATATTATATTGATACCAGTACGCATATCAATATGAAACATGATAATCATTTGACCTCTAGAGCAACTCATATAACTGCAACACTCATCAAGCTCTTGCTGAACCAAATAAATAAATAAAATTGAGGATTTATTCTCTTCATGACCCATATAAATAAATTTACCAACCAATATATTGTTCAAAATTATTATAATTTTAAATTATTTTTTAAAAATATAAGTGCAAAGAAATATTCATACATATATATTTGTCTGTTTTGCATAATGTGATTAATGCTACACTGTTGTTCTAAATATAATAAATGCAAGTGACTATATTTGTCTCTGTTTTACATGTGAGTTTATGTTTTAAAAATAAGTCAAGTGTTGTTAGCTGAGAGGTCATCACAGTCGCCTTGCAAGCAAGTAGTTGGTTGCAGACGGTTGTGGGTTCGCCCCCCCCCCCGGCCGATGCTATGACACATGAAAAAAAAAAACAAGATTGCTGCTTTTGGATAGTTATATATGTATAAAGTAAAGGTAGTTTTTGTTAATCTGGCTGGCAGATGCTCAAGACCTCTAGCATACCTGAAGTGGTTGTATAATTGAAAGATACATATAGTGGGAGATAACTGGCTTGTTATTTTACTTTGGATGGCAATATATGATCTTAAAGTCTATAAGTTCATGAGAGTGTGTTAAAAATCTATATATCATCACTATTTGCAATCATTACTAATCCATTGCAAGATGGTCCCTTCAAATTTAATCCAATTTCTCTTTTTCTAGTTTCTCTTCTTCACATCACCATAGCAAACTTTCTTATTTCATCTCCATCATATACAATCTTTTTCTAGATCTTTTATAATCTCTTGGAATCTAATTTATGACTTCAATTCCATTTATTACGATAACTTTTAGCAATGTATCCAGTTCAGCTCCATTTTAGTTTCTTAATTTTTTCAATGATGTCAGTGACACCTGTTTGTTTTCTTACTCATTCATTTCATTTTTGATCTCTTTTTGTTATTCCTAATATACATCTCTCCATATTGCATTGAGTGATCAGAAGTTTGTGAAATGCTCTTTTGTTAAATATTCAAGTCTCAGATCCATAAGTAAGAAATGATAAATCATATTAACCTCTCTTCTCAAACACATAGACACAATTCCTTTTAATATTATTTCTATCAAACACACTCTATCCAAGTTTAATTCCATAATTAATTTCATCCATTAAGTTTTAATTTGAATAATCTAACCAAGGCTATTTGTAGTTGTTAATTTCTTCTAATTCATAATTATCAATTTTTACTTTCTTCTGAGAAAATCCATTGAACTTTACTTTAGTTTTTCTAGAATTTATATTTAGTTCTACTTTCTTACTTTCATTTGATAACTCTTACAATATTTCCTGCAGCTCTGAAGCATTATTTGCTAAAATAACTACATCATTTGCAAAATCTTAATGACTTAAATAATCTCTATTTAATTTTATCCACAAAATACTTTTTGTAAAATTGCTATAAAAAATTTTAATTTCAAATTTCTTTCACCATTAATAACTTGACGCATATAGTGAAATTAAATTCTTAGTTGGAATAATTATTTCTCATGGCTACATGCTTTCAGAGATTTCTTCTCTATATTCATAGCCTTCAACTATAATAATTTATGCAAATCTATGCAAGCTCATTTATATAGTCCATCTTTTTGAAATAGAAAAGCATGTATCCTTTCTGTTTATTGCATTTATATCTCTTGTTATAAACCATGCCTCCTTAATTTTCCTCTTGATATCATTCCTTTCAGTAGAAATTATTGTAGCATTTGCGGGTTCAAATAAATGATTAGCCACCTTTTGGTGGTCCACGAACACTGAGCTACTTTCATTTCTGTTCAACACCCTTTTGTACAAATATTTGTGTTGAGCAATTCTGTTCTTTATAGTGGCCAGAGTTTTGCCATAGTATATAGCTCCACAGTTTGCCTGAGGGCATGTCATCCTGTATACTACATGTGGTGTTGTTTGTAAGTCTATCTTGTCCTTGGAATTGTTAATCATTCTATTGGAGTTGAGAGGAGTTTGAAAACCTACTGTAAATTTCACTCTATAATTTTTTGATTAGTTCTCTTGCAACCCTAGGTATGTATGGCAGACATATATGTTGTTTCTTATCCTTGTTTGGTTTGTTTATATTTTTATAGAAGGTTCTGATTCTTTTATTGATGGTTATGTAATATGGAATCACATTCTCATACATCCTTCTCAATGTTAATCTTCTTAATATCATTATGTAATCTAATCATTGCTGTTGCATTTTGATAAATATTCTTCAGAAAATGACAATATTCCAAGTCTACATCTTAATGATCCAATACTTCAAGCACTGCAGAAATGCTTATAGAATTAAATGCCTTTTCATAATCTGAAAATCCAATGTATAATTGCAATTTACATTCATTGGTTCCTTCTATAACTTTTTTCAATACTTGGATGTAATTCAGTGTTAAAACACTTTTAAATAAAGTTTGTTCTTTTGGTTAGTTAAAATTCAGTTTGCTATAAGACAAATTGTATTTTATCTTGTTAAAGATTTTGTATAGAACTGATAAAAGACTGATAAGTCTGTAATTTCTAATAGCTTCTTTGTCACCTTTCTTAAATATCAATGTTATTACTGCATTTTTCCAATCAACTGATATTTCTTTATCATTTAGGCATTTGACATATGATAACAATTTTTCTATTTCTTCATGTTGACTATAATTCCATCATTTTTTGGAGCTTTTCCTTACTTCATAGATTTAACGGCACATTTCATTACTTCATTTAAAATGCTGGCATTTGAGAAGATGTAATAAACATAAAAAATATGTTATAATCTTGTTCTTCATTGCTATATAAATTCTTTCCCATATTCCATGATGTTGTCTCTCTTTTTAGTAATAGTTTCATTTTTTTCTTTTTATTTCAGAAATCATATTTATTTTTGATTTTATGATGAGAGCTATATATAAATATAAAAACTAATCATTAATTTACAATTAGATTATATACATATCCTAGTTGCAAATTACTGCTTTTTTTTTTCATGTGTCATAGCAATGGCCGGGAAGCGAACCCACTAACCCGGAACAACTGCTTGTAAGGCAGCTGTGCTGACCTCTCGACCACCAACGCTTGACAATTACTGCTTTTTTATTGCATTTTATATACACACAACATAAAATCCAAATTAAATAAATACTATTAAAAAAATAATATTAATTTTAACATTACTTATAGCCATCAATAAGCAAATATATTATTTTAACTTCAAAAAGGAAGAAAAAAGAATATTAATTTTATAATTACTATGAATATTAATTTTATAACTATTATAGGTCAATCTACATAATAATAATTTGATATTTGATATATTGACTTTGAACTTCTTTTATAGAAAACTTTTCTTTCTGAATGATTTTAATATCATGTCTAATTATACATATCCAAGGTTTCTTATTGTCTCCTGAAATCTTATATCCAACTAGAACTGATGACATTCATGCTAAACTTTTCATGAAAATTTCAATCAAAAAGATTAATCCATTTTACTTTTACTAAGTTTTATATCCAAAGAAAATATAGCCAGCCCTTCATGAGATACTGAAATAAATAAATAAATAAACAAAGCACTTAATAGACATGATTATTGTCTGAATTGATTCTGGAGCAGTGTTTGACAATCTGATCCTTCAGATTCATTGCAATTAAAATTCTTAATCTCCAACATGTACAGGTAAATCTTACATCATCATCAACCATTACCAATCCACTACAGGATGAAGATCTCTCCAAGTTCAATTCATCTTCTCCGATCTTTAGCTTCTCTTCTCCACATCACCCCTGCACACTTTCTTATTTTATCCATTCATCTCACATGTAATCTCTTTCTGGGTCTTTTAAATCTCTTGGAATCCAACTTAAGATTTCAATTGTCCATCTGTTATCATCTCTTCTAGCAATATTTCCAGCCCAACTCCACTTCAGTCTTTTAATTTTTTCAATGAGGTCAGTAACACCTGTTTGTTCTCTTACCCATATAATGCATTTTCGATCTCTTCTTGTTACTCCCAACATGCATCTCTCCATACTTCTTTGTGTGGTCTGAAGTCTCTGTATTGCTCTTCTTTTAAGTGTCCAAGTCTCCGATTCATAAGTAAAAACTGGTAAAACACATTTATTAAAAATCGTCCTTTTCAAACACATAGGCATATTTTCTTTTAGTATCAATTTATTTCTACCAAAAGCACTCCAACCAAGTTTAATTCTATGATTAATTTCATCCATTATATTTCCATTTGTATTAATAATCTAACCAAGATATTTATAGCTGTTAACTTATTCTAACTCATCATAATCAATCTTTATTTTCATATTTTGAAAGAATCCATTAAACATTACTTTAGACTTTTTAATATTTATCTTTAGTTCTACTTTTATACTTTCATCTGATAATCCTGCAACATTTCCTGCAGCTCTAAAGTGATTATTTGCAAAAACAGCTACATCATCTGCAAAATCTAAATGACTTAAATAATCTCCATTTACTTTCACTCCTTTAGCTTCCCATTTTAATCCATATAGTATTAATACATATAATACTATAAACTATATAAAAGTATATATATATATCTGTATTATCCAAAAACCTTTCTGAAAATCTTTACCCACTTTAAAATAATATAATGGCTAATATAAGGATTTCTGAGATGTCCTCTGAATAATTCTCTACCCACATCGATACTTTGTTATAGCAAATTTCTAAACATGTTTCCAGTGTCTTTGATTGGCCATAGATTTTAGCATCTTTACACTTGAGTAACTACTTCTAACAGATCGAATCAATAATATAAATTTTTTGAAAACAATAGGATCATGTACATCCTTGTGTAAGTTATCTTTTGGAAATTCTCTGCAAGCAAGATTATATCTTCAATAATATCAAAAATCCCATTTAAATTTCTTGGTTTCCTGCTTAGAAATTATATTACAGAAATCTTGAAGCTTGATGTGGCCAAATGTATAAAATCTAAATTTTGAAAATTATTAAAGATACCATCAGTTTTTAATCTCCAATGTATTCTACTATCAATAAGATTATCAGAGGCTTTTATATATATATATATCATAAAATACTGTAGTCTCTAAACAAACTTTTAGTAATTTTTGTTGCACTCCATTTCTGAGTAATATTGTCTTAAACTGGTAAATCAACAATGGTATGGATTTCTAAATTGATTTTGTCCTTGAAAATAAAGATGCTCAACAATGTGCAGATGATACTCATTATAACAGGGGTCCCCAACCCTATGCCCGCGGGCACCATGGCGCCCACAGACCATTTTATGTGTGCCCGCCACTATTCGAACACAATAAAAAATTATTTATCTGATACAAATAAATTTAATTTTTGAATTTTTTTTATGAATAATTGTATTATATTGTAATCAAATTGTAGGGCATACTATACTTTTACAGCGTAAAAATATGTGTATTATTAACAATATCCAACTATAAATTTACATGTGATGTGATGTAATGAACTGTGGCTTCTCCGTAAACGAAGTCAAGAATATCTCAGCAATTGTGTCCAGATAAAAAATAAATGGTGTCCGCCACCTAGCTGAAAAAATAAATGGTGCCCGCCACCTGGCCGGTATTATGGAATGTGCTCTTAAGTGCAAAAAGGTTGGGGACCCCTGGCCTGCGTTATAACATTCAGGTTAATCATAAAACTCCATTTATTTGTGGTTTTTGGAAACAGATTAAAAAATTGTCCAAATATTTTATAGAAAAAAATCTTTTCTTTTTTTTTTAAATTGAAGTTAAGCCTATTTTGTGAAGAAAGAATTTTTAAAGTGATTCTAGCAAGTGCAAAAGAGAAAGAGAATTGAAAATGATACTTTAAAGAACTTACAACCAACTGCTGCTTTTCCGAAAGAGTCACGGACAAAAGCAACAAATGCTAGCGCTGAAGTAGATACATTGATACTAACATAAGAATATCAATGTAATGGAACTGGGTCTAGATTTATGCATAGGCTAAATAAGCTATCGGTGGTTATTGTTTTTTTGTTGTTGTTTTTTTATAGAAATTAATGAAAAGTAAAAACATTTTCACTGACAAAAATTTATTCAATCATATGTTTATTTCAAATATTTTGATTACATTTATATTAATTACAATGACACATTAATTGATTCAAATACTAAAGTAAGGATTTATCTTTGTCACTAGTATTATTAAACTACAATGCTTGTATATTGAATGTTAAACAAGATTATTTTTCTGAGAATTATCTTTATCAAATCAATAGAATTTTACTTGCACTGCTCATATACATGCCTAATAAATCTGATCCTGTCCATGACTCATAATATATAACCCTATCAGAATAAATAAAATAATAACTCTCCATATTAATTAATAATTGTAAAGAATTCATGATACTTCATTCTCTGATATCCAAACTATTTTTGGTTTCTTCTTGGCATTTATTATTCCAAAGTGATCATTAACATACTCATTCAACAGAATCCATCATCTGTGTGATAGATCTGAAATAACTTTTTCTATTTTTTTAACTGCTGTCTCTAATAATCTAAGACACTCCTTAATTCTTTACAATTAAAAAATTACTCATCATTGAGAGAGGATATTTCAGAGAAAGAATATAATTTATATAATTAATTTTCATAACTAATATTGAATTATATATTACACTGACTCAAAATTTATATTCCTAAAAATGGTTGCAGAGATATTTTGTACCCTTAATATTTCTTATAACTCCATGATTTACACAATAAAAGCTTATTATCTGTCCTAGTTGATTTTATGAAGATCTATATATCCATGAGTCCCAGCTGAATTTTCTCAAAATGTATGTCATAATTAATTACATACTTGCGATTATATATCAAATGTTGTGCATGATATAGATCATAAAAATATATTTTCTGTAATATCAGCTTAAACAAGGTTATATTCTTGAACTTCTAGCTTCAAATATACATCAAGCTTGATGTATATTTAAAGTTTGCAATATCTTTTATTCATAAAGTCAAAAGTATGTAAATTAATACCAATAAAACATCAGATGATTTCTGGGTTTGTACTTAAGATATGGTTCTAAGAGCAGTTTCTCTTCAGTCTATTACAGAGTCATCTATTGTAATTCTGAATAATCAATTTATGTGTACATCCCAACATCAGTTCATGGATTTTTGTTGGTGAGAATTTCACTATACTACTATAACAATTTATTTTGAAATTCTAAATCCTCACTAATAGAAGTAAAACCAGAAATTGATATCGGAATATGGATATATAGATTGATTACTCAGCACATTGCAGTAAGTAGCTCTAAAGTAGAATGAGGACATTGCTTTTGAAAACTAGTTAAATTCATTGTATAAAAACTTATTTCACTTGGTTAGTTATCCATCCTCACATCTAAATCCAAAATTTGGTATGCTGAAATTTTTTGTCTATTTAAGTCAAAAACATATTTTGTCTAAATTTAAAAAGACAAACTGTATCAAAATGTTTACTTTGCATAGTTTTTACTGATCCCTTTGCATACTTTTCTATATAGTAATAAACTTCTTTTAAAACAATCCCAAATTGCATAAAATCTGTATGATTAATTTTTTTAAATCCATTTACAGAGGGTATTCATTTGGTTAACCCCCCCCCCCCGGGGGGAAACTTATGAATTTAGTTCTTTATTTTCAAAGTAAAGAAGCTTAATTCTATCCATATAAGCTTATACATAAAAGCAAATATGAAATAGTTAAACAATTAAATAAAAAAACAAAGAAAACTGATACAATAAAAATCATACAAAAATACAGATCTCACAGTGATACAGTTATTATAAGCAATAAATCACTTGTAGCTATGATGATTACAAAATTTAATTTATTAATCTTAAACAGATAATTAATTAACTACAAGTTTCAAGTTTACTGTCCATGCAAATTACAATTTAAACATGGTCTAAATATAAACTTTTGTATCATTATGAGTTATACTTCCTTAAGAGGTGAGATATTTTAGATTATCAGCAGTATCAGGCAATTAATGTTTTTAATTATCGGCTAACCTGTCAGTTTGAAGAGTAAAGTGACAAGTTTAGGTGTATAATTTCCTGGATAGATTCTTAACAAATTAAAGTAAATAGAAAAAAATAATCTTAGTTTGGTCAATTGGACATTTAAAGCATAAATTACTGAATAACTAATTATATGAATTTTTATATTATAAACTAAAGGGAAATCAATTCAACAAGTATGGCATTTATAGGAAATATTTTTTGTTAATTAAATATTAAAATTTCCAAATTCATAAAGTACGTAAATTAAATTTATTATTTTATAAAACAAATAAAACATTATTGAAATATTGATTTTTTTCTTATCTTAATATTTTGCATTATAACTAGAGAGCCCTATTAAAACAAACATACAAACCTTGTTGTATTTTTATATTGGACTATTTCCATCATCTAATATGTGTATTGATTGTCTTTATAGAAAAATTTAACTTTATTTAAATATTCCAAATACATTCAACTGATAGTAATAACACATCAAACAGGTTAGTATATGCACAAGGTTTCGAGAAGTATTATTATTCTCCCCTCTTCTTCAAGTGTTGCTGGCCTGACCAGTGACAGTACTAGCATGGGATTCGAACCTGGGTCCTTAGATTCTTGATTATTGGATTTTAAGGTAACACTCTAACCAACTGAGCCATGTTGACAAAGGTAACAGTCAGTAGAAATTTCATATATTTATCTATGAGGTTACTTCTGATTTCTCCACTTTTTCCTAAGAGCAAAGTTGATTAATGGTTTCTATACATTATGTATAGTCACATTAGATTGACTTGTGGGATTTTTCTACTGACTGTTGCCTTTGGCAGGATGGCTCAGTTGGTTAGAGCGTTATCTTAAAATCCAATAATCAAGAATCTAAGGACCCAGATTCGAATCCCATGCTAGTACTGTCACTGGTCAGGCCAGAAACATCTGAAGAAGAGTGGAGAACAATACCTCTAGAAATGTTGTGCATATACTAACCTCTTTGATGTGCTATTACTAATAGTTGAATGTATTTGGAATATTTAAATAGTTAAATTTTTCTAAAGACAATCAATACACTTATTAGATGATGGAAATAGTCCAATATAAAAATACAACTAGAACACCATCATCACAGACCTTCAAGAAAACACAAACCTTGCTGTCTATGTCAGTTTACATATGTAGTACCAATTGATATTAACTTGAATAAAAAGTTGCTAGTAAGAAATCAGCTAAAGTCCTTATAAACAAATTATATGCCACTTTCTTGCTTAAATCCTGTAATATGAAAGTATGTAGAGTAAATAGCTAAATGATTTTGGATCAATTTCCTATAGAGAAAAGTAAGAAAAAAAAAACATTCTTCAATTGAATGACAGTTATTCTCAGGTTATTTACTTAAACACTTGAACATCATATAATTTCCCAAATAATTTCTTACATAATTATTATTATATAAGCTTTTTAATATCAAACAGCAAAAATACAGTTAGCTAATATATCTAAAATATGCTATCAAATACACTAACATATCCTTGATAGTGTGATAACAAAATATAAAAAAAATGATGATTAGATCAATCTAAACATAATGCATACTCTAAAGAAAGTAAACTTCCACAAATGATATAAAAATTGCTAATTTCATTTACAATAAATTTATAAAGTTAAACTTAATAATAAATTTTAAAACCTTGCTTGGTGTTAGGCTTCTTTAGAATTTTATTTGCTTTATTCTAATTTATAGTCTCATGATAGTTGATTTATTTGAGAATTTATAATTTATTTTTGAAAATATTAATTTTGCTTTTCTAAAGAGAACCACTACGATGCTTATAAGTTTTACAAAGACACAAGGCAAGATTTACAATTGACTAAGTATGTAAGAATTTTATAATAAATATAAGCTTGTTTTTTAATAATTGGTGTTAAATCAGATGAAGATTGAAAAACTTTTGCGAGTAGCTTAAATAAAAGACAGAAAATATATTTAGTTAAATTTATCAGTAGGAAATTTCTATTTGTTCAGCAAAAAGCCTAGCTATTTCTTTGTTGTTAACCTTACTGATATAATTACAAATACAGCTTTTAAACAATGAGGATTATTTCAGCCAGTTGGCCTAAAAAAATACTCAATGCCCAATTTTAATATTTTATGATGATATTATTTCTATAGGACAAATTTGAGAAGATGAGTTTCCATAGCATAGTGATTAGGGTATCCACCTGACAAGGTCATAGTCTGAAATCTAAGACCATGTTAGGTCAACCTTAAAGCACTTTCAGGTCATATGTCTTTTTAGAATTTTTTATAGTCATTTCGTAGCCATCCTAGATAAGCCATTTGACATTGAATGATAAATGGCTATTTAAATATTAATAGATAAAAGGAAAAAAAACTCAGATTGATCAAATGAGTTTTAATGGATTGACTACAAAAATATAATGTGGTCTTCACTTCCATTGAAGTTGGCATATTCTATATATTGTTTATTTTTACAATTAATATTCAGATTTCTTTGATTTTAGTTTGTGTCAATATCATATGGAAAACTTTTCATCACTTTTTTTTGGTAGTGATTCCAATCTTACTGGTTCATTGCCTCTTTCTTAATTATACTAAAATTTAAAATGGTCCATCCTTGTTTTTGGAAGATTCAATAAACTTAACATCATCATTTACATGACCAATTATCAAATAATGTTTTAAACTATCATTTTCTATTGCTAATCATTTCATTTCTCTCTAGTTTCTATTCTTTATATAGCGTCTGTAATAAATTATTTTTTTTAATCTTTCAGAAGCAAGTGAAAATTGATAGTTTTGCATGGGCTCAGTAGAAAGAATCAATTTGTCAATGATATTCACAAACTTGTACTCTGTTTTATTTTGTAATTTTTTTTTTTTTTTAATAAAATCATGTAATTCTATTTATAATAATACTACTACTGTAAACAGTAGGTAAATAATAATACTTGAAGTATATGATTATTAATTTGATAAACGCATGCATGCCATCTTATGATGGAACATGTACAAAATTAATTCCACTTTTTATTTTTCAAAGCAAATACACATCTCTTTGCTCATAATAGCATTATCTGTATTCATATTGTGTGAATCATTCATACATTTTATTATATATCATTATTGTTATCATCAAAAAGAATTTGTGAGAAAGCATGCAATTTCTCAAACTTATCACAATATAAAAAAAATATTAAACAAAAAATAAATTAGAAATTAATAAAAAACAAAGTTGACTTTTTTTTAGTTTATTATGAAACCTTTGGATGCTGCAATCATGAAATATCTCAAACAAGTGGCTATGTCTTAGTTCTATAATCCTTGAGTAAGAATAACAAATTATTTTAGAAATTAATTTTCTTTAGAACCCAAAGGAAATAAAACCCTCAGCCGTTGAATTTCTTCATGCACTTTAATACAAGTTATAATATATCAGAATAATAGGATATATAAATATACCAAGATATAATATTCATAAGAGTTCACATTCTTTTCAATTACATAAGTCCACGCTCTATTGCTTTGGAATATAGATCCCTTTCTCTTAATAATTAAATAACAAACAGAAGACAATACATTACCTTTGTTGTAATTAAAGTCTTTTAATCCTGCAGACCCTTACGGTATTTTAAAATCACAATAAGATTGGGTGATTTGTTTTAACTCTAGTTAGCTTGGATACCTTCAGGAGCTGAAATCCTATGTAATAAGATGCCCACTACTGGTTTCTTCCGCTACTTCTCCCTGGTGGGAATCCCAGCTGACCCAAATGATAAAGATGGAAGAAAAAGCCACTCCTTTTTCTGTTCCAGTCTTTTTATACTTTTTTGTTTCCTGGAATAATAATACAGTTCATGAAGATCCAGGACAAAAGTTTTATCAGTTCAATTTTTATTGTAACTTCAATCAGTAGTTAGTTGATGCTAATAGAATTTTCTCCTTTATCTGATTTTACTTTTTCATTTCCATAATTAGTTCCTGTTACAATATTTCGATTAAATATTTTATTTAACTAATATTCGATTTGCTCTATTACTTTATTTCTTTTTAATATTATTTTTATCTCTTCACGTAATTTTAATATACATACATTTCACAAATAACAACAGAGCTTTTATCCATGCATTATAAATCTCCCATTTTTTTTAAAAACATTTAAAAATATTATACGTACTTATTTTTAAATAGGTGTTTCTCCTTTTTCTATTGTAATGCTATCTATGGTGAGTTTGGGTAACAATGGTTATCAGATAATAGTGCAATTTAATCCCATCCTCAATCTCATTTCTTGCTTTTGTCTTTATCAATGATAATTTGGGTGCAACATTGGAACTAATGCACTGAATACTCAAATAGATGACATTAGAGTAGTGATTCTTCCAGATGGCTGTTCCCAGGTGCTCAGTCTGTTAAATAATGGGCATCTGGGGATAGTCAGAATGATGCTAGCAAGATCATACATGTGGAGGCCTACCTTAAATGCTGATATTGAAGCCAAAGTCCAACACTGCTGGCAGTGCAAAATGTATCAAAACATGCCAGAAAAGGCACAAAACAGCCCAGTGGCCTAAACCTGAAGGGCCCTGGTCTAATTTCCATGTGGACCATGCAAGCCCATGGAAAAGCAAACTACTGTTGATAGTAGTTGATTCATACTCCAAGTGGCTGGAGGTAGTGGAAATTCCATCACTTCACTCCACAGCCACAATAGAAATTCTTAGAAGGTTATTTGCAACACATGCCCTGAACCCGATTCCAAGTATGTACAAAAGAAATAGCAAGATAAAAGTACAAATAGGCACTCAGGTGCTATGTAGAATGTACTATGGATCCACAAAATGGATACCAGCAGTGGTTATACAACTGAAAGAACTATATGCTGTAGTACTTCCAACATCAGATGGACATCATTGCGATGTAAACCAACTGAGACTGAATCACACAGAAACAAGTACATCAAGTGAAAATGATGACCGCCAAACCAAAGATAGCAACAACCCAGGAGGACCCCCAGGGACAAGACCATCAAACAAGGATGATGAACAAGACAAGAATAGCAATAAACCTGAGAAACCAACAAAGCGGACAACACGATATCCAGCTCAACTTGACAATTCCATTCTACAGGGTTAAATTTAGCCAAAGAGAGAGATATCATATCTGACCTTGCCTTCAGAAGTGGACTAGTCCAGATTCCTTCCTTATCTAATCAGATCGAACAATCATTGCCACTAACCAATGCGTAAACATGTCGATAACCAATGCATAAACATAGCCAAAGAGTAAAACATAAGTATGGCAATGTGTAAATATGTGTATAAAATCCTATCATTGATAGTACAAGTCAATAAGCAATGATGCTCTATGAATCCAATTGATGCCAGTCAAGTAGGGGATCTAACAATAAATAGTCAGTCTCTTTGGAGGCAAGCCAGAGAGAATGTCTGTCCAATCTGAACAAGTGAACATGCTCTCAATTGAAATCACTTTCAACTGCAAAAGAATTTATACTATAGTCATTACCGATACATCTACGCAAGTCCACAATAGGACTGGAAGCTACTACGACTATGACCAACTCGAGGTAAGCTGTCCAGTATAGCTGGAAGAGTCTTGGCTAAAACTCAAGATATATAGCTAGAAGTGAGTTCAATCATTCGGGCATGACCAGCTCATTATTGACTAAGTTATATGAAAAATTGTATTTATTAATCGTATAACATGTATGTATGTTCCAATAAATTATACCTATTAACTTTGTGAGTGTTTATATTTTAGTTTGGGTCTGAAACCTGCAATTCAGCCAAACATAACAATTACTGTCATAAAAATTGAAAATATTATTAAAGTAAGTATAGATCCTTATTTAACATCTGTTTTCATTTCCTTTCATTCCATCACATAGAAAGTGTATTATAGGAATAAATTTTGATAGACAACCAATTAATTTCAAACAATGTTGCAGATCTGTCTTATTAATTGAATTAAATGCCTTGACCCAATCAATAAAAGCAATGTATAAATCACCCTTTTGTTCCTAACATTATTCTTGCATTTGTCTGGGAACAAAACCATGTCTATGATGCTTTCTTGAATCTCTAAAATCATATTGAGCAGTTCATTTATGATTGGATGCAACTTATTCAACAAAGTCCTTTAATGTATCTTTACTGTAGTAGATAATAATGATATATTCAATGATAACTATTCCACTGTTGTCTATTCCCTTTATTTTTAAACATTGGAACAATAAAAGCATCATAAAGATTGAATGGTACATCTATTTTAAAATTTCTTCAAGTATTTCACTAGGACTTGCATCCTTTCCATTTTTAAGATTACAAAGAGCTGTTTTAATTTCACTAAGCTGGATATCTTTGTCCAAATCTAAATCATCTCAATTCTTGTATTATTATCCAAAAGCTGATCAAAATAATCCTTCAACTTGTTTGAAATGTCATTGTCATTATATAAAAATGTCATTGCTGGATTTAAAAGGATTCCGATATTTCCCAGGTCCATATGCTGCTTTCAGTGTATCAAAAAAATATCTAGAATGGCAATGATCTGCGGATATCATATATTTTTTGCTGTTTTAATCCATCTATTATTTTTAAGCCTTCTTGTCAGTCATTGAATTTCTACTTTCAGATATTTATTTTGAAATTTCAAAATTTAATTTATTATTTTGCTAAGCAGAAAATGCTACATTATTAGTGCATGTTAAAATGCTTGTTTTATATAGTTTACAACCATCTGTGAATTTTGATATCTATGCCCAGGCCTCGAACTAAATGTCATGTATATGAGAAACCACTATAAATCAAAAGTAAGAAATACCTCCTTAAATGTTACCATCACAATACTTTGTATCTGCCTTGACTTTAAAAAATGACAAGTACAGGGGCGGGGGGGGTAAGCAAACAAGCTATTCAAACAAGTATATATTCCATAAAATTTTAAAATAATGAGACTAAAAAATTATGCAGATATCTTTTACTTTTGGAAAAAAAAATTTCTATTTATTTTTCTTAGTAAGATATATGACATTAATCAACTTACTTTACTTATAAACTAACAAACTACACCAATCATCCATTATTAAATCAAAAATTGTTAAATTTCTTTTAAATTCAGATTTAGACTATAATTTTTATTAAAAATAAAATGCATCTTTTATTTTAGACTATAATTTTTATTAAAAATAAAATGCATCTTTTATCAATAATATGTTCATATTTTTTATATTTTTTTATTTGATTTCCATTACTCATATGCAAGTCCTTATTATACAGGGCTGCTATGTATGGATAAGTAGGTTTTGTGGAGCACAAAAGCCTTTATTAATGGAGATATCAAATTGCCACGACAATTAATAAAATTTATATGTAAATGATTGGATTTCTGAATCACTTCCATTAAAAACATTGATTGCAACTATTTTTATTTAAATATAAGAGGATTATTTTTTTACTGTCTTGTGACTATGGTTCAAAATATACTAAATATTATATATTCTACCATTAGGCTAAATCGAACAGATGAATGCCATTTTGTCAGAATAATTAATAAAATTTATATGTAAATGTTGAGATTTCCCAATCACTTATTTAAAATATTGTCTCACAATAATTCTGCAATAGTCGTATAATAGTTAATTTCCTTTATAAATTATATTTCATTAGCAACAGCATCCATGCTTTAGGTACTGGGATCGATTCTGGTGATGCTTTGAAATTTTTCATTATTTTTATAACCTGACATTACTTTTTTTTTTTTTCATTTTAATAGCAATATTTTTTTTCTTACATATTTTTCTAAAGTGCTTTTCCTTGGATTTGGACCCAGAGTTTGATATCTATCTAAAAACTCATAACTGATCCATAATGCTACTCAAATATATCTGAAATTTGTTTTTTGATTGCAAGTCTGCTGTATGCTCTAGTTACATGACAGCTCAAATTTAAAAAGGCAGAATTAGTTTTAAAAAAAAATTAAAAAAGATATGCTCCAAGATATTTAACTCTTAACAAATTTGATTATATTGATATTTTAATGCCAATACTGAATTTAATATTTTGATATTAAAATATTTTGTAGACAACTCATTTATTTTCAATTTTATAATTTAGTAAGAACTGACATTTTAGAAATTTGGTGATTTAGTTAAAAATCATTCCTTCATACTTATTGCAGGATTATATGACTTAGAGAAAAATAGCAATCTAAAAAGAGAGTGCCATAAGCTGACCATTTTATTATTTGTATCCATTATTTTGAAGTATACTTTACCAGGTTTTTCTTTACTGCTGATTTATGAAGTATTTATCTTTATGTCTGACGACTTGAAATCTATCTCAAAATAATTACTGAAAGATAAGAATCAAGAAATATTTCTTTTTTCACATTTAAACATGTGCTACAAAGTAGAATGAGCAAAATTACCCACAAACTTATTTTTTATGAATTTGCAATTTTAATATTTAATCTACTTAAGTTCAATAATAATGCTGAAACTTTCACAATAATTTTAATTATAGGGTTGTCTCTATACTAATTATATCAATAAAATATATATCATACTAAATCCAGATTATTTTTTTATATTTTTTTTTAGATAGAATATTATAAAGAAACCAGTTGAAAGCTCTTTTAAATGTCACTATTTCTCTGTGATAGACTGCTTGAAAAGCATTTATCCTGCAGAGGATTATTTAACGGCTATTGTATCTTTATGCATGCACTCACACATAGATATATTGCAAAGTGAGATAAACTGTAAATGGCCTTTAAGTAAAATAAGCAATTTAATGATATCTTTAATGCAAGTGCTATTTTAATTAATATTATGGCCATCCAAATAAAAACAGCGAAGGACTAGTCATTATTACCCACACCGGCTAACAGTTGGCTTGTGAAAATTTAAGATTTTTTTAAACCTTGAATTACCTTCTGATTAAAAAAAAATGTCCAAGAACTATTGTTCAAACAAGAATTATCCAGATTAACATCCATGATAATAATTCCTGATAATTTATTTATCATAGGAAGCAAGGAATGTTGAAAAAATATTTAAATCGTTAAAAATTTTCTTTCTAAGCATTGTAATAAACGTTAGCAAATTGTTTATACTGTAATTAATTTTCAATAATTAATTTAATTGTATGTCTACAAGATTTACTAGACACTGACATGGTGATGAAATCTCAATGTAAGCTGCTTGGAACACTTACTGAATTAATAAAATCATTCAATTATCTGATTTTTCCCTATCCCTTCCTAAAACTCATTGCATTCAAATTAGATATAATTATTATGAATATCTACGAGAGTTGACATAAACAATTGGCTGATTATTTTTAGCAGACGTTACACGCGCGCGCATATATATATATAAGCACACAATAAAATTATTTAATGATAAATAATTAAACATATATAATAATGATCAAACTATAACTACGTTTTTGATTTGAAATTCTATAAATTGAAAAACAAATTGAAAATATATTAGTTTAATCATTATCTTAAGTTTAAATTATTTATCAGCATCATTATCGTTAAATAATTTATAGCACACTTCAATAATAATCACATATATAAATATATAAACAAATGCAATACATGTATGTATGTTATTAAAGAATAATGTGTATTACCTTGTCATAATCTTTAGGAACACTATAAACAGGTATAGGCTGCCATTTTATATCTGGATTCCATAACTGATCATCAGAAGGTGGGTACATTCCAGCTAGAGTACAAAGAGCACTGGTTATTGTACGGTGAGATTCACTACTTCTTACGTAAATCTAAAAAATTTTACAATGATTTCACTTTAACAAATACTATTTTAAATACATTTTTAAATTATATATCACAATAAAACTTTTTTTGAGATTAATACACATATTTGTCAAATGTTTGGTAATGAGAAATCAGATTTCCACACTCTCAGGGGACACAATTCAAATACTATATGTTTGAGAATACCAAGTAATGAAATCTAGCTTTTATTTTTTTTAAAGAGAACTTGAATCACTGAAAGAGGACACCATCGTCATTTCTTAAGAAGACAGATTGCTTTCATTATTTCTTGCTACCTTTCCAATACCACTTATAGCACTCATTCTTTAGTTAGCATAGCACTTAGATTGTGATATACTAAACAAACATGTACATATATAAATATTTGAGTCGTAGGAATAAGAGGGATTCTTTTTATTCCTGCATAAATTCTATATCTTGTATTGGTCAGAGGGTATTCATTTATTATTTAACACTCGCAAAGCGTTTGCACAATTGGCTTGAAAGGACGATAGGAATGTAATTACAATTATATACAGACGCTATAAAAATAAATGCTTATTTATTAAAAGAATATGTAACTCAGCATTACATTTATTTTGGATAATAAATATTATATCTGCCATAAAAATTTAATTTGGTAAAAGTTTAATAATATGTAACAGAAATTAACATTATATTAAATATGGTTTAATTACAAAACAAATTGAGTAAATTTATCATTATTAATGTCATTCTGTGCCACAAATTACTAGCAAAACAAAAATAGCTAAATATCAGGCAATAGCAAAATATGTGAACTACACCATGCTTCTAAAGATAATAACAGTGTAGTTTACAAAGACTTTTATATAATCATCCTAAACTTTACATACAAATGTATTGATGCTAGTAAAATGTCCACACACATTACCTTGCTTGCCCAAAGAATTATTGAACAATGAATAATAACAATCGATCTGTTATTTACTTTAATTTAAAATAAATCAATAGCAAGATATATTTGCTATACATTCCAGTGATATTCAAAAATATAATGAATATTAAATTTTAAATTAGAAAATGTGTTTAAATATTCAAAATTATAAAAAAAAAAGTTAAAAGTTAAAATATTTACTCAATAAGAACCTTTTAAAATATATATAAAATTTGAATTCTCATCTGCAGACTGCACTTATAATTCATGCACTTTTGTAGGATTTTGATAGAATTCTTAATTTTCAAGTTGGTTTTCTTGATGGTTTTGTACACCAGGTTTTCTTTACTGCTGGTTTGTGAAGTATTTATCTTTATGTCTGATGACTTCTTTAGTTCCGAACATCTGGTGGTAGGCAATATTTTGTAGACAGGTCAATTATTTTCAAAGTTATAATTTAGTAAAAATTGACATTTTGTTTCTTAAAAATTTGGAGATTTAGTTAAAAATCCTTCCTTCATACGTATTGCAGTTATATGACTTAGAAAAAAATAGCAATCCAAAAAGAGAGTGTCATTTTATTATTTGTATCCACTATTTTGAAGTATAATTTAGAAATAGACAAATTGTAATAATATATACAATTCTATCTGCTTGACAAATTCCAGTTCTTTTTCACCCAATTTTTACTTCTAGCTTTCTGATTTGCATCTTTAGTATGATGAATTGCTTAAATAATCAGAATAGTTCAAAGTCTGAACTAAAAAAGTAAATAATGACTATAGTTAATATTTATATTTATATTAAACAGTAGATCATGTAATTGATGTTGTTTGGAAAACAAGTCACCTATTTTAAACAATAATTATCTGAATTTTATAGTTAATGATTTGGTTAATGCTTTCAAGATCACATTGATTTTACCCTTTTAATATTTTTGATATCACAAAACTAATATTTGAAAGTAATGAGTAGAACAGTTTTCCTCTCAATTTTTTTCTTTTGTTTTTAATAAAAATAAATATTCTCCAAAATAAGAATATTATTTAATTATTTTAGCTTTACATAATTACTTTAAATCTACCTCAAAACAATTACTGAAAAATGGGTAAGAATCAAGAGATATTTCTTTTTCACATTTATACATGTGCTACAAAGTAGAATGAGCAAAATGACCCACAAAACTTATTTTTTTATGAATTTGCAATTTTAATAATATTTAAGCTATTTAAGTTTAACAATAATGTTGAAACTTTTATAATAATTTTAATGAGCAAACAGTTTAAACTTTGTGGCTAATTGTTCTAAAGTGCAAAATATAAAATGCGCTAACAGGCACAAGCCACTTAATTAAATATATATATATTAAAATATATATATATCTTTATTTGTCTTCAGCTTTGTGTGCTTGTGTGTGTTAGCGCATTTTATATTTTGCACTTTAGAATAATTTTAATCTTTTTTTCCATATTAATTATATCAATAAAATATATATCATATTAAATCCTGATAATTTTTTTATTGTATGACTTTCTTTTAGAAGAATATTATAAAGAAACTAGTAGAGATTCCAATTAGGAGGCAGATTCACTAATGCTTTATTAAGACCTTAAATTCTGCCACTATAGCTGTAGATCTGACAATCATCAATTATGTTGTTCATATTTTGCGTTGTCTACATTTACTGAGATCATTGATTTTAAATTCCATTTATGAAACAAATGAGTGCAAATATCATGTGGTGTCCTAAATCTGTTCATGCGATTCCAATTGCATCTAAGAAGATCAAATCTATTAAGCATCACATGATCACCATCTCTTATACTAGCACACAATTGTTTATAAACAAGGCAAAACTCTCCATACAGTAGTGCCACCCGGTGCCAACCACTGTATGGAGAGGTTTGCCTTGTTTAAGATCAAATCTAGCTGATTTATTGTTGGATCTGAAAAAGGAAATTTGTTTAGAATCTCATAAGAATTCCATTTTTGAGGTCATAATTCTTCAATTAAATATCCAAACAAGGCATTTTTGATTCAAGATAAGTCTTAAATGGTAAAACTAAATCTTGAGTTACTGGCAAGTCTGATTTCCTTAACAATTTTTCATACATTTTCTGTGATTGGATTTCTCTTTTGATTTCTGGCAAAAAAACATGGGAAAGAACAGGCTAATAGTATATTAGTTAAATGTTGACAGTGTGTCATTTTCATCTTAATAGACATCATCACACAATTCATTATCCTATAATCATTATATTATCCTATAATCATTACCATAGTGATATGCAAGTGACTCATTATTGAAATCAAAAATATTTATTATAATATATATAATTTTCCATTATTTTGACTATAGAAAATGAATTAATAAAATTTCTAGTAAATCAATTTACTTTTGAAAAAATAAATTAATAAAATTTCTAGTAAATCAATTTACTTTTGAAAAAATAATCAATACAACTTAAGGCAAAAAATGTATTTTCTGTCATTTGTTTATACATTAATAAATAGGGGTGGGCATCAATAAATGATTATGCATACAGGACTTCTCCTATACTGCTATAACTCATATCTTCAATTTTAATTATCTATTATCAAATATATATATAAAATCTAAAAAAATTAGTAATCAATAAAAATTAATTTTCTATTAGCATGCTCTTAATTTTACATATTTGTAAGTGCAAGCTATATATAAGTCATGTGACATCTGACTTTTTATTATTACTATTATATTATATTTTATTGTTCATTATGCATATATGATATGTATATACACTTATAAATGTACATATAATATATTTTCAACGCAAAAATACAGATATGTATGCACATCTACATATGCGCATGTTAAAAATACATGCCATGGTATCAAAAGCTAATGCAAAATACAGACGATTGGTTATAATTTTCTAAGTACCAAATTCTCGTTATTATTTATCTAATAAAAAGTTCCTTTTTGTATATTTAATTTAAAAAATAATATCTTATAATCATTGGGAAATTATTGGTACACTGATAATATGACGATATAAATACTTTTAACAAACTTCAAATTAAACATTTTGACAGTCAGAAATAAATAATAAGTTTTTTCCACTTCATTTTGAAGAGGAAAAAATCTCATAAATTAAAAATTGTAGAAATATATTAACTATATGAGTTTCAAATTATTTAAACAATTTCTAAATTTAGAACCTTCTGGGGCTCCTCCTGGTTTATTATTTTTTAGACTCTCATGCTTGAATATTTACACTCACAAACTACGATTTTGACGAGTTAAAAAAACAATTCACTTTTTAAAATCTAACTCACTATCATTAATCAGCTGCCAAACATCAAATTTGCTATATCATTGCAGCTTAACTCTACCTAACAATTCAAAACAAAGCAAAACTCTCCATATAGTAGTGCCATCTGTGCTAACAAGAGCAATCAATGGATGCCAGAAGGCTTGTGCATAAAATCTCTATCTGGAGCCTACTCATCCAATATCCCCAGACTAGTTTCTGGCTTGTGGCCTACATCAGTGAGGAGCCTTGGATCTGAGAGCACTGCACCTAAATCTTAGGATATAATACAATCCTCCAGCACCCATCTTTTAACTCTATTTAACTACAAAATTATGAGAATGAAATTGAAAACACAATTAATATTTTCAATCCAAGCTCAATAGCTTATACAGTCATATGGGTCTGAACTCAATTCAGCACCCATACATTTTGGTGTCTTTGGCTCTTTAACAACCATAGCCACCACTATCCTATTAGGCAGGATTGGTGTTAAACCACTAAACATCACATAATCACTATCTCATACTAGCACATAATTGTTATTAAACAATTCAAAACAAAGCAAAACTCTCCATATAGTAGTGCCATCTTGTGCCAACAAGAGCAATCAATGGATGCCAGAAGGCTTGTTCATAAAATCCCTATCTAGTGCCTACTCATCCAATATCCCCAGACTAGTTTCTGGCTTGTGGCCTTCATCAGTGAGGAACCTTGGATCTGAGAGCACTGCACCTAGATCTTAGGATCTAATGCAACCCTCCAGCACCCACCTTTTAACTCTATTTAAGTACAAAACTATGAGAATGAAATTGAAAACACAATTAATATTTTCAATCCAAGCTCAATAGCTTATACAGTCATATGGGTCTGAACTCAATTCAGCACCCATACATTTTAAGCTTGGATTGAAAATATTAATTGTGTTTTCAATTTCATTCTCATAGTTTTGTAGTTAAATAGAGTTAAAAAGTGGTTGCTGGAGGGTTGCATTAGATCCTAAGATCTAGGTGCAGTGCTCTCAGATCCAAGGCTCCTCACTGATGAGGGCCACAAGCCAGAAACTAGTTTGGGGATATTGGATTAGTAGGCACTAGATATGGGATTTTATGCACAAGCCTTCTGGCATCCATTGATTGCTCTTGTTATCACAAGATGGCACTACTATATGGAGAGTTTTGCTTTGTTTTGAATTGTTTAATAACAATTATGTGCTAGTATGAGATAGTGATCATGTGATGTTTAGTGGTTTAACTCTACCTACTATAAATCCTTCATTATTCTCTCTGCTCTTCAAATATTCACAGCCATCATCTTAATGCCATCTACCAACTTCTTAAATACAAAGTCTATTTTAAAATTATTCACTTTATATACAATGCTGGTGGTTAATTAAAATCATCATCAATAATATTCACTCTAAATAAAAATAGACATTCTAACACAGAGAAATAAAAAGATAATGAATAAAAAGATAGAGTTTTTTGATCTTTGCAAACCAATCTGTGAATCATAAATGCAATCATGTTGATCATATGTTTGTTATTTAGCATCCATGTTGATCACATATTGGTTCTTTAGTCACCCATGTTGATCACATGTTGGTTCTTTAGTCTATTTATTTCATATTTTTGTAAAGCTGATTTTTAATTTCTACTAACTGTAATTGACCAATATATTTTTATCCTCAGCCATATCTTCTCATAAAAACAATCAATAATGCCCTTTTTAAAAAAGTTTTTGATATAATCGTTATAACATAAATGGCATCTATTTCTCCCATAAAAATCGTGATTTAATTGTCCATAAAATTCTTTTAGAAATTATGCTTAATCTTTTGAAAAATGTGCTTCTACAATATTACAGTAGATTAAATAGAACCATATGCAGAAAACTGGAAATCATATTGCTATATTATAGTATAGATGCAATCATATATAGAGAATACATATGCATTTAAGTGCATATATATTGTAATTAAATTGTGTTGTTAAATAATAAAATATGTATGTATTTATAAAATATTAATTATGGTAAATGTTTATATTAATAAATAAGGTTAAACCATCAAACATCACATGATCACCATCTCTTATGCTAGCACATAACTGTTATTAAATAAACCAGAAACTAGTTTGGAAATATTGGATGAGTAGGCACTAGATGGGGATTTTTTGCACAAGCCTTCTGGCATCCATTGATTACTCTGGTTGGCACAGGGTGGTACTACTGTATGAAAAGTTGTGCCTGTTAAATAATAAGGTTACATATATATTTGGTATAATCTATAAATAGTATTAAATGTTTTATTAAAAATGTTTAAAGTTATGGTTATAATTGTATAATAGATTATTCGAGCAAATATTGTAAAGGCATGCTTGAATAATTTTGACATTAGCAAACCATTAAAGTAGACCCACACCATATACTGTCACTTCAATCATATGAATGTTGAGTACTCTTAAGTGGTCTATGTAAGGTCATGTTTATTAATATTAAACTATATATGGTATGAATGTTGGCATTACAGAAAAACAACAAGAAACAAACAGGTATATAAAGCCCCCCAAACCACTGGTTGATGAATACAGAAATTCCTGCCTTTGGAAGAGTTGAAATCAGAAAATCAGAAATAGGTTGCCCTTTTACAAGTTACCCTAACCTTTTATTGTTTTGTACATTTTTATGGCTTTACTAATAAGTCTATACATGTAAATACAAGTTAATAAACTTTGTTATTAGTCTACATTGCCTCTCTTGCTTCCAAATAATTGATGCTGCTCAAGCTCATGATCCCTTATCAGCAAAAATAATGATTGTATATGGTTGGCCATGTTTGGACACAGCAGATATTGCAGTCCAAGACAGGATCGGAATTATATGAAGTCAGCTCAACAGTAAATATTATGGTAGCCATGCCACAAATTGGAATTGAATAGAGTACAATAAATTGGCCTTTATGTGTACAAAATCTAGAAAAAAATTCCAATAAATGGCACCAGCGATGATGCTATGAAAATTGCCACTTTGCTTTGCTAATCAGAGAATGATATATATATATATTCTGCCCTCCTCCTCCGTCCACGTCCTCTCCATATAATTTCATATATAGTGTTTTAAATATATTCCGGGTTCTAGCTCAGTTTAACAAATGAAATATCCAACATTAATTAAAATGATTACTAGCTCTAACTTTTAAAATACAAGTACAGTTATATTTGTAAATGAATTAATAAATATTTATTATTTTCATGAGACATGGAGTGACGACACGGGGAACGAGACAGACTACATTGAGATATTATCCACATGATACTATCTCAATGGCATAAGAACACTATTCCCCCTTTTACTATACTAAATAACTAACTTATAGTATTCTTACGACTTTTTAAGCTCTTACACTAAGATTAAAATAATACTCATGTCTTAATATTCTTTGTAATAATAATCTAGCTCAATTAAATAAGATTAAGTAAATAAATAGAATAAATAAAATAAAATAAAATCTCAGGTTCATAAATTGTATTCTAACTGATTTAAAATTACGGTAGTAAACTATGAAAAGGGAATTTAATGTCATAAAATTCACTACGCAGTAACTAACAATAATAAATAATAATAATAATAGTATAATATAATCTTATTACTTCCTAAATGAAATAAATAATTACGTACGTGGTAGTATTTTAATAATCCGACAACAAAATACGTGTGGTAACATTAGCATATAATTTATTTTAATATTGTGGCAACCAACTTATGACCAATAAATGATATAATTATGATCTTTTAATTTTATCAACCAAATAAATTTTCAAAACTATTATAACACTTTTATGTTTACCTATTTTGTGCAAAAACTATATATCTGTTTCAATTATAAATGTGTATTGTGATATCATGCATCCATGTGGAGAAATAATAACGAAGACACAAAGCTTTATAATAAATTTACAACAAAGTTTATTAGTAACAAAAAAAACAAATAACAATATTTTACATTATGTACATTGGATATCCTTACTCTCCTATCACAAAATTATTTTACTAGTTTATACAATAAAACCAAACTTCTACTTATTTTACTAGTTAATTCTTATCGTTTAAATACTTAAGAAAGTACAGTATTATTATTATTGGATTTCTTATTTTAGTTTAGCTTGTTACAACATGTATTTATTTATAATTATCACTAATACTTTGTATCCCTACTATTTTTTAAAATTATATTTTTATAAAATTACATTCGTAGTAAACCTTCTAGAAAATCATAAAACTTCAATTTTATATTAGTTATATGGAATCCTACCGATTCAAAAACATTCTTTTACATTTGATATTACGTTTTATTGTTCACTATTCAATGCTTATTAATCTAATATACTCATTCAAGCCTTGCTTCGGATGGTAATCACAATTATTAACACACTATGCACAAATATATGTGTCTATTACACATTATTGAATTATTTTCTTAACAAACATGCAATATTTATTTTCTAAATATTATTATAAAAAATATTCAAATTTTATTATCACTTAAAAAAAAACTTTGTTTTAGATTTCTCTTTTAAAAATCTTATATTCGTTTCCAAATTGGTTTTAAACTGTATTATATGATTCTTTCTCTCTTTATGATTTTTGTACTTTCACTTTTAAAATTACACAATTCTAACACATTCCAGTAAATAAACTATTCTTACTTAACAATAACATACCCTCAGTTCTATTTTATTCATTATTTCTGTAAAAAATATCTTTCTGACGATGCAGATTCACGAAACAAGGATAGCGAAAATAGATGCACAGGATCAAAATAACTAGAATATTATCCGTCATAAACCTTGACAATAATGGCACAGTGAATTCAAAGACACTATAGAGGAGCGACCTTTGTCTGTCTACCTGCCTCTATTATAGGAGTGATGCTAAAGCTATTTCTTCAGCTTTATATAACATCAAAGAGTTTAAAAGATACGTAAAGACACTGTCCAAAATATATGTGTTCAGTGATAGTGCTTAGTTAGCTATACTGAAATCACACAAACTAACTATGATCCAAATACTTTATTTTTCTTATTTCTTAGCAAAACATCATCTTAGTTTCCTCTACACTAGTACTACCAAGTCACTATCCGATCTTATTTCTCTAGATTTTTCTATACAGTACATCGACAAAATCTTATCTACATTTCTAACAATAATAAAATTCATTTTATTTCAAAACTATACAGCTGTTCTCTAAGAAAATCTTTTACTACTTTTCTCGTATATTTATCATATACAAACTATTTTAAAATATCTAATACTTTGTTACATGAAAGTTCAAAAGAATCACACAATTGTTTTGACAACTTATACTATTAATTATACTTGAAATAACTTATTGCATGCATATTTAAAATTACTCTTATCTTAGAATATGTTTTAATGTTGTATACAATGTGTACTTATAATTTTAAAAACTTTCACACATCATTCTTACTCAATAGATGATCTAAAAAAAATACATTATGCATTATGAATAAATACCAAAATTACCAAAACGATCTTGATCTTCTCGATCGTGTTCTGTGGGCTTCACCATTCCATTAATTCTTGTAGATATAAAAATTCCATACATACTTTTTATTTTTAAAACAATATTTCTATCATTCTATTAAGCTATTATATTTAAATCTCATTATTATTAAATTTATGTTTATATGTTTTCCCTAATCTAATATAGCATTTTATATTTAAAAATAAATTAATAAAACATTTAAATTATATTTACGATACTTCTTCACCAGACTTTCTTGAACTGTTCATATTTAAGCTAAAAAAAAATATTTTATTTCTTCTTTTAGTCACTTAATGTTCTATTTTAAAGTAAAACAATAGCTCTGTTTAATAAATCTTCATAGACGACAATCCTTGGTTTTCACAATATTGTATACAATTATTAATTCATGACATTCTCTTCTACTATTGTCTGCTAATATTTTCCCGCGCGACTTTTCTGATGCATCTTGTACGTACTTTTAGTTAAAGATTCATTAAAATTTTCTGATTTCCATGGATCCATTTTTATTAAGTCATTTAATTTTATCTTTTCTCAATCAAGCATTTTCTCCCGTTGAATACTTTGTAATATTTTTCTCTGATTAGATAAAGTTTGAGGCTCCTTTCCATAAATTACATAATAGCACTTTCATATTCTTCTTTACTTTTCTTTATTTTAAAATTCTTGTACTGTATTTTAACAATGTTTTCCTTTAAAAGATAAACACTCTTTCTTCATCATTATTTTCTTTATAATAAAATGCAGATTAAATTTTTCCATAGAGAAATATAACATAACTTCAAAGTAGCCTTATAAATTTTGCGTCATAATTTTTTCCTGACGGCAAGTAACTTCTCTTTTAAATTTTCATATAACGTCCCAATCATATTTCTCTGAGTTATAACAATCAGTTTCTGGTTGAGCATAAATAAAGCTGCATTAAGACAATTTCCAAATATTTTTACTTCGGTAATAAATTTAGGTATATTCCCTTGTACTTCCATCTCTACTGTAGGTTTTTGGTTAAATTCGAATAAATTTCCCTGGTAAGATAACTTTTAAAATTAGCAATTCATATCGATACAGTCAAAATATATTATATGTTACAAAAGAATTTTTTAAATAAATACAAAATTTTAAATTTATATCACTTTTCCAGCTACGGTGTTATCAGCTACAAAAATGTGTTACTTTCTCTTTCACTTTCACATTCCTTCTCCCCGCTCTCTATAATTCTTATTTTTGTCTGCTAATTTACCTCCATTGATTGGTTAATAACTTTATTTTAGCGTGAACAAATTTATCCATTTTAGTTTTATAACAGAATAGATGTTTAAAATAAATAATTGATGACGTAATGTCTCAAATATTATTTAGACTATATTCTTAAATTCAATTTTAGTTTTATAAAATCATTTAAGCTTTTAAAATAATTATTAAAACAATATTTAATACTTCAACTTGTACTTTAAGATCGATGGCAATTATATCTAGTTTTAAATTCACAAACTTTTATTATTATTTTAGCAAGCGTGTGTGTGAAGGTATATAATATACAGTCACGTGTTTACTACTTTTATCAAATGATTTTTTTATTTACGTCTCGGTCTAAATTACCAAAACTGATATATTTTATAAAAAATTTGGAAAATAATTAAAACTTGTAGAACTAAATATAATTCTCACCATCCTAAAGCTTAATATAAAATATACTCTATTAAATTTGACTATTAAATATAATTATACACTACAGATAGTATTTATTTAATTTATTAGTTTTAAAAATATTATATTCAAATTATTAATATACTTTTAACTATTTATAGCTGTGTTATTTTATATGGCCAGCTTTTACAACCATAAGCAAGGATATTATTAAGCTTTATTTAACTGTTTTCTTTTAAAATAATTTATTACACTGTTATATACCAGGTATTTTCAGCTTTAAATTGTATTATAAAATCTAATTATCCTACTATTATTTATTTATCCTACAAACATATCTTAAAATTTAAAATTTTTTAGTAATTGACCTATCTACCTTATTATGACCTACAGACAAGGGCGCAATATATATATATATAACAAATAGATTGTGCAAACCAGAATAGCCTGAAAATCAAATATACGAACATATTGTGACAAAATTAAATAGTTCTTGTAATTCTCAACTGTCTAAACATATAGCATGGCTACATTTAAAAGCAGAACAGTCTAAAAATGAGAGAGTTAAAGATTATAGCATAGCCTTGCATGAGAATGCTAAATCATACCTTTATGGCAGTTTTCTCAAAGAGGCCCTCCTTGAGAAATTGTTGTATGAATTGGCTGATGATCAATTGAGCCAGCTGTTGTTATCAATCAGTTATTTATCTTACAGTGAGACTATTATATGAGAAGTTACTCACAAGTTATTACTGAAACTAACAAGGGAGTTTAAAAAGTTTTCCAGATCTGGTATTCCTCAAGCATCAATTTTTAAAACCATAAATTCAAATAATAAAGACAACCCAATGAAAAAGATAATCTGCTTCCATTATGGAAAGTTAGGCCACATAGCTCAAGAATGTAAAAGCAAAACCCAGAAATGCACAACCTGAGGCACTATGGCACCCTTTATCAAAAGAAAGCATCCCCGAATAGACCGGAAATGTGATCAAAACATTGTGGAACATGCAGGTAATCAAATAAGTAGTTAATTTAAAAATGCAGTCAATGGAAATGTGGACCAATTCATGTTAAGTCAGAATTTTTAATAAACCAGTAGTCATGAAAATAGATTTTGGCTCTAAAGAATCTTATGAAAAATCAGAACTAGGGAAAATTAACACAAAATTGAAAATCTCCACCATTGCTAGTAAAAACCAATCTCAAAACTGGGGATGCCAACGGCTATCCAATCAAGTAACTCGGAGTGGACCAAATGACTGTTTGAACCACTAGGAGTCAATGGCTGTGTGAATAAGAAAATCAGCACTGAGGGTAAAATAAAGAATAACTATCCCAATCTTTTCCAAAATGTACCCGGGAAATTAAAAACTTCATCAGTGAACTTAAAGCTGTATGAAAAATTAAGATCAGTCAAGCTAAGCCCCACAAAATGTCCACTGCTCAACACAGAAAAATGGAAAACCAATTTACAGGATTAATCAACAAAGGAATTCTAATCCCCATGGAAAGTGCAGAATGAACTACACCTATCACTGTAGTAGTAAAACCTAATGCAGGAGTCTGAATCTGTGGTGACTACTGCATTACTGTAAATAAACATTCAAGCAAAAGCCCATAACCAATACCTAGGGTATGCAAAGTTCTGGCATCAATGAAGAAGGCTGCATAATTCACAAAATTGTTTTTACCAGTGTTTTTCATCAGATTCCAATAACCAAGAGTGGCACAGATATGAACAATTCCCATGCATGTAGGTCTTTTTAATTGTAATCAGCTACTTTTTGGAATTACCACTGTGCTGAACATTTTTCAAGTGAAAATAGATGCACTACTGAGAGGCATGAAAAGGGTAATGCCTTACTTAGATAAATTTAATAATGGCAAACTCAGAATTAGCACTATGTAATAGAATAATGAAGATTGCAACCAGTTTTCGAAATTGTGGAACCCATTTTAATGCAAAAATGATATATGGAAAGCCACCAAATTAAACTTCCTGGGTAACATAATCAGCAGCCATGGCAAGAAATACTCAACAGAAAAAAATTGAGCTGTCAAAAATGTCTTTCGATCACATAAGGTCAGATAACTGCAAGCTTTCTTGGTCCTTGTGAAATATTTTGAAAGTTTCCTAAAGAGAAAGGCTCATATAGCTCAACCCCTGTATGAACTTTTACGAAAGAATCAACAATGAAAATGGGAGACTGAACAAAAAATTGCTTTTATGAAAACTAAAACTTTGCTAACTTCAAATAGCTTACTCACTCATTATAACAAGCCAAATATCATTCTCATACCAAAACATTATAATATGAAGTGAGAGCAATACTAAATTCAAAAGCTGAAACAAACTACAGCCAATTGGATGAAGAGACTGGTCACTGTATTCATGATGAAAAAATTTCCATCAGTAAGTTTATGGCAGAGAATTTAAGATTGCCACAGATCACAAGCCATTGCTGGGAATATTAGCAAAAGATAAAATGGCAACAAATCACTTGAGCCTTAGAACAATATGCTGGATAGACCTGCTGTCTGGATATAATTACGAATTGATATACAAGAAAAGCAGCATAATCCAACATGTGGATACCTTATCCAGATGTCTGGACAAGATTGAAAACTCTACAACTGATGTTTGTGTAAACTATATAGATGATCTAGAATCTAAAATTATCAACTGCAGGAAAATAACAGATGAGACCAAAACAGATCTAGATTACCAAAGACCTACTAAGTTGGATCACAAAAGGATGGCCTGTAAAATGTCCTCCAGATTTCAACAAAAGGTTTATGGAAAGTATGTGAGAATTTATCAGTTAATAAAGGCTGCATCCTCATGGAAAACAAAATAGTGATTTCAAGTAGCTTCTGTAATAAAGTTTTTGAACATTATTCACTAGGGTCACTCTGGAATAGTAAGAGCAAAGGCCCTAGATCGTAGCTACATGTAATGGCCAGGAATTAGTGACTTGAATATTCTTTCAAGAAATGCGAAGCATGCCAAACAATGATGAATCTTTCACTGAAGAAATATATTTCATGGCTATTCACCCAAAACCGATAGGAATAAATTCACATTATTCAGGATGGACCATGGAAACCACATATATTTTTGATATTCAATGTCTCACTGATGACAGTCAGAGCTAGAAACTTGTCTGAGGATAAGAATATTTGGAAAAGCTTTTATAACTATTAACGCTCATTATATAACCTTATGTAACAAACAGAAAACTGAAAGTTTTTCGCTGCTTATGGAACTCTGAATACACTGGTATATAACAATAGATATGCATGTGTTTCAGAGAATTCAATCTTTATATAAAAAAAATGGGGAATAGAGCACATTTGAATTCTCTCTTATTATCCCAACTCAAATGGAATCAGTGAAAAATTAATGAAAGACAGATTAAGTATTAAAAATATGGTAGAAATATGAATGAAGTTCTACACGAGATTGCACTTACCCATCATAGTAATCCATCAGCTGCTATAGCAAAATGTCTGGCAAAATGTTGTAAATTAGAATTAAGCTGACAATGCTGTTATCGAACAATAAAAAATTGAAGTGAACCTGCAATGTGTAAATAGGTTTAAAGTTGGAGATAGCATCTGGGTGCTAAACCAGCATCTGGGTGCTAAACCACATTTTAAAAAATGAGAAATGGCAACTATTGCCATAAAAAATTGCTTTAAGAATACAATCGTATGCCGAGAGCAATGCCACTAATAGCAACACATCAGATGCTGACAAAAAAATGCAGATGGCCATCAAGTTGCCGATCTACAGTGATGACTCAGAGACAGCAAATATACAAGTGGACCATCCAAAAGATACCTATTCACCCAATCAAGACAAACTAAGACAGAAACCAATGCTAGTTAAGACAACAACAATTAAAAAATCATGGAGCACCGAAAAACCACCTAGTCTTCTGAAGAACTATGTATGCTAAGATTGTATCTTTCAGAGTGATAAGAGGAGTGTCATATTATAGTGTAGTTGCATCCATATAAATATAGAATACGTAGACATTTGAGTGCTTATATACTGTAGTTGATATTTTAGATATAGTGTCTGAATATTCTAGCTCTCCACTGACATGAGCCATAAGCTTGAAACCAGTTAGTCTAGAGATGGGAAGGTTCTGGATAGAGATTTTAAATATTTTCTCATACTGCACTTATCAATTAAGAGCTTATTTGGGTTATTGGTACGCTCTCTGTAACATTTTTGTAAATACAAGCTTATAAAAGTAATGGCACATTATATATGACTTGCTTTTTTGATTCTTATTATATCATATAACTATTCCAGACATACTATTTTGAATTTAATAATATATATATATAAGTTTATATATAAGTAAAAGAAATGTAAGCCAATAAACATCACATGATCATCATTTCTTATGCTTGCATATAACTGTTATTAAAACAGGCAAAAACTCACTATACGTATTGCCACTCACTATAAGCTAGAGTAATCAATGGATGCCAGAAGACTTATACATAGTCTGGGCATATTAGATGAGTAGGTACTAGATGGGGATTTTATGCACAAGCCTTCTGGCATCCATTGATTACTCTAGCTTGCAGTGAGTGGCAATATAGTGAGCTTTTGCCTGTTTTAATAAAAGAAATGTAAATGATTAAATTTTCATATTTGATAAAACAGACAAATTGATAAATATATACAATATATAAATAAGAAAAAAATAATTTATTAAAAAAAACGAAGAGGACAATTAAATCTATTATTAATAATTAAAAAAAATTATAAAAATAATATAAAAATAAAAACAATAATATATAGGAAACATATAATGAATTGAATTTCTAATATAAATAAAATACAAAAATTAAATTGTTTAAAAACAAAAACAGATCTATAGTATATTGTTCATATGAGAAATGAATAAAGAAATAAAAAAATCATAAGAATGTATTATAAGTGAATTTCCAATTAATATAAATATATAAAAAAAAAAAATAACCAAAGAAAATAATAATGATAAAAATAACAACACCAAAAAAAACAGATTATGGTTTATCGCTTGGGAGTTCGTAAGAAGTTCGAGCCCAGACTTGCAAGCACCAGAATCGAATGGGGGACCTTCCAATCCCAAATGAGATATTCTACCAATTATGCCAAAGTTATAAAAACAATCAAAAAAGGAATAATGAATATTTTGGAATAAAACTGAACTTTATAATTGTTACAAACAAAAAATGAATAAATACATAACAAAAAACAACAGTAAGAATATAATAAATGGAATATATGAAATAACAGGTTAAAATATTAAATATATTGAAAGATCATGGCAGCTATACAATAGACTAAATAAGACAAAAAAATGTAAAAGAAAATTTGAGTAAAATGTTAGTCAATTTAAAGTATCACTACATAGGAAATAAATATGGCAGATTGATTCAGAAATTTAATTTAAATTATTTATATTACAATATATTAATTAATTAGAAAAAAGGCAAAAATGTACACAAAAACACACTATGTATGTAAAAAAAAGTATACAAAAAAAATTATATTTAGTTTCAAGTAGAATGTATTTAAGTAAAGTTGATTATTTCTATTTATAATTAATTAAAAAAGATAAAACTAAATCTGGTATAAATATTAATAAAATGTTCTAGCATACAATTATAATATTAGTTTTAAAAAACAAAAACAACAACTTAAGACAAATATACAGAAATAAAATCTTATCCAAGATTCTTAAAATTTAAAATTAAATGCTAACTAAACATTAAAACAAAAAAAAAAGTGTAATTTTTAAATCTCAGGACAACAATTTCATTATTTTTAGGCAAGGATTTATAATTAGAAAATAAATATGAAAATGTAATTGGAGAAAAGATCTAAAATGGATATTATTTTCTAAAATGTAATGTCCAAGGTTTATTTCTTTATTATTTTTAAAACTGGAAACTCCAAATTAAAAAAAAGATCTAAAAAAAAAAAAAGTTAACTACAGTCAGAGAAAGTAAATAAGAGAGAGTCATCTCTATATCTTAGATCAGTTATATAAATTTAGTTTTCTATAAGCACTAAGGATGACTTCAACCTCCAGTACTATGCTAAAAACAAGTTTTGTGTAGCAATATCAATCTCTTTTTGTATTCTGATATTACTCCAAAGTTATTCCCAAATGCATGTCTTTGCCTAAAGTGATTCTAGCAGTCATAAATAAATTAACCTACAATCTAAACATATTTTCATAATAACTACTTTTATGCCAGGATCACATAAACTTCAAAAATAATTGTAGGAGTCCCTTATAAATAATTTCCAAGCAGCAGATGCATATCAGAATCCTTTAGTAAATTCTTATTTCAAAATCATCTGAAAATAATTGCAGAAAATCTAGATTATATTACAATGTGAATTGTGTAATATAAATATTTTCAAAGAGTAGGAAAGTATTTTAAACCATATTGCATTTAATTGTTGTTTTACAAAATTATATTTTAAAAATATTATTATGTTTATAATTTTATAGATAGTAATATAAAGGAGAAGAAATTGAGCTCAAAAGCTAATCTGTTTAAAATTAGACTAATATATATAAAATAATGTATTTTGATTAAAAGATTTTCTTTTGTAAAAATGTGATGTTTGATTGCACATTTTGCTTTTGTTTTATTACAGATAAAACAAAGTATAAGTTCTAATTTATATTTAAATGTTTAAAAAGCTCATCCAGTTTTAAATTGGTTTGCAAAAAAAGATTATTAAAGTCAAAACAAATATACTGTAATTGCAAAAATAACTTTTATCACTGGATAAAAATAATTTTTTTTTTTATTAAGTTAAGAAATTTGGGTACTTTGGTATTATTTCTGCTATAACATTTTCATCCAGTAATATTTATTCAAAGTCCCCCCCCCCCCAGAATATAATACATCTCTTGCATCATTTGTAAGCAATGTGGTTTTACATTTAAAAATACAATTACCACTAAAACATTATATATTTGTGTTTTATGTTTTAATTAAAGCTTTATATGTTTTGTTTTGTTTTTAAAAATTAAAATTAACGTTAAACTTACAGTTCGCTATTTAAAAACATTTCAGGATTATTTTTCATATTTTTCCTTTTTCAATAACGAATATCTCTCTCCATCATTGGAAATGATATGAGGGTTTTTTTAGATTTTGAAGTTTGGTATTATATGCTGCATGTTAATGGCACAAAGTGCTGTATTATCCCAGGACAGAAAAGGATGACTTTGATGGCATGAAGTGTTGTAATAAAAATTCACAAAAAGTGCCGTATTAAAAAGTCACAATTGCCTGTTTTTATTTAGTATCATAATGTGTTTTTCATTTTTTTCATACTGATTATATCTCTCCATTTTTTTTTTTTAGATTTGAAGTTTAGTATTACATGTGGCATAACATATTACTCTGATGACATATTATTCTAAATTTGCAATATCTTTAAAATAACTTCACTATAGGATTTGCGGACAAATTTTATCGATTAAGTTTGTCCACACATCCCTTAAAAGCGTTATTTTAAACATATTGCAAACTTAGAATACATCAGCAGGCATAACACCGAAGTACCAAAATGTGAAATAAAATGAACAAGATAAAATATATTTTAATGAAGACATTTTTATTTATCTACAAGTGTATTCAATAAAATCAATCAACACTTAGACAATTCCAATATCAATAATAATCAACAATTTCAATCTGCTGTCAATGCAACCCTCTTTTAACAATAAAGGTGCAAATTGTTGATTGTTATTGATATTGGAATTGTCTAAATGTTGACTGATTTTAATGATTATTTACAAGTCTATCTAGCTTTAAGCATTATTATACTTATCATTTAAGTGTATACAAATAGATGTATGTTATATGGATAAAGGAAAAGGAAGGAAACGCAAATAAGTAAAGTGCTTAAGCTATCATTTTGGTAATCAAACTTCCTATCTCTTGATCAACAAACAATATTTTTATTATTTTAAAAATTCTAAATATAATAAAGTCGAAAATTAATGTTAATTAAGTATTTTAAAAATCAAATATTGATCAATTATTTTTTACATAAATATAATTACTTAAAAATCCAAAAGATGAAGATATAATATAAAAAGATAATGATGTTTTATTTTTACTTTATACCGTTCTAAAATTTTATTTATAAAATTTCTATATAATAAAACATTTTATGTTTTTAAAATCAAATATTGCATCCAGGAATAAATATGAATTTTTTTAAAAAAAAAGTGAGAGAGGATATACCTTTTGGAATTTTCTATTTTTTGGATTTCAAGAATAGATCTTTTACCCTTTTGTTATAAAATTCATGTAAGAGAAAAAAAAGCAAAGCTACTCGCTGCAGTTATGTATTCCAATTTATGAGTACTTAGTGTTTGTTTGTTTCTTTAATTTTGTTTGTAAATGTGTGTATAAACTAGTTTATTTATTGTAAAAAATTAAACATCGTATATGAAATTTTTGGGGGATAATAGAAGTTATATTCAGATTAATGTTAATCTTTCTGTATTGCTGAAAATAAATATTATCTCAAATGAAAGTTATCAAAAAAAAAAAAACTTTCTGAATTTCGATTATTTTGATTTTAAATTATTTTAAAAGCATTAAAAAAAAAAAAGATATTAAGTATAAAGTATTATATAGTCAAAAAAAATAATTGCATTCTCTTCACTTTATTGTTCTTTATCTATCTTTCAATATCGAACAAGCCGGATATAGTATTTAATTTCGAGATGTATATAAAGCTTATCAAATTAAAAAATCCACATACATCATCACTAAATCGCACAACATTTTACTAATGATATTTCTATATTAATTACAAAACATATATTTTAAAATACAAATTAAAATTAACGATTCAATATTTTTGATGAGTTTTTATAACTAATATTATTTTTAACATGTGTTGACAAAAAGCATTTGCCAATATGAAATAAAATGACCAAAAAAAAAAAAAAAAATGGTTCAGTGCTGCCATCTTTTACATATATCTAAAAAGTAATACAAAATAATTTTCGGTAACAATTTTAAATTATCTTGAAATTTAATCAATAGAAACAGATAAATCTTCAATACTCATTTCCTTTTTTCTTTTTTAAAAAAAAAATGAAAAGAACATAATTTCAGAATTAATTAAGAATGTTTTAATTATTCAATTAAAAATACTAATCTTAAAATAATGACTACAACTTTCTTGAAAATAAATATTTATGTTTAATAATTTCAACAATATTTTCAAAAATACCTGTCTTTAATTTTTTGGAAATTTTTTATTTTAAGCAATAAGCAATAATGTATAAAAATTAAAAAATGTTTTAATTCTACCAGCTCATAATCAATTAAATCCAATAATATATATGAGATATATTTGAAAGTTACAATAGGAATTAATTCAACTTTAAATAATTTCCTTCTTTTCTGAACTAACGTAATAAATGACAGTGTTTTTCTGAAGGTTTGTGATGATGATGTTTTAGTTGTATTTATTTGTAAAAGACCCAGAAAGAGATCACATGTGAGATGGATGGATGAAATAAGAAAATGTGCAGGAGTGTTGTGGAGAAGAGAAGCTAAAGATCGGAGAAGATGGATTAAACTTGGAGAGACCTTCATCCTGCAGTGGATTGATAATGGTTGATGATGATGATATGTTAAACTATTTCCATCATCTAATATGAGTATTGAATGTCTTTAGAAAAAATTAACTTCATTTAAATATTCCAAACACATTCAACTGTTAGTAATAGCACAGACTAATAATGGCAACACACACACAGAGAATATTATTATAAGTCATGAATATGATATATATGTTATATCAAAAGCATGCTAAGCAGTAATAAAGCAGAATATTTTTTAAACAGTACCTTTTCTGAGTATATTTTCATTAACAGAACATTTATTAATAGGAATTAATGAAAATATTTTAAAAATTAATGGTTTGATAGATTTATATTAAAAACCTAATTTATTTATTAACCCATAATAACAGTAAGTCACTTAACTTGTATAGAAAATATTTACTATCTTTATTTATAAAACTTGAGGATTTTTTTTTTTTTTTACAAATAGTAAAAAAAAACCACCATGATTTGTTTCAAATGTTGGCAATTCAAATTCATATATATGAGAATGTAAGCATATAAGGTCGTGAATATATTTTTAAGCAGAACTTAATTAATGAACAGTTTATTATTTTGAATTTATGCAAAAAGCTATTATTACACTTAATCATATTATAAATAATGATGAGAATATTTCTCAATGCTGAGGTTTATTTTTCCAAATATAACACATCATATTCAATTTATTGATAACACTTTTTTTATTTATCTTTACTATAAATAGCATTTTTTCTACTCCTAATTTTTCCATTACATTTTTAACATTGTGATACTAAATTAATGTTCTTTCTATCTTTTGGAAAAATTTTTTTTTAGCATTTCTGGTTTTCTTAGATCATACATCCTTTGCTCGTGTCTTAATAATCTCTTAATAATCTTGGTGTTTTTTGTAATATCTTATCTTCTTTGTTTTTCCATGTTCAATATTCTTCATATATTCATATTTCTTATATTTTTTAATCTCAATTTTATTAACGATCTTTTCTATATATCCATTTCAAACCATCTGTCATTGTATTTCTTATTCCATTTATGTCATACCCTATGCAGAATAATATTCTATAAGACTGACTATAAATCAAGATCTTTGTTCTATTTAGGATGTTTCTGCCCTAAAATATTGAGTTTAAAATACCAATAGGGGTTTTTTGTTTGTTTTGTTTTTTTGCTATTTATGTTAGTTATGATTTTTAAGTTTGATATTTCTTATTAAAATTGACCTTAAAAAACTAAAACTGTTAATTTTTCCAATTCTTTCTCCACCAATGAGCAATTCTTTCAGTAATTTGACAAATAATATTTGCATTATACAAGAATCTACTTTCATAAAGATTGTTAACTAAGAAAAATTATTTCAAGTATAAAACTTATAGAATTTACAGTCAACTAAGATGGGTTATATTATAAACAAAAAAAACCCCATAATTATAATAATATAAACCATAAAAAATCAAATATTACATCAATAAGGAGAATTTTGAAACAGGAATAAGACTATTAAAAACTTTAAAGTTACACATTGGCTTCATACAAAGATTTCCTATATGTACATTGAAAGAGACAAAGTATAATTGCAATAATTATCATTTCTATATTTTTTATAAAAAGGTAACTTTTGTGGACAAGTTAACCTTTATCTCATTATTTTCTTTCAACATTAAAATTAGCAACTAAATGAATTTTAAATTATATAAAGATCAACATTTGAAAAACAAACAAACTCAAGACCAAGTTGATCATGAATAAGTTTCATTGTTTCAACAATTTCCGAAAAGATTGATAATATTAAATAAAATATCATTTCATGAAGCAAGATTTTAATCTCTTAGTTGGGGAAACTGCAACCTTATTGATGTGTCACAACTCATTAATATTATTATTATTTACCAGTTTACTTTACTCATATATATTATGATTATTTATACTCAATTTCTATTATTCAATATAAAATAGCAATGACAAATCTTATTAAAATGTTAAAAAATCTTAAACTTTTATATAGATCATTTGTCATATAACCACAACGGAAGCATTTTGTTTTTCTCCTTGTAATAATAAAATATATATCATTAACAATTTATCTATAAGATAATAGTTTAAATTGATTTACAAACTATCATCATTATGCTAACTTTTAGACTTTACATAAAATTGCATACAGTTACATTAGAAGTTAGTTCACAATGGGTGCCAGTAATTTTATATGAACAAGTCTATTGCTAGTTTTATGAAAAAATAAATTGTTGAAATATATTTTAATAAACAATATCAAAGTTTAAACAGACAAAACTCACTATATATATATTGCCACACACAGCAAGCTAGTTGTATGTTACAATAAAAGCCTTCATAGAAAATATTCCCACATATATAATAGTATTAAATATGTTCAATTTATCTACTCTTTTTGAATATTATGACAAAACCTTAAAAAAATAACTTTGCCATTCTTCTCATTTACTCCTTCAATTAGATTGATCGTTAATGGGCATACACTCATTGAAAAATTAAATCTCCAATACACAGTTAATTTTCTGAAGATTTTAGGAAAACTGACAAATGAACATGACCTCTAAAAAATCATTGACTGTATTTCCAAATGGTGAGTAATTTAATGGTTTTTAGACTTTTGTATGTCAAAACTAGTATTATTCTAATAAATGTTAACAAATACAGCAGATTTGTCACACTTAAATTCATAATCTGAATATTTTACCACACTGGGAGTTTTTGATCCACAATTAAAGTAAAAAATTTTCTTGTGATATTTTTCTTACTTTCTCTTAAGACTTTCTTAAGATTAGTAATAATAAAATAAATGAAGCCTACATTTAGTGGTATGTTATCAGTATATAACTTTTAGCCTCCATTGGAAAAACTCTGGTGAGATAATTTGAATCTAAATCATCACTGTTATTTTCAGATGATAATAAACTAGACAGTAAACTTAAAATGTAAGTCTAATTTTAAAATAAATAATAATTTCTTAGTTTCATAATAGTTTTAAAAAAATCTGGATTGCAGATAAAAGCTATTTTTTTAAATAGTATTCAGTGGTGATAATTACAGAAGGCATATTAATCACTTTTATCATAATTTGATATAAAAAAAAACGGGTAACTGAAAACTTCAGAAGATGGAATACATACTAATTGTTGCAAAAAATAAAAACTCAAAATCAAAAAATCTGTCATGCAGATCAAGCAGAGGCAGAGAAATTAATAGAAGTATTGTAATGAGATGGGAAAAATAAGTATGAATGAGAATAGAACAGAAAAAAGCATGTCTAACAAGAACTTATGTGTGAAGCATAATAATCATCTCTAGAGTCTGGCTTGTAAGCTAAAATACAGATCTAGGGGGTTTCATAAGATTATGCCAATCTTTATTATATTTTATTTAAACCTTCATGTAACTTCTAATTATGTGCAATTAGATAATTTAAGGTAATGTTAGTTATATACATAAATTATAAATGAAATAAGATTATATATTTCATGGTTTAAAAAATGTTAATCTAGTTTGAGTTGCTTTCAGCAGTTTGTTTCAGTATGGTCATACATCTAAATTAAATTATTATTCGTTTACTTCCATAAATTGGAATTAATGAGCTTAGACCATGCTATGAAAAAGTGGTTAAACAATGAGTCCAGAAAATTTTATTTTTCAAAAATAAATGTTGCAGTATGTATAGATTGAAGAGGCATAAACTCTTGGTCATAAATGAGAGGCTTTTAAAATGCATTTCTAAAACAAATAATGACTGCCATTATGAGTAGTTCTGAATATAATGATCAGACTTCATATGATGTCAAGTAAGATCAAATTCAGCTATTTTTAATTTTTTTATTTGGAGTCCTAATTTTAAAACATGCTATGAAAATTAATGTTTCTATTGCAAAATATATCCAAAGACAAAGAGTTTTGTATTATTTTGTCCATATGATTTACTGGAATATTCAATCATTATTGTCAGGTTTTTACCGTCAGAGATAATTAATATAAAGTTTAATATAAAAATTAATATAGGTAATTTAGTCATCAATTATAGCATAACAAATTGTCTATAAATAAAAATAATTCATTGATATCAAAAGATGTTCGCATTTTTGAACAAGATGGAAAATTTTGACATAATTATTGAGGAAAAAAGCTTTAACAATCTATATTTCTATTCAGGTCTATTTGTATATATATATTGTACCAGAAACCTTAAGGGACTACCTTCAAATATGACCAAACAAGTGCAAATTTCATAGTCATATCTAAAATAGATAATGAGATGATTGAACCTAAAATACGTTATATTTCCCAATCACCTCCCCAAAATCAACACTAGTATTTTAAAATAGTTTTTCCACTCAGCAATAATTTAAATTTAAAAAAAACATACATTTTATTCTTTTATCAGGGCATTATGCTGAATGAACCAATTTCAAATACCAGGATCCCTCAATTCATAGAACATTCTGGCATAATAGTTAAACAATCTAAGTAAAAAAATTTTGAAATTAAAGTTGCAAAATAAAAAAGCAATGACAACTTGAATTTTTAAAACTAATAATCATTTATTCAGCAATTAAAATTATTCCCATATTTACATGCACACAAACAAAGTTAAAAATAATTATTTTAAAATGCATTCATATAGCTATATATACAAAAAATAAATTGATAATAACTTAGCCATTAATACATATAAAACGCATTCTAATAAAGAAATCAAATTGTACTGACTTAAGGCCTTTTCAATATATATATATTTTTTTAATGTTTCAAAAAGAATAGTCTTACCATGGTATTTTATTTTTTTAGTACTTCCATTACTGATCAGAATGACATAAAAATCGTAATGTTTTCTCTGACAACTGATTTTCTTTTAAATGTTTTGTTCAGAATAAAATAGAGGCATACATTTTTCATAGGTATATTTAATTAATCTTGGATTAGGCATTGACATTTGAGCTCAAGAAGTTCCAGAAGAAATTTACATTGTTTATGGTAAGTTCATACAATTTAATAATTAGGAATGCATATTCTCTGACTGTATCAACAAATGATCATTAGATTCCATATTTCTGCAAGAACAATTATTGCTTCATAAACTACAGTGAACCGTGAAATTATTTTTAGCCATGTTAAGAGTTCACAAAGCTAAAAAGTTTATACTGCTAAACTCTCCAGCCAGATCCAATTATCACTAAAAACAATGTGACCTCTTTCTTTTTATTCTCCCTCTTATCTATTCTTTTACTTTTTTTAAAAAAATTAAAATATACAATAGATCAGTAATTAAACGACAGAATAAATTGGAGACTTCTTATCTTTTAATTACTGTTCGTAGATTCATTTTGTTATGGTAAACCTGATCAAATTAATTTTCTTTTTTCAAACAAAAAATTGAAAAATAATTATTTCAATTCTTTTTTCTTAATTTAGTTTTCTTCATATTTTTACTTGTTTTATTTAACCAATATATATTTCACCAATGCACACATGTACATGCACATTCTCAATAATAATAATATTTTAAATTTAAAAGAACTTTAAATAAACTTTAACAATTGAGTATATGCTTGCTACGCTGGGTGATCATTACAATATATATATATAAACATGGTAATAGTAAATTAATGATAATTATTAAGTAGATTTATAACTAATATAAATAAACTTTGCTAGTGTTATTCATGATTTTAAAATATATAAAAGTTTAATATAAATTTGATTAATAAAATGAATGTTTTAAAATTGCTAATTATTTTCTATACTTACTTCTTCTGGAACATACTTCGAACTTAAAAAGTTTGAATAACGATTCCAAAGATACTTTCCATTATTATACATTTGTTGTTTACCAAACTAAAAAATAAAAATCAATTTGCATGAAAAAACTATTTATTTCTGAAATGAATGAGAAAATAAATTAATAATGAAAAGATAAGAGTAAAGATTTTAACTTTATTGCTTTATCAAATGATAAAAATTTATTTACAAAAGAAGGAAGCTTGGAAAAAAAATTAAAAAAAAAAAAGATAGTGAGTTAATTTTTAAACTTCCAAAAAGTAATAACATTTTTGAATTACAGTAATTTTACAAATCTTTAATGTATGATTTTTTGAATAAATGCTATCCCAAATAAAAATAACAGTGAAAATATTTCTAGGATAACATCTCCCTCTTCAAGGGAATTATATGCTCTTCAGGGGGGAAAAATCCTCTATCTTATGAAATCTAATCTTAATCCTTGTTTAGACTAATCCTAAACTGTTTTTAACTTTTCCACTGGGCATTTTTTTTTTTTTTTTGTGGGAGGATTTTTTCCTTGGAGGTTTTTTTTCTGAAACTCCACAAAAAAAATGAATAATCATGGCCTTGTAATGAAAAGGATGTTATTAGATGTTTCAAAATATGTTAAAAAATTAATAATACTTATGATGATCTTGAGTTTCTATAATTATGTAATTTATTTTTAAATATTTAAAATTTGATAGCATGCTATAACATTTGATCAAAGAAGTGTATAAAGTGATAAGTAAATATGACATGTTTTATAGTATTGGAGCAGTTTTAGAAATCTAAAAAAGTTAATAACCATTTCTGTGAAATATAGTTTTTTTTTCCTCATGTGTCATAGCATCAGCCGGGAAGCGAACCCGCTAACCCGGGACAACTGCTTATAAAGCAGCGGTCGCTGACCTCTTGACCACCAATGCTTGACTATGTGAAATATAGTGGTACTTACAATATGTATTACACGGACTGTAAATTATTATAAATAAATAAAAATGGTAATATAAAACAATTTATTTTAAATTTAATGCATTTAAAATGACTTGTTCTGTCCATGATTCTTTGATTAAAATGTTGATGTTAATAATAAACTGACTTATTTATTATGGTATAAGTCCAAAAGCCCTCAGTTAAATAATTTGTTCCAAAGAATAAATAATTTTGTTCTCATCAGTTCTTTTTAAAAAAACTTCATGAAAGAAACATTATTATGTCTTTAAAAATGGAAATCATTTTTTCAATGAGCAATCACCTTAAAGTTGATCTATGAAAAAAAAATTAAAGCTGCTTGGCAATCATATATATATATATATATATCCTGATTGATCTATTATATGTTTAGTTTTTACTGTGATTTATCTTCAGTGATCTTCATTTTCTAAAAACTATTCATTTTTCTAATGAATTACATAATTCCATTTGTCCAAAATAAGAATTTCAATCAGAGTGCTTCTCCAAGAGTAGTTCTCTTCATCCTATTCTAGATACAGCTTAATTAATCAATGGACATCAAGTGGTATAGAGATAAAATATCTTCATCCACTGATTTCCAGTTTTTGCCTTCATCCGTAAGGACTAGGATTCAAAGCTAAAACTAATGTATTTATGTTTCTAGGAGTCTTTATAATCTTTAACTAAAAAGTTGATATTTACATACCCTAATGATTTGATCCAAACTAATTTACTAGTAAAATTATACCAGGTTAGTTTCTATAAATTTTTAGAGACTTCAGTTTTTTGCCATCTAGTCTTCTTCTACCCTTTATGTGAAAAATAAATATCACCAACAATATCTCATCACTTCACGATATGCCTATTAATATGTTTCCAAGAACCATCTAATCCAATCTACTATTAGAATGATTAATCAATAAACACAAACAATTAATAACAAATCCTCAATCACCAGACTACTTTTAAGTTTTTTACCTTATCCGTAAGAATGTGATGATGAAGTTGGTAAAAAAATTGAGGTTTCTAAAATAAATAAAAACTATCTTGTGTCAGAGGTATATAAGTATGCAAGCAAATTAGCTTAGGTTCAAAACTTTAGAGGTTTTTTTTTTTCTTTAATTCAGGTTTTAGCATAAATAGTATAAAGAAATAGAAGATGGTTGCTGTTGCATAAGTGCATTAATTCCAGCTTTCACTCCTAGTTCACACAGATAAGGACAAAAATCCAAGACCAGTCTGAGGATATGGATATTATATTACTATATCATATAATACCTATTAATTAATCAAACAACAGAATTTTCTTTAAAAAATATTACTTCTCAGATACGAGTTCTAGAAATGATCTAGAATTAAATAAAGAGACAAAGTTATCAATAAATTAGCTTTACAGTTCTATTTAAAAAAGAAGTTTTATTGAATGTCTGTCACAATAATCAGAAGCAAAATGCTATTTAAAAAAATATTCCAGTAATGGCATTTATATTTGTCCTAAAGATTTTGAATCATTTAGCATTTTTCTGAAGTTTAAAACCATCTCACATGTAGTCTCTTTCTGGGTCTTTTACAATCTCTTGGAATCCAGTTTAAGATTTCAATTGTCCATCTATTATCATCTCTTCTAGCAATATGTCCAGCCCAACTCCATTTCAATCTTTTAATTTTTTCAATGAGTTCAGTAACACCTGTTTGTTCTCTTACCCATATATTGTGTTTTCGATCTCTTCTTGTTACTCCCAACATGCATCTTTCCATACTTCTTTGAGTGGTCTGACGTCTCTGTATTGCTCTTCTATTAAGTGTCCAAGTCTCAGATCCATAAGTAAGAACTGGTAAAACAGATTTGTTAAAAACCTTCCTTTTCAAACACATAGGCATATTTCCTTTTAGTATCAAGTTATTTCTACCAAAAGCACTCCAACCAAGTTTAATTCTCTGATTAATATCATCCATTGTTTCCATCTGTGTTAATAATCTGACTAAGGTATTTGTAACTTTTAATTTCTTCTAATTCATCATAATCAATCTTTATTTTTATATTTTGAGCAAATCGATTAAACATTACTTTAGTCTTTTTAACATTTATCTTTAGTCCTACTTTCCTACTTTCATCTGATAACTCCTGCAACATTTCCTGCAGCTCTGAAGCATTATTTGCAAAAACAACTACATCATCTGCAAAACCTAAATGACTTAAATAATCTCCATTTACTTTCATTCCTTAAGTTTCCCATTTTAATCCACAAAATACTTCTTGCAGCACTGCTGTAAAAAGTTTTGGAGATATGGAGTCACCTTGTCTTACACCCTTCTCAATGTTAACTTTCCTAGTATCATTATGTAATCTAATTGTTGCTGTTACATTTTTATAAATATTCTTTAAAATATGACAATATCCTGGATCTATACCTTGATGATCCAATGCTTTAACCACTGAAGAAATGTTTATAGAATCAAATGCCTTTTTTCATAATCTACAAATCCAAAGCATAATGGCAACTCATATTTGTTTGTCTTTTCTATAACTTCTCTCAATACCTGGATATGATCTACTGTACTAAAACCACTTTTAAATCCAGCTTGTTCTCTTGGTTGGTGGAAATCCAATGTTCTCTATAGACGAGTTGTAATTATCTTGCTAAAAATTTTGTATAAAACTGATAAAAGGCTGATAGGTCTGTAATTTATAATATCTTCTTTATCACCTTTTTTAAATATTAATATTATTACTGCATTCTTCCAATCATCTGGTACATCTTTATCATTTAGACATTTGGTATATAACTTTGCTAAAAAAATTTCTACTTCTTCACTTGCTTCTTTTAATATATCAATTATAATTCCATCATTACCTGGAGCCTTTCCTTTCTTCATAAATTTAATTGCATGTCTCACTTCTTCATTTAATATTCTGGGCAATTCAGAAAATATAATAGATATAGGAGGTACTTGTTCTTTATTACTATATAATTCTTGATAAAAATCTTCTACCAATTTCATGATGTCATCTTTCTTTTTAGTAATAATTCCATCTTTTTTTCTTATTGCAGATAGAAATTTCCTACCAATACCAAAATGTTGTTTTACGTTCTTGAGACTTTTATTTTCTTCTACAGCTTTCCTTGCTAGTTCACAGTTATACTTTCTTATATCATTTTCAACTCTTTTCCGCACCATTTTACAAAATTCGAGATATTCAATCCTTTTTAATGAATCATTTTTGTACATCTTCAAATTCTTTCATTTCTTCATAAATTCTTTAGTCTCAGTAGAAATTTTATTGGTCAATTGCTGCTTTTTTCTACCAGCTATCTTTGTTGCAGTTTTTAATTGTGTATCAGTTATTTTCATATTAATTTCATTCAAATCTGAATCATGTTCAAAATCTACTAATACTTGAAACCGATTTGTAAGTTCTAATTTAAATTCATTAGAATGTTTCTGAAGATTAGGAATATCAACTTTAAATATTGTTTTTCTTAATAATTTTTGTCTCTCTAGTTTTGCATTAACACGTATCTTACATCTTACTAATCGATGATCACTTCCTTTGTTAAATTTATTAAGAACATTACAATCTTGAAATACGTATTTTCTGTTAGTCAAAATATAATTCAATTCTGCTGTACCTTCATTTGGATGCTTCCATGTCCATTTCCTTTTAACATTTTTCTCAAAAAATGAATTCATAATATAAAGTTTTTCTTTTTCTGCAAACTCCACAAGTCTATGTCCTCTCTCATTTCTATTACCATAACCAAAATTACCTACAGCACTTTCATCTTTCATTTGTTTACCAATTCTAGCATTAAAGTCTCCCTGAATAATTTTAAAATGTTGTTTACTCTGATCAAAAGCCTTTTGTACATCCATATAAAAATCTTCTATTACTTCATCACTATGAGAATTTGTTGGGGCATAAACCTGAATTATCTGCATTTGGTATCTGCTATTAAGTTGTATAACTAATCTTGCCACTCTGTCCGATACACCATCAATCTCCACAATGTTGTTCTTCCACTTTTTATTTATAATGAATCCTACTCCACTGGTATTTCCAATATTTGTGCTTTTATAATAAAGTACATGTCCACTTTTTAAATCAATAGTCTCTTCATCTTTTCTTCTAACTTCACAAAGTCCAATAATGTCCCATTTAATATAAGACACTTCTTCTAATTCTTGTAATCTTCCTTCACTTGAAAGTGATCTGCAGTTGTAAGTACCTAAATAAAAAGTCATCAAATGGCAGAGTGGGTCCGCAATCAGGGGAGTCTTAACACCCTCCGCCTTCAGCCACCAACTGCTGCCTTGGTTGGTGACTTTACAGCCTCTTGGGAATAAGGGCCATGATTTATTTTTGTCTGTCTGTCATAATTGTATATATGTATTGGAAAAATATTTATCATTTACACAAATCTTCATTCTGCCTTATCAGGCAACTGAGAAGAAAGACCATGGTGTTTCTTGATCTTAAACTCAGAGGTAAAAAGCCAATAAACTCACCACACTGGCTAATGCATGTTGGTGAGCAGCTTATCCATGTTCATATACTACATGAATAATCACATAGTAATAACAGCTGCAACGACAAGAATGTATGGAGTGGACATTAGGAATTTGCCCTGCTCCATACGTTCTTGTCGTTGCAGCTGTTATTACTATGTGATTATTCATGTAGTATACGAACATGGATGGGCTGCTCACCAGCATGCATTAGCCAGCATGGTGAGTTTATTGGCTTTTTACCTCTGAGTTTAAGATCAAGAAACACCATGGTCTTTCTTCTCAGTTGCTTAATAAGGCAGAATGAATGTTTGTGTAAATGATAAATATTTTTCCAATACATATATACAATTATGACAGACAAAAATAATTATATAATTTTATAAAACGTAATTCTTTTTTATGATTATACATATACACATGATATCATTAATCTAACTCAAAGTGCATTTGGCAGGAAGTTTACACTGCTAAGACATATATCTTTTGGAATAGAAACAAGGAGTTCTGTTTTAGGTGATTTAGTTTATTTTCACATTTATTATATACGGATGTGTGTATGAATGTAGATATATATATATAATGTATGAAAGTTTCATATTTAACCAAAAAGGATAATACATATGGAAAAAAAGAGATGTGCAATAATAAAAGTACAGATATATTTTTAATTAAATTTTAAATTTATCTAGACTAGGAATAATGTAATAATCTCTAGCCTAATAAATGATTAATAATCATCATTAATGTATTTATCTAAAATGGATGACATCAAAGATATGAAAGCAGTAAGTTTAATCTGATATTGACAAATAATGAACAAATGATAAAAACATATGTAAGAGATTGTGACTTGATTCAATTGACAGTATGAAATGCATCCTGATAGTTATTTATCTTTTCCAGATGTCTTTATCCATATGTTTAAAGAATATATAGTGGAATGGAAGTTTTAAAAATATCTAAAATATATGCTTTAAATTTATTAAGTATTTTCTTGACATTAATTTTGATAAATATTAATTTTGATGAGATAGATATACACATGATTAGAAAATAAAAAAAGTGTAAAATAATAACATTATCAACAACATGCTAATATAAATTGTAAAAACTTACATTAGAAAGATGTTGGAATCCATCTTCATAACTTTTAACAGAGTTTGGATCAGTAGGATAAGTACTTAATGGGGCCCTATGTCCATGCCGATAAATCTGGAAAAAAAAAAGATTTATCATAAATCATAATTTTGATTATAATAGTCTGAAAAATAATAAATTTAAAGATCAATTAAGTTATGGTCACACTTTTTAAATTTTTAGTGTTATAGAAATAAATAACTGAATGGCTTTAATAAAAGCTTGGGAGTTCATAAGAAGTTTGAATGCAGAAAGTACCAGAACTAAGAAATCTTACCCAAAATCTGACACTTTATCACTGTAATCACCCAGAACATTAAAAAATAAGTTTTGGTAATCAAAGTTGCATATAAATTTAACATAATTTGAACATTAATTAAGTTCCATTTATATATACAGTTTTTGTTATCAAAACTATTTAATATGATTTTTTTTTAAAGTATTTAATTTTTATTATAGTTTTTGTTTAGTGAATCAAATCAAATAATTTTTTTTTCAAGTGCTTTTTTTTTTAATTCCACAAATAATTTGAAATTTTTCTATTATTCTCTCATGCACTAAGACAGCCATCTTTGATTCTAGATAGAAAAAAAAAAAACATTTTAAACCAGAAAAATCATAGCAGTTTAGTGCAATAACAAATAACCATCAACTTTCTCTTTGATTTAAATTTATTATGGTTAAGTCCAAAATTGGAAGAAAAATGTCACTAAAATTCCAATACTAATGTCATTGCAATATTTTAAATTATTTCCTGAATTTAGAATGTCTTAATCCATTTAAAAGATTCTTACAATCTTTACAGAGACATTTTTTTTACATTCATTACAACAAATTCTTCACAATAACTTATATATTTCAATTACTGTTATTCTTCAGCACACAATGCCTTCAGATGACATTACTATGAACACAGCGATATTACAGAATTCTTCACTTTTATTATATACTTTGACTTCTTAAAAACACAAATTAACCATCAATAATCTGGAAGTTTTAATTTTCAAGACTTTCTGAAATGATGATTTTTCAAGAATAACTCTTATTAAATTAATAAATAATTATATAAAATATTTCATTAAAATTGTTTTAATTTAATTTGATAAGTAATGCATTAAAAACAAAAAATATTTTCCCCCTTCAATTATAATTTTGGTTGGTATATTTAACTTGAAATAAGTGTGAACATCTATAAATTAATTCTTTGATTTTGATTCAAACTAGTATTAAATTTTAATAGCATTTTATGAATATTTAAATATATTTTCCAATTATTATTATTATTCATTAATTTGTATTAATTTTTAGTATTCAATATTTTGCAATGAATTTTTGTAACTATTCATATTCAAATTTAAAACCTGAGAATCTAAAAAATTTCCTCATATTTTGACTATTTGAAGTGGATATTCATATGTACTAAAAATTGTTAATAAGATTTTACACCAGCAGTAATAATGTTATAATAAGAATAACATTTAATGGACAACCAGCTGTTTTAAAATACTACTACAAACCTTTTCAATAAACTGAATAGAATATCTTGATTGATAAAGGCAATATATAAATCATATCTTTGTTATAATATCTTTCTTTGCATTTTTTGATAACAAAAATTATATTAATACTGCTTTTTATAAATCAATGCTGATTTTCTATTTATCAGTCATTTATGACTTGAAGTAGCCTATTAAACAAAATCATTGAAAGAACATTTGCTTAATGAATATAGAAAAATTCTTAATATCAAGTGGTACATCTTCATGTTCCTAAAAAAATTCCAGAAATTTTATAGCTAACATATCAGTGCTGTATTTTAAAACTTCTCGAGATGCCATCAGGAGATGGAGCCTATTTGTTTTTACAGTTGCAAAAAATTATTTTAAAAAATCATTTAAATTTTTATATTATTACTCTAATGATATTCAAAATATTCCTCTACCTATTCAAAATAACATTTTTTCATGATTCTATATAAACTTACAAGATATATATGTGCACTTTTATATTATAATTTATCAGTTATTTTTAATAAACATTTGAGAACAAAAATTACTGTATAATCTACCACTTGTTTTATTTTCTTTGTTAAATGTTGTTAATCATAATTTTCTGTGAAAAATAATGAACTAAAAATTCAAATTTGAAACTTTATCTCTCACAATTTAGTATTTATTAGCAAACAATAATTTCTTAAAATACTTAAATTATTTAATTTCTCACCTTTTTTAATGGTAATGATCATATTTTCTTAGTTTCAATGATTTTTAAGTTTCTAGCAGTGTAGAATAATTTTCCTTTACTTTATAAAATCTTAAGTCAATGTGAAAATTGAATATATTATAAATTATAGAAAGTTATGAATTATAGGAATACTTGGAAATCAGTTTATTCTATCTGAAACTAGTTAATAACTTAATTGCAATATTTTACTATTAAACATACTTTAGAAATATAGAAAAAAAAAATTATTTGTGCAATATTCAATCTATCTTCATTTAATTTTCTTTTATATATATATTTTTTCTTTATAATATTTTAGTTTACATTTCTTATTATTTTGTAATATTACATATGCCTGTCCATTAAAGTGTGTAGATTTGCTATCTTAATATAAAACTGAGCACTGGTTATATATATATACATATGTGGAAAATGATGATGCAGACCAACTGATAAGTGCTGGTTCAGCATGAAATACATATATTGGAGATCATTTATTTTTTTCACATGTAAGGGGTCATGTGTATTGGGTTATATTGGATACAATGGATGATTGTAGGAAGCTCGAAAGTCTGAATTCAAATCCCCTTTAATTATATATATTAGGTTTGCAAATATTTTTCATTTCCCTTCTGGTATTCAATTTAGTTCATTGATTATCTATTCTTTTAAAATAGAACCTTCATTTCAACTTTATGCCTTTATTCTTTCAACATCATCACAATACAGTTAAGAACTATTCATTTTTGATTGTTTTTCCTCTACATTTTTTTTTCATATTCTTATTTAAATTATGATGTCAATTTCATATTCAACTATGATGCTATAACACTCTTATTTATTAAAACAGGCAAAACTCACTATACATATTGCCACACACAGCAAGCTAGGGTAATCAATGGATGCCAGAAGACTTATGCATAAAATCCCCATCTAGTGCCTACTCATCCAATATCCCCAGACTAGTTTCATGTGATGTTTATTTACTCTTATTTATATTTTAAATTTAAATCTATTATTTTTATGTCTTTAAAAAATGTTTTAGATATATTTTGAGTAGTATTAAGATTTTTTTTAAAATTCATTTAATTTTTCAGTGCTTTTTAAAAAATATATTAGAAATCATATATAGAAATTTACATTGTATAAAGAATTCTCTTTTTATTAAAAAAAAATCTAAAATAAAATGTGATTTATAAGATAATTTTAATAGAGGTAAGAGATAAATATCAAGTTACAATTTTCTTTAAAAAAAAATTGTAGTGTCATTTTTGTATTCATTATTTATATTAGTTGTATTTAATGTTTAAATTAAATTTGGGTATTTAAACTACTATGATTGGATTTCAACATAATACTTGTTTTACTTAACTTTATCATTCAGCTAATTATATTATATTTTGATCTTTGAAAACTATTGCAAACAGTTATACAGATTATTTATTTTTATTATTATTTATACAGGAGAATTAATAAACATCACATGACCACCATCTTTTATGCTAGCACATAACTGTTATTAAACAGGCACTGACGAAGGCCACAAGTCAGAAACTAGTCTGGGGATATTGGATGAGTAGGCACTAGATGGAGATTTTATGCACAAGCCTTCTGGCATCCATTGATTACTCTGGTTGGTATAGGGTGGCACTACTGTATGGAGAATTTTGCCTGAGAATTAATAAAATAGTACAGTGGTATAAAGTGATGGATTCTGAACTCAATATCTAGGACTGTAGCTCTGACTGAGTCACTTTTGCTACTTGAACTTCTAGGAATTCTCAAGCAATAAACTATTCGATTATTATTAATAATTACATGATAAAAAATTCTAGAAAAAATTAAAGCCCGTGGAATTATGATAATGTAATGAATAAGCAAATGTTTAAAACATTTAACGACTAAACAGGTTTAGATTTGAAATACGAAAATGAGAATAATGTAGCAAAAATACCCACATGCACAAGTGTATAAAAGGAGAAATTTTTAAAATAATATTGGTGTTGAAATTTTAAAAAAATTGGGTGTTAAAATTTAAAAAAAGAAAGAAAAGTAATTAGTTTTCATTTTTATTTTCATTATTTCAAGTTAAATTATCAGAATGAAGTTAGAAGCTAATAGTTAACCATGTGCTACTCTTTCTATAGTATATGTTCAGCCATGCATTTAACAATAGTCATGAAAGACTAATTTCACTGTATAAACAAACTAGAAAAAACACTAAATATTTTTCCCTTTTCCTCCATCATGAGTTGCTATCTGGTTGTAACTTTGATTTTTACACAGCCGATATTGTTTGTTAAGAGTGCGATGATAGAAAGAGAAAGGTAAAAGAAGCTTTGTCTATTCCCAAAGATATCCATGCTATTAATAAAAAATACTCCAGCAACCGTCTTTCTAAAAAATGGTGCTTACAGCCCTCACTTCTCATTAGTATACAAATTCATCTTTAAATATTCATTCCGATTTTGATCCAATTTATTATTCAACACTTACATTATTTATGGATGACAACCCCCCCCCCCGCTTTTATGATGCTATGATTATGATACTGTACGGTATCAAAAGTACTTCACTTCAAATAAATTCTTTCGTATTTCAAACCCAAACCTGTTTACTCATTAAATGTTTTAACATTTGCTTATCCATTACATGATTAAAAATTCAAAAAAATATACATCCTTTAATTTAACTGCAACCAAACAAATTTCCTCTAACAGAAGACATACTACAAATTTTATTCTTTTAAACAGTTTAGATAAAAGTAGTTTATTTATAATAAAATACTTTAGTTGTGAAAATATAAACAAAAAAGATTACAATCATTAACAGATAAAATATATATACAAGTTTTGAAATTAATACATATGATAAAAGAGATATAATTAGAGATCAGGAACACTTCCCAAAAATTAGTAAGATTACAAATATTTTCTGATGGTGAAACAGTTAATTATCACTAGAATTGGATTTAAAAATTAATTTAGATAGAAGGCTGCAGAAAAAGTATTAAAAGGAGTTGTATACTTTCCTCTTACTCATTCAACTAATATAGTAAATATGTAATGAGATAACATAGATTTGATGAGAAATTTGTATTCAAGATTGATTTAAAAAAAACCAAAAAAATGTCAATAATCTTGGATTTGCAAATGATACTACATTTGCTTACAAACAGAAATTTCAAGAATCATTAAAAAAAATAGCAGTTTATTATCAAGATAAAGATCATAATGATGGACCAGAAGCTAACTTCAGAATTGATGATAGAGGCATAAAATAGGTTGAGAATTTACTTTTTTTGAAACATTCACCAAATATATAGAATTCGGGGATTAGGAAATCACTAACCATTACAGAAGTACAATTAAAACCTAGAATATTTTTTAGATATAACAGATTTTGAAAAATGGAAGTTAGAATTGTTCATGCTATAGGTTTTCTGTGACTCTCTTCAGATACAAACTGAAAAAGAATAGAAAATGTATTGAAGCATAAACTATAGTAGATTGTCAAAGACCCTTGATAATTTCATCATCAATCATGAAAACAAACAGATATGTGATCAGATTAAATCTGAATTCTTGCTTTAAGCGCAAATAGTCTAGTTAAAATTATTCTGGCCAAATCGTGAAGCAATCTTGTTTATTTCTATAGTCATTGAAAAGATTTGAGGTAAAAGAAGAAGATGACTAATAATGAGATGGATAGATTTTGTCATTATAGTATTAAACATGCTTCAGACAAAAAAAAATAAAAACAAATATATGATATTTTTTTGTAAAATACTAATTAATTGTTCACTAAGAGTTGATTCGTCAGCATTTAATAAATCTAATAAAAAGGTACATCTATGAATATTTGAAGAATAATGTGGGACAATGATGCTACATAAAACAAAAGTTAACCATTATTATTTTTAACTGTCATTATTTCAATGCAGGATAAAGGTATCTTGAATTTTAATCCAGTTTCTTCAATCCCTAGCTTCTCTGCTCCATATTATTTCATCCATTCATCTCATACATGGTTATTTTCTAAGTCTTTTATCATTTTTAGGGATCCAATTTAAAACTTCAACTGTCCATTCATTATCATCTCTTACAAAACTATATTTAGCCCAATTCGACCTCAGTCTCTTAATTTTTTCGATGTTGATCAGTGATTTCTCTCATCCATGTATATTATTTTTGATCTCTTGTTCCTTCTAACATATATCTTTCCATATTTTTCTGTTAAATGTCTAAATCTGAGTCAATAAGTAAGAACTGATAAAGCACTCATTTCAAACACATAGTTATTTCTATCAAAAGCATTCTATGTCTAATTCTATATTTAAAGTTATATATTAAGTTTCCATCTGACGAATAATAGCAAATCTATTCGTACAATAAGGCCATGCAGTGCAGGCTATAATAATCAATGGATACTAGAATTTCTGCATCAAAATCTCTATCTAATGCCTTTTCATCTAATATTTCCAGACTGTTTTCTAGTTTGTGGCTTTAATGAGAACCTTTTGATCTGAGAGCACTGCACCTCGCTTTTTTGGATCTAATGCAATCCTCCAACAGCTACCTTTAACCTTTTTAGTTAACTATAAAGCGATAAGCCCAAAATGAAACACGTTTTCAATCCAAGCTAATTTGCTTTTATAGCCAATGGATGGCACTACTGTATGGGTGATAATGTGGTGTTTTGATGATTTAATATTAATACTGGCTAAAAGATAACAGTGATTATGATTATTAAAAAAAATCAAAGACCCTAAAATGTCTATATGCTAATCTGGGTTCAGATTTATATGGCAATATAAACAAACTAGTTTGGATTGAAAACATTATTGTGTTTTCATTTTGGGCTCATGGTTTTATAGTTATCTAAAAGGCGGCTTCTGAAAAGTTGCATTAGATCCAAAGATCTAGATGCAGTGCTTTCAGATCCAAGACTCCTCAATAATAAAAGCCACAAACTAAACCTAGTCTGGGGATATTGGATGAGTAGACACTAAATAGGTAGTTTGTCGCATAAATCTAGCATCCATTGATTATTACTGCTGGTAAAAAATGGTGATCATGTGATGTTTTAATGGCTTAAATTTCCATCTGCATTAATAATCTGACCAAAACAATTGTAGTTTATTTTCCTCTAATTCATGATTATCAATCTTTATGTTCTTCTTTTGAAAAAAAATCCATCAAACATTATTTTGGCAATTTTTACTATTTACCTTTTGTCCTACTTTCTTATTTTCATCAGATAATTCTTCCAACCTTTCCTGAAACTCTTATTCATTTCACTCAAGTCTGAATTATCTTCAAAGTCTGTTAATATTTTAAATGATTTATAAGTGCTAATTAAAATTTATTGGAGTGTTTCCAAAGGTTAGAAATATCAAATGGTAATACTATTTTTCCTAATAATTTTTGTCACTTGAGTTTTATATTTAGATGTATCTTACAATTCACTAATCAATGATTACATCCTGTGTTGAATCTATTAAGAACAATGGTAATCCTGAAATATATATTTTCTGTTTCTCAAAATATTGAATTATGCTGTATCTTCATTGGGATGCACTTTAATCAAAGAAAAAAATTGTAGTAGTTTTTTTTTTCTTTTTTTGTGCGTGAACTCCCATCTCTCATTTTTGCTATCATAATCAAATTTAATTATAGTACTTTCATCTTTTAACCTTTATCAAACTAGCATTAAACTATAACAATTTTAAAATGTTATTTGGTCTGATCAGAAGCACTTTGTATATCTCCATAAAAATGATCAATTTCTTCATTACAATGAAAATGTGTTGCAGCATACACATGAAGTATTTACATTTGATACTTTAGAATAATTTGAATAGCTAACTTCTTACTATGTCTGATATACCATCAAAACACTGTTCTTTCACTATTTTATTTATAATGATTTCCATTCTATTTATGCTTTCAATATTTGTGTCTTTACAAATATATGACTACTTTTTAAATCATCTCTTCACCTTTTAATTTCACAAAGCCCAACCTGGTTCTCTTTAATATTAGACTAGTCTTCTTTCCGTTCATGGTAATCTTCCATCACTTAAGTGATCTGCAGTTGTGAGTAGTTTAATAAAAAGTCATTATTAAATGATAGTCTGAATACATAATGAGGATATTCTTAACACATTCTGCTTTCGACAGCTACTTAGACTTTATAGCTCCTGAAATATGGTTCATAACTTTGTGGGGGGGGGGGATGTCATAATTGTTAAAATATCTTTATAAAACAAAGAACATTTACACACATACTTATCATGCTTATAAGAAGACTTAATTGAAATTGCAATTAAGAATTATAGGACAAATGAGAAGAAAAACCATGGTGTTTTTAAACTCAGAAATAAAACACTAGTAAACTCACTATACTAACTGATGCATGATGGCAGTTCATTCATGTTTGTTTATAATCACATAGTAACAGCTGCAACGATAAGAATATATGGAGTGGACACTAGGAATTTGCCGTTCTCGATTCCTTTAAGGCCTCACAGAGGATCTCCTATATCAATAAACTTCTTTCAAGAACTCACAAATATACATATAAACTTGAAACTGATTTTGGACAGGGGTCAGAAGAGAAAATAAAAATTCTGTATTTTAATATTGGTAAATTTTGAAAATAATATATATAAATAAAATTTCAATATAAAAAGGGGGGGGGGGTCAGAAATTTTAAATCAATAGATGAAAATAAACATCACAACAATAATTTTTAAAAATGGTTAAGTACACAAGCATACTAAAACTTCTTCAACTCATTATACGGCATGTTTCTCTCGTTCTGTGGCGACCAATGAACAACAACTTTCCTGAATCCACTTTTGAACTAAAAATTGTTAAGATCACGATTTAGATACATTAGAAAAACTTCACGTTGCCATAGTAAAATTCCACGGCTGTATAAAGAAAGTTAATTTTAAAATAATTAATATGCGCATGCTCTATATAAACCTATTAAAAGTATTCCATTCAATCTAACAATTAATAATCATTCATAAAGTTGAAATGTAGATAAACTTACATGTTAGTTTCTTTACTCCGATATAAAATGTTAGTGACGTCACTTAAATGGCGACTTACGATTACCTTAATATGAATAAATACTTACTATGTGGACCACTTTTAAAGACGGCATTGCCTTTGTCTGGTCTCCTGCTATAATTAAAATTTTAACTGGAATATACAAAATGAAAAATAATACTAAATGTATTATTATCTTCTGACTTTTTTCAAACATTTTTCAAAGTTTGCTTCGTTAAACTTTTATAGCCGAAACTATCAAGTCATGCTGTAATTTTAATGTTTGCTAAAACTTTTTTCTCTTTTGATTTTACATTTGAACGCTTGTAAATTTATAATTAATTAAACACATATAATACTTTTAACTGCTTTGTCGCATCTTACTGATTTTATAAAGTCCGTGACGTCATTTAAAGCCAAAACTGGAAATACCTTTTTGTTAAATTACGTTTACTGTTTAGTTATTATCACGTGTGCATATTAGTTGAAATGTGTATATACATATAGGTTACACAAATATTATTTTATTATAAACTTATATTTTAGATTAAATTCAGTATATACATATATCAATCATTATACGTCACTTTTCATTTATTATGTCGTTCATAGCTGCAAGAATGCATTATTTTAACTTAATATAAACTTACAGCAGATTTTAGTTACAAAAGTGTATTTAAAACAATATATAATATACATGTTAAAATAATTAAATAGATGTATAGTATTAATATTTTAAGCTAGAAGTAGTTAAAAGGGGAAAGATGGTGATCATGTGATGTTAATTAAAAGGAATTTGAAGCCAGACTTTCAAGTTCCCTTTAGTCATCCACTCCATCATGTATGTGGTCATGTGTAGTGGTTGTATAAGATGTAATGCATGACTAAAGGGAGCTTGAAAGTCTGTGTTCAAATCCCCTCTAATTAAATATACATGTATATATATACTGTAAATAAAGGTTTTTGTGACGAGTGCATCTATCATGATATGGGTTAGAATTTAGCTCAAGTGATTCCAATTTTTATTTTTTATTTTTTTCTGGTAGTGATAAACAAGATAATCATCTACCATCAGTAAATAAAATTATTATTATTGATGATGTCAAGTCATAATTGATTTTTGGCAATCATATGAATAGCATTTCTCCAATATGATTTATCATCTATTTGATTTTTCAGATTGCTGAAAATCTGTTTATTATTGTGGCAGTAGAATTCATCTACCTTATTGTTGATTCTTTTTTCCCTTTCTCCATCAAACTTTCCAAGTATTATACATTTTTCTAAGCATCCGACTTGTATCATGTGACTAAAGTAGGATAATTTCAATCTGATCATCTATGATTCAAGCAAGATTTTATCTGATCTAATCAAATATCCTCTTTTTGTTTATCTTAGTATCCATGGAATTCTCAAAAGTGTTTATTAATAATAATGCTTTTCTTATTCCTCTTCCAAGTTTGACATTTATAGAGAGTCATAAAAATATTAGAGTGTAAACAGTCCGGGTTTTTTATTTTTAAAGTTTTGCTACATTTAAAACTTTTTTCCAGATCTTTCATTCATATTTTTATTAGCAATTTTGAAGTCAGTTGTTTGTCATCTAACTTTTCCAAAAAACATCTTGAAGTCTTTTTTAGTTTTTGCCATCAGTATTGTATTATTAACATATCTGAGATTATTGATGTCTCTCACAAATCCTAAACCCATATTTGATATAGCTTTTATTATTACATACTCAAGACAAGTTGAATAAATGTGGTGAAGTAACAACATTCCAGCTATCATATGATCATCATTTTCTATGCTTACACAAGCTGTTTAAACAGTAGCTAACTCTACAGTAGTGCCACCCAGTTCAAGTCTTAATTATTAATGGATGCAAGAAAGTTTGTGCATAAAATTCTTATCTAGTGTTTATGCATCTAATATCCCCAGACTAGTTTCTAGCATGTGGCTTTCATCAGTAAGAAGCCTCCAGCAGCCTACTTTTATCTATTTAATTAATTGTAAAACTATGGTGTCAAGATGAAAACACAATAATGTTTAAATGCAAGTTCTTTCACTTTTGCATCCATTGATTACTATGACTTCCACTGGATGACACTATTGTATGGTGAGTTTGTTATTGTTTAATTAGCTTGTGTAAGGATAGGAAATGATGATCATACCAATCCTTTCTATAAGATTATGGTGACAAATGACTATAAGAGTGAAGGAGTCTGATTTGAAAACATGTTTTTATCTTGGCCTCATAATATTATACTTAACTAAACTTACTGCTGGAGGATTGCATTATATCCTAAGATCTAGGTGAAGTGCTCTTAGATTCAAAACTCCTCACTGACGAAAGACCCAAGCTAGAAATTAGTCTACGGTTTATTAGATGAGTAAATATTAGATAAGGATTTTATGAACAAACCTTCTTGCATCTATTGATTATTAAAGTTTGCACTAGGTGGCACTACTATATGGAGAGTTTGCTTTTGTCATATGCAGAAATGTCAAATTCTTGCTAGTTTAAAGCCAATACTAATACTCATGAGAATCTGTGACACTTCAATAATAAAAAGAAATACTGAAACGATAGTTCCATTGGATAGATCATATTACTATTTATTTGTGCATCTTTTGTCTTCATCCACCACAAAATTTGTTTACATAATATATCCTTCCTTTGCAAATAAATATTCATTATATTTATCTACTTCTCAAGTTTCTGATTTTGTTTCTAGATTATTGTTAGTCTACTAACTTTTTTTTTGATACATAATAACATTCTGTGCAAAATATTCAGTGAGCCTTTTTTTTTTTTTGCAATTTAATTTAATTTCAATGATCCATAGCATAATCTCTTATTGAAAGCTTAATTATTCATTTTATTTTTTGTTAAAATATTTACATACAATTCTAGCTTATATTTTTTCATATCTTTTGATTTATGTTTATATCATAGCTTTAGTTTTACTATTTTTATCCCAGATATACATGATGTATTAATACTCTTCATAACAGTTTAAGTTCCTATATTTACTATAGGTAACATTACTAATGAATTTTATCACTTCTCATTACTCATCTTTATTTTTATTCTCAAACTTATTTATAAATACTGCCCATTATTATTTTAAGTTCCTTTTTTTTTATTATTGATAACACTAGTAATGCATCTTCTTACCACTGCTTCATTCTTGTCAAAATATATTTTTAGATTTTAACTGAGTTTTATACCTATTATGAGAATATATATCATCTTTGAGAATACTTGTGTTCTTAATATTATTTAGAAACTCTGAATAACAATAAGCTTCTATTAAATGCTTTCCATGTTTAAATTCAATTATTCTTAAAGCATATATTCACTGTTTTATTTTTTTCTGTTTTTCTTATTAATTATATTTAAACTATAATCTTTGTTTTTTTATTTCTTGCCATTATATTATATATATATATAATAGTTTTCAATTGTTTATTAATCATTGTAATCTATAAGCTAGCATGTCTAATCATGTTGTTTACTCCTATTCAACAATTCTCATTACTAACTAATAACTATTAATATATCTATCAAATGGTTTATTGCTTTGGGATACAATAAGAAGTCTGACTGCTGGAAGTGACAGAATAAAGTACAATCTGAGGTCCTTAAATTCCAGATTCTACTATAGCACCAAACCATATGGGTCAATAGCAACTATTTCATTCTATTCTATGTTATCTTCTCATTGATAGTATTCTACAATAACTAATCTCATCTTTCCATTTTTAAATATAGATTTTTTGTTTTTAATATTTCATGTATCTACTTCTATAATATTTTATCAAATCTAATTAAGTAGTCTCAAGTAATACATTTGTCCTGAAAAACAGTTCTAAACCATTAAACATCACATGATCACTGGGTGGAGAGTTTTACCTGTGAAAACAGTTCTATACTACCGAAGTATCTTTTTTTTGTATTTGTCAAAAGTCTGTGCATCTCAGAATTTTTAATAATTTAAATCTTATTATTATCTTACAACTTATCTATATCTGGTAAAATGAAAATACAGAAAAGGTAGGGTTTTTTTCTTTCAATATTTAGCTTTATTACTCCCTAGTATGCTTTCAATATATTTTTACTATACAATATTCATGGCATATGATATAGTAAAAATATATATTCTGGAAGCATGCTAGGTAGTAATAAAGCTAAATATTAAATATATATATATATATCTTTTTCTGTGTGTATTTCCATTTTACCAGATATTATGTTGACTCAGAAAAGAAAATTGGTACAATTGAATTATCTAAATCTACTATATTAACTTATTTCTCTGTTTCTAGATAACCATATTCCTTAATAATTTTCCAACATTCTCGTTTACATTATCCTTTTCTGATTCATATATATTCTCATAATATTTTTTCTTAAAATCATCACAAGGTTTTTTTCATTATATCCATTATATATTTTTCCCCCAAACATATTTTTTAGTATTTTATTTAATTTTGTCAAAATATATATATTTTTTATCTTGACAAAAAATTTCATAAAATAATAAATTTCATTACAAACAAGTATTAGAATAATTCAAAACAAAGCAAAACTCTCCATACAGTAGTGCCATCTTGTGCTAACAAGAGCAATCAATGGATGCCAGAAGGCGGAGCGTTTTGCTTTGTTTTGAATTGTTTAATAACAATTATGTGCTAGTATGAGATAGTGATCATGTGATGTTTATTAGAATAATTGTGATGAAAATTTTATTGAGTTTAGTGAGAAACTTTTTTATTTTTTAAGAAATAACCATTTATAAAAAAAATAAAGTTCAAATAAAAAAATATTTTCAACATAATTCAAAGACACTAAAATACCAAAATAGAACAAATTAATAAAGCAAAATACCGTTTCTGAAAACATTTTTAGATTTCCAAAAAGTAAAGAAAATTGACAGACTATACAGCAAGAGTTCCCAAAATGGTTGATATAGACCCCTTGGGGTCAATTTGTACTTTCTAGGGGTCAATAGTTTCAATAAAAAAATTTGGGGGTCGATGACAGCAAAAATAGACCTCCTTATTACTGTTATTTGTTTGTTACTTCAAAATATTTATGATTCCAATAGGTACCTAATTAAAAAGTAAAATAATTTTAAAAAGAAACATTTTTTTGATAAAAACACATTACATACCAAACTTGTGAATGAAAATGTAAAATGTGTCTTTAAAAGAGTCATGCGTAAGAATGCATGCACAAACTTGTCTGTGCATTGTGTTATCGAACATATCAAAACAAGTGCGGACATGAAAAAACGTTGCATATCTGTGCTTGCTTACTGTAGGATGATGCAATATTCGATATTAGTAGAATCTATCAGTCTTGTACGGTCATGTTTTCATAAAACACTATAAATTGGTTCATTTGATGTGACAAGTACTTATCTGGGATTTGAACATTGAATATAATTATTTATTGAGAAGCAGTACTAAGAAAAGAAAATCAGAGAACACAGTTTATTTATTCGAGTTTGAACAAAAATATTCTGTTTCAAGTAAGTACATACTTTATTGTTTGTTTATTTTTTATTGCAAGGGCTGTTGAAATTGTTTGTTAATAAAAGTTTTTGTGTCTTATGATAATAATATGACAACCAAAAAAGAAATGCAGACAGTATAGTTTGGACTATTTGAAGCTAGAAATTGTCCCATCATTACCAAACAAACATTTACCAATGTGCCTCATATGCAAAAAAGTCTTTAGCAATGATGCTATGAAACCATTAACTTGAATAAAATCCACACTGACAAAAAAAGAAAAAGATTTGTCATACTTTCAATTACTTAAAGATAAAATTTTGAATTTACATATTTATTTCATAAATGGCAAAAATAAAAATTCTCATATTTTGGGGTACTGTTCTATTAGCTGGTGTCAGCCACTTGATGGTGTTGTGGCTATGCAAAACACAGAAATATAATATTACCGGGCCCACTCCATTATTTGTGAAATAATAATCATACGGGTTAATGTAATTCATTTATTTCCTTAATAAATTACTGTAATTTATAACAATTTTATGTTAACATACGTTATTGCAAATATTATATTATAGTATAATTTTCCATGTATGTCAGCACTGGCAAAACCATCACCCTCCCTCCCTGCAAACTTTACAAAGTCTACTATCATTTCTTGAGAGATAACTAATTACATTGTGATGGAAGAAATGATAATGCTTTAATTACTGAACTGTACTTTACTTTTTTTTTGTAATATTTGAAAAGGAAAATTATTTATTTATTACAATAGCTATCTTTGAAAGAAGATGTGTATGGATGATATTAATGGCACAACTATTAATAATTTTCAACTCGATTTTTTTTTTCTCATGTGTCATAGCATCAGCTGGGATGCAAATCCGTGACAACTGCTTATAAAGCAGCCATTGTTGACCTCTCGACCACCAATGCTTGACAACTCGATTTGGTTATTGTTTTTGTTTTTTTAACATTAATAAAAGTATTCTTTTGACAGTTTCTTTGGGTCTCTGGATAGAACTATGAGAAATTTTACAGTCAGGCATTTTATTCTATGGGTGAACATAATTCATTGATTTCCTTAATCAATGACTGTAATTTATTTGATAACAATTTACGATAATCCAAAATTTAAACCTTTAATTACAAGTGCCTACAAATTTCATCTTAGTCCTGCAATGTAGGGCAGATGGTATGCCTTTTCATATCCACAATAATTAAAACATAAATTGACATACATTTTTGGTCATTTTTGAAAAAGGAAAATTAATATTTATTTGTTGTTTACAATAGTTGTATTTGAAAGAATATGTGACTAAGATATGTATATTAATGGAACACTTATTAATAGTAATTAATAATTTTCAACTCAATTGGAAGATTAATAAATCTATTGTCTCTACATAACTATGATAAATTTCACAGTTCGACATTTTAATCATTGTAGTTCTCACAAAGTGTGACTTTTTTCGGGAAAACAGTGAAATTGTGGTTTCCCATAATCTTTTCTAATTATTTACACCTAACATGTTGTGTTGGGAAGTGATATAATGGGCTTATAATTATTATTTTTTAATAGTACGTTAGTTAAGTTGTACCGTAATTAATATTGAATGCATATTGCAAGAGTTCTGCAAACTTTAAATCCACTCTTCCTGAAATGGTACAGTAACAAAGTGTTAAGATTGCTAAATGATAGAATTGCATGCATTCACACAAACTGTGCAAGACAAAGCAAGTCATTAGTTACAACAGAAAAAAAGTTGTCTCTATTTGGTTGAGTTTTGTGTGGTGGCTGCGTAAATGGCATATTTATGTGTATTTGCATATAAATAATTCCATCAAGTGGGTGACACTGACTAATAGAACAATACCATTTTTGCTCTAATTTTTGTTAGTGCACGTTTTGATATTAAATTTGCACAAGATAAAGCCATATTTGGTAGTCCTTTTATCTTTTTCAATCATTAATTTTTAAGTGATTAGAATGAAAAGTCTGATATTTAGTGAAATATTTAATATCAAGTACTGGTCAAATGATTAGGGGGGGTCAAAGGTTTTAAAAGTTTTGGTAAAGGGGTCTGCAGCCAAAAAAGTTTGGGAACTCTTGGACTGCAGCATGACAGGTTATATATTAACATAAAGACAACAAAACTATTTTAGTCAATACTACTTTGTTGAGATGAAACAATTATTACATCTTTTTTTTTAGTTTTCAATTTGTCAATCAAAAAATTAGACTTACTAATTCTGCTTTTTTCTGAGATAAAATGTCAAAAAAAAAAGATGTTATCAGATGAAGTACAAAATAGCAATTATGTTTTGAAAAATTCTTTCTCAAATGTCAACATTAAAGATGAGTAGGGTAATTATAAATTTTGTCATATCTGAACTTGCCTTCAGAAGTGGACTAGTCCAGATTCCTTCCTTATCTGATTGGATTAAGCATGCATTTCTGCTAACCAATGTGTAAACATGCGGATTATCAATGTATAAATATGGCCAAAGGATAAAACCTAAGTATGGCCAATGTATAAAAACGTGTATAAAATCCTATCATTGGTTAGGCTTTCTGAATCTGATTGCTGCTAGTAAGGTAGGAGATCTGGCAATAAATAGTCAGCCGTTTTGGAGGCAAGCCAGAGAACATCTGAATAAACTTAATTATGATAGTGTGCACTTTTAAGAGAGTGAATGTCTGTCTACCTGAATGACTAAAAGTGCTCTCCATTGAAACCACCACTTCCAACAGTGAAGGTGTTTCTATTATATTCACTGCTGATATGTCTACACAGTGAGGCAAGTCCCGATAGGACTAGAAGCTGCTACAACTATGGCAGACTTGATGAAAGTTTAGTATAGCTGGAAGAGTCATTTAACAAACTCGAGGCAAATTGTCCAGTACAGCCAGAAGAGTTAAGACTAGAACTCATGAGGCAGGCTAATATATACAGCTGGAAGTGAGTCCAGTCATTCAGCAGGACCAGCTCATTATTGACTAAGTTATACATCAAATTGTATTTACTGATTGTATAATATGTATGTAAATTTGTTCTAATAAATTATACATATTCAACAGTGAGTGTTTATATTTTTATTGATATCACTGTAGGTTTGAGTCTGAACCCTGCAATTCAGCCAAACACAACAAATTTCAAATTTTAAGCTGAATACTTGCACGTGCTTCAGGGCTATAAATTTATCCCTGAAATATTCTAATACATTCCTTTCATAGAATTTATCATTATAATTTTTTAAATTAAATAATATGCAGAGAGAATTATCACATTTACCTACAAATTGATGCACATGTATCCAAATTTGGCCATTTGGTTATAGTGGCCGAGTTAATATATACATTATTTTTTATTAATCTGGGCACAGTGGAGATTTCCAGGTAGTTTATTGGGACATTCAGCCTTAATCCAACTTTTAAGTGATTGGTAGCTCGTGTTAGCTCAAGTCCATTTTGCAATAGTTTAATTTTGATTAATTCTGGTTTCCATTGATCCATGTAATTTATAGAAACATCGCTATCAGTTTTTCTATTATATTTGGCATGTGTGACAATGCATCAGCATGTTTTATTTCATTCCTTTTTTTAATGAAGCTGGTAATCACAAAATGATAAAAAAAAATATATGCAGATCATTCTAGAGCTTAGAATGGTCTGGTCTTACCTTTTTACTTTAAAAAATTCCTAATAAAAGTCAGTGATCGATTATTATTTTAAAAGGTCTACCATATAATTATGAAATTTTTTAACCCCTGTTATGATTGCTAATTCTTCTTTGTTCAATTGTCTGTAAACTCTTTTCCACTTTTGTCATTGTTCAGGACATGAAAGTTATTGGGCACTCTCCATCTTCTGAAGGATGACTTAGTACCACTCCAATTCTGTAATCCAATATATCTACCATCAAAGTTATATCTAAGTTATCGAAATGTAATGCTAACTTTATTTTATTAAAAGTACCCTCTTGCAGTTCTTTCCAAACCCAACATTGATTTTTTCCAAAGTAAATGGTATAATGGAGTAGCAACATGAGCTTTACCTTTTAAAAAAGTTTTGAAAAAATTTACTAGTCTAGGATAGCCTGCAATTCTTTTACATTGTTTGGCCTCTGGGTATTCTTAATTGCTTTAACTTTCTCCTAGATAGGCTTTATTCCTGATACTGTAAGAATGTGATCAGAAATTTAACTTCTTTTGTATTCCATATGCATTTTTTGGAATTCAGTTTAACTCCAAAACTTAAGAGACGCTCATATACATTATTAACTTTATTTTTTAATGATTTCTCTGAATTATCCATGATTAAAATATCAAAATATTGTTTAGCATCTTTCATTCCTTGTAACAGCATATTTATTTTCACTTGGAAAATGTTCAGGCTGTTATAATTCCAAAAGAAAGATGGTTATATTTAAACAAGTCTTCAAGAGTTGTAATCAACAGCATGCTTGTAATTTTTTCAGATATGGGTATCTGATGGAAAGCATCATTCAAGTTTAGCTTTGAAAACAAATTTTGTCCCACTTAAATTAGCTAGCACTTCTCTTACCTTTGGGACAGAATGCAGGCTTTTATCTATGCCTTTGTTTATAGTTATTCTATTATACCCAACAAATTTGAATTTGACCATTGGGCTTTGTTGTAATAACTGTGAGAGTGGCCCTTTCTGAATTTTCAATAGGCATCAATACTTCCTTTACTACTAAATTGTCTAAAGCTTTTTTTGTGGCTTACTTTGGACAGGTCTTAAGCCTTACCAAAGCTCTATGTGTAGTATTGATTTTCCCTTGCTCGTGTTCAAATAATTTAGAAAATTTTATTTGCATTTTTCTATCAATATTAATTGTGTTAATCGTGCAATTTTTTATGCCTAAAGGGATAAGTTATTCTCTACCTAACATATGCTTTAGATTTCCTTTTATGATAAAAAAGCTTAACTTTTTCCATCTTTTATTTACTTCAATCATTTATTCTAACTATATCGATAATGACAATGACATTCTATTCACATCATTGGCTTTAATTTTTGTATTAGGCAATTTAGACACTCATTTCTTTGCTTATTCTATCCCAATCCCTCTGGAATATGAGGGATATTCCAGCCCTAGTATCTATTTTCATTGCTAAGAATTTATTGCTTATTCATACACTCAACATTATTTTCTGAAAATTATTCATGTTAGTCTTATTTATTTCATAATTTCACTCATCTTGTTTAGTTTTATTCTTGGAAGTATTTTTATTTGTAACATTATTTTTAGTATGGCAGACTTGAGTTAAATGACCTACTCTGCCACATTGTTTGCACTTCACATTTTTGTAATCACAATCACAAGCTATGTGCCCTGATTTTCCACAGTGGTAGCATTCTAATTTAGTCTTTTGTTGATGTTCAAGCTTATTTGTTTTTAAAATGATTATTTGTTTGGGATCTTCCACATTAAATTGGTGAAGCACTTTCACTTGACTTAAAACCAATTCAGGAGCAGTACCTCTTTTGATTGGTGTCTGCATAAGATAGGTCAGAAATGGCCAGTAATTGTTGTCACAGGTATTCATCCACCATACTCTACAAAAACTGTTCTAACAGGACTTCCTCCAAATAATCTCTATAATATGCACAACATTTTGCCAAGTCTCTTAAAGCAGCATCATAATCTAACATCCTCATTTGCTGTCTATCTCATACATGAAGATGAGCAATATATTTTGAGGTTCAGGACTAAAATGATTACTCAGGTGTTTAAGTAATTCTGCATACTGTAAACTTTCAGGGTTTGCAAGTTCCCAAAGGCAATTTTCTATTTCAATTAGTTTTGATCCACTGAAAAGAAGTACTATGGCAATTTTTGTAATGCCATCTAAAGTACTTATCTATTCTCTGTATACAGATAGGTCTGAGGGTTATTAATATCAAATCCCTCCAATTCCAAAATGTATTGTTGCCATGCTATTGTATGATTAATCATTAACTTATTCTTTAAAATTAACTTCAATTTTAATGAATATTCACCTATCTGCTAATTTAAAAATTAATACACTGTGGCTCTATTGGTTCATAACTGCATAAATTAATATACTGTATTCGAATTCTCAAATTATTTCAGTCATGGGTTTGAATGAGAATATGAGCAAGCATACTTAACTAGATAAAAAGATCACTAGAGAAAAATAATTTAAAAGACTTTTTATTATAAATATTTATCCTTCTTATTAGCAGAACATGCAAAGTAAATATATATTTTGATTAAATTATAAATATTTATCCTTCTTATTAGCAGAACATGCAAAGTAAATATATATTTTGATTAAAATTTAGCACAAAATTAATACACTAATTGCTTCACCTGAAGGCTTGCTTTAAGTTATAATTTAGACCAAGTCAGCCTACAATAAGTTCCTAAGTGCTTTATTTTACCTTCAGCTGTGCTGTGGGTATTGAGGCTTTTCCAAGTTCTTATGTTTCTGGGTTGTTTCTAAGTTTCCAAATTAGCCTCTGCCCATAAGTATCTTTGCAGGTGAATTATCATAACTGGGAATGGAATAATATGTTAATATAACATTGCAAAATTTATTGTATTTTGCATATTATTACAATTTATTTTATTTAAAGTTTGTTCTAACTGCTGGGCCACTTTTTCAACAATTCTATTTGATTTTGAAGGTTATATGATGTACTGTGGACATGATATATACTCCACTTGACAAAAATGCTTCAAATTCTGCAGATGTAAATTCTATGCCATTATCTGACACTAGAGTTTTTATAAATTCATGGTGTGCAAAAATGTCTTTTAACATTCATATAGTTTCAGTGGAACTAATATTTTTTACTAGTTTACATTCTACCCACTGTGAACTAGTATCTACTAACACTATAAAAATTTGACTCTTAAAAAAACCTGCATGGTCTATATGAACTCTGCTCCATGGCTTATCAGTGTTTAGCTATGGATAATTTTTTTGGACAGTACATTTGTTCTCAGAATATGGAGAGTGCCCAATAGCTTTCATGTCCTGAACAATCACAAAGGCAGAAAGAGCTTTTAGCCATTTAGACAATAAAGCATTAGCAATTATAACAGAGATTAATTTTTTTTCCCTAATATTTAGATGATAGGCCCTTTTAAAATAATAACTGATTACTGATCTTTATCAGGAATTTTTCAAAATAAAAAGGAAGCACTGGATCATTTAAGCTCTAGAATGCTCTGTTGGTATAATTTTTTATCAGCTTATGATTACTAACCTTATTTTAAAAAAGGGAATCAAATAAAACATACTAATGCATTATTCGCATACCAGATATAGTGAAAAAGCTGATAATGTTTCTGTAAATAGGAAAACAGAATTAATCAAAAGTAAATATAATGGACTCAAGCTAATATGGGATACCAATCACCAAGTTGGATTTAGGATAGATGGCCCAGTAAGTGATCTGAAAATCTCCACAAGTCCTTGTAGAACATATTTCTGCATCTATGGCAGGCCACCACAAGTAGTGGCATATCTCTGTGGAGGGAACAACACTTATTCACTGACTATTATACAGTCCTTGTTAGTTGATAACTGAGTTTATAAGTTCCACAATGATAGGATTCTAATTTAATTTTTTGTTGATATTCAAGCTTATTTACTTTTAAAATTATTTGTTTGGAATCTTTCACATTAGATTGATGAAACTCTTTCACCTGATTTAAAACCAACTCATGAGTGATGCCTCTTTTGATGACATCCATTTAAGACAAGTTGGAAATGGTAAGTAATTGCTGTAACAGTTGTTCATCTGCCATATCCCACAAAAACTGTTCTAACAAGGGGGCAAGTGAATGAATGGTTTGGAGATAACTAGTTTCCCGCATTATAAAAATTTACAACACATATAATAATTGTAATTTATTTAAATAAAATAAGTATTCTTTCTTGTTTCTTTATATAAAACCTAGCATTTATATACATACTATATATATATTTAAAAGCATGCACATGCAATGTCTAATTTTTTATTAATCTGATCACAGCAAAAGTTAAAAGATTATAGGGGGGGGTGAAAAATTATAAAGAGAAATTAGATTGGACATATACTTAGAAACTGAAGAATTATAGAAGCAATACTGATATTATAGAAGAAAGAAAGTGATTGTTAATGATGAAAATAGCTATATGTATTTGAGTAGAATAAAAAACTGAAAAGATAGGAGAACATGATAGAATTTATTGAGTAGCATGTTTTTAATTGCAAAACTAATGTGAATTGATAAATAGTTAATTTGTTTATATTCATTGTATACATTATTAGTTTATCATTAATTTTGAGAAATTTCTTTCATCCATATTAAATTATTACAGGGAATTTTTTTTAAAAATTTGTCATTTACAGCACAATTTGAAAAAATATATAATCATTGGCATTATTAAAAGTTGGTAATATATGACTCAAATTGATGCAGTATTTCCAATTATGATATTTCAAAATACAAATATTTTATATCTATACTTCATCTGCAACATAACATTTCAAAATGAATATTATTCATGGTGGTATCCATATATATGGATTGTTTTTTTCAGATACCTAAAATGATTGAATGACCCTCAAAATTCTCAGATATCAGATCTTTTGATTGTTAGCTTTTTGAAAACAGAGGTTGAACACAAAGTATCTGAAGAATTATACCTGTTACCAATGTGTTAACTTGACATCATCCTAAATGAAATACATATCTATTGTTCTTCAAAGTAATAGCAATCATATAGTATAATGAATATATAAATAAATAATTCTATGATATTCAGTAGATTGTGTGATGTTCAAGCATCTAATTGTCAGATTAAGCACTATTGACAAATGTTTTTTTTTTTACTCAAATGAGATTAAATTTTTAATCTGGAATTCTATCATCATGCTAAACTAGATTAAATTTTATATACCTTTGACTGCTTATAAGAATGTAATTCTATTGAATTATGAATATTCAGCAATAAAGATTTAATATTTTGAACTATCCTTTTTACTTTTCTTTGAGTTACACTTTTTTTAATCAGTTTTTTTTTTTTTCTTCAGTTACATCATCTTTTAACATTTTTTAAAATGCAAAGCCAAAAACATCACTATTTTTTGTGTACATATATAAATACATACAGCATTTTATATAAATATATATTAATTCAGACTTGATTGGAAAATGCCAAATTTGGATATCAAAGACCGAAATCTCTGAAAATTAATAATTATAAATATATTTTATTTTAATATAACCAATTACATAATTAATAAATTAAATTCAGTACCAAATAGTTATTGTATTGTCTTAAGCAAAAATCGCAACTAACAACTGCTAGCCTACTAAACCTGTTCCTATCATTGGTTTCTTAATTCTCAAGGGCTCAACTAAAAAAAATGGTTGAGTCATAAATATTGGGTATATAGTTAAATGGTGGAATAAGGAGATGCCCAATGGCATGAAAGGTTTCTGATGACTAGGGCACGCCATAATTTAAGTGACTGAAGAATGTAATGAGGGACACAGAAAGTAGTACTTAGCCTTTAATGAACCAACATTCTATCTTCCAAAACAGCAAGAGCTCTTGTTTGGACACTGTTTATTTATTATTTATAGTTAGCTTTCATGTCTAAAAGTCATCCCATAATCCCTTACCTATGAAACCCATCAAAAGCCAACTCTATGTGTATGTATATACTATATATATATTGAAGCAGTGTTTCATTTCCAAGGCACATGAAAATTGGCAGAAAGAATAGTTGAAGTTTAGTTTAATTACTATAATTAAGGATGTTTTTTATGCAGAAAAAATTATAATCAAAAGAAAATTACTTACATTAAAATTTTGGATAACTATTTTAATAATAAAGGGGGGAAGTGTTTTCAATTAAATTTAAATCCTATAAGTAAGTATTCTAGATTAACTAGAACGAATTCTATTATGATTTTAGGTTTGATTAATTAAAGAGAAAAACTCTTTTATAAATATTTGTATTAGTTAGTAAAAATGCAGGTTAATCCCTATAAATAATAAAATTCTAGATAAAGGAAGAGTTTGGTAAAAAAAAATAATAATAATATTAATACAGTTTTAAATAATAATAATAAAAAAAGGGGCATTGAAATTCTAATTTGTGAAGGAAGTGTATCAGATTATCGTCTTTCCAAATTATTAATGTAAGAGTTGATTCTAGAAGCATATTTTACGTAGAACAGTATTAATACATTGTACAGGCTTAAACCTGCATTTATATATGTAATATATGCGGGATTCGAACTCAGACTTTGACACGATCCACTACTCTCAGTGTCATCTCATATTGCTGACCCACCTGATTATTTGCCCAAAATTTTTTGAAGAAAATCATGGAGCAAATTTTATATCCCAGCAACCTATGAAATGAAGTAATAAAGCCAAATTTCCACCAATGGATCCTATACATAAATATGACTCACAAAAAATGACTGATTTAAATTTTCCTTTCATTATTGCAGTAAAACATGAAAGTGAACGTGTTTCAATTCTACGGGATATTAAATTTTAATATTACTCGAAATGGAAAAAAAAACTATGTGAGGAAAAATTTGCTAGCAAATCAATTACAGTACTTAGATATATATTTGTTTGAACCTAAAGATTGTGGTAAAAATATTACACTTATTTTGAACTATAAGAACTCTAAAAGTGCTCTCTCTCCTTCTCCCTTTCATTCTTTCCCCTCCGCTCTCTCTTTCCCTCCCTCTCTCACTTGCTCTCTCTTCTGCTAACTCTCTTTCTTTCATTCTCTCTTTCTCGTTCTCTCTTTGACTATCTCTCTCTCGTTCTTTCTCTACCTCACTCTCTCTTTCTTGCTCTCTCTCACTCTCTTTTGCTCACTCTCTCTCCCTCTATCTCTCCCCCCTTTTTCTCTACCCTTCTCTCTCTCCCTCTATCTCTCATGTTCTCTCACTCTCTCTCCCCCCCTTTTTTCTCTACCCTTCTCTCTCTCCCTTCCTTTCTCGCTCTCCCTCTCTTTTTCTAGATATACGTTTTGAAAATCAATTATGAAACGTATTGCTCATTGTTAAAATTATATTTCATAATGATTTTAAGTTTTGCTTGTATTTTATGTATATAGTTGTTTTATATATATGTAAAGATTTGTTTAAATAATTTTATAAAAGAAAAGAATGTTTAAGCATGCATATCTAGAAAGATGAACACCTTCCCTCTCTTGCTAGATTGTTTTAAAAAAAAAAGTTTATCTGGTTTAAAGTCTGAATATATATGTAAAAAGGTAATAATTATATCATTTAAAATACTTCATGTTAGATGTTAAAAAATTAGAAAGAAATAATTTACGGTTTTAAAAAGAAAAAATTGTAATTATTATTTCCAAATTGAGGGTTATACAAACAATAGTTAATATGGAGGAATTCTGTGAAGCCAATATCTAAAGATGAAGATTGTATTATTATTATTATGTTCCACAGAGTTAGTATTACTATTATTGTATAGTTGTAAATATTTATTAAGCGCACAGGAAGTATATGTAAATACTTTATTATTATTTAAAATAATTGGTGCAAGTCAATTTCTTTGCATTAATAATATGACTGGAATGTTTTATGTATAATGATTGACTGTTGTTTTTTTTTATGCACATCCATAAACGCATAAACTATTTCTATTCATGCATGTTTGAATGTGTATTTATTCTGGTGGCAGAGATTTGTTATAAAAAATATCATTGTTATGAGGTTTATATGAATAAAATGATATGTTGATTAAGTATTGAGATTTGATATTTAAATTATTAAAAACATATTTGTGTGATTATTATATTAAAACGTTTTCCCCAGTAAATAATAAAGATAATTATGTTGAATCAATGAAGGTTTTTGATATAAAGCTTTAAGAGAATACATATGTAAAATAATATTAAAAGTTTGATATAAAATAGTGAATAATGTTCAATGTTAAATAAAAATAAAGATTAAGCAGTGATTTTAGGATATGTGCTTCTGGATAGATCTTCTATCTGGGATGAAATATTCATTTCAACCTGAGTATTTGATATAAAAGTAGAGAGTATTCACATATTTAATAATAAACTATGACATTATGATCTCTTTATTGGCACCATGATTATCCTAATATATTACTTGCTATTTAAGTATAATGAATTATAAAGATTATTAAAGTTTCTATACTTGCTTAGGTTAGAATGCCATAATATTTAAAATATTCAGAGGCATCTTTAATATGGTTTAGCACAGGATATATAAAATAAATATTTGTTGAGATATGTTATACTCTATTATTACATACAACATTTTGTGAAACATTCAGAGTTTGAGTAAGTTCAAAATAAAAGTAAGTCCAATAAAATAATAAATAGTTAAAATTACTGACACTGAAAATGGAGCTATATTTAAAATGTTAAACATTATTCAATTGAGAATGGATTATATGTGAGCTGGTTATACTTATATGTATCTGTTCAATACTAATTTACTAATAAATTTTATATTTAATATTTAATTTGTTTTTTGTTATTTTTAGTTCATTATTTTAGGGGTTAATATGAGATGGAGGTGGACAACCACATGATAACCAAAGAACCAACTTCAGGTAATATAAAATATATATTGTGCAGACATCTATTTGGTTCTTTATGAATTAAGAAGATGGCTCTAAGGTAGATAATCTTTAAAGTACACACACACACACTCGCACACAGTACTTAAAATCCACACACACACACACACACATTCTGTCTTTTGATTTATTGACTTAGTTGCCTGATGTTGACTTGAATGAGTGTTTCAGACCATTACAATATATATATATATTATTCTCTGTAAAATGTCTATGGCTCCTTTATAGGGTATTATTTACTAATAATCAATGGATTAAATTATTTTATTTTTATTTTAAATAATTATATTGGTTTAATAAGTTAATTATAATGTAGACACATATGAGCAAAATAATATATAGATTGAGGTTTATTTTGTTTTCCAATGAACAATTTATTAACGTTAAAAGCAAAGGTTTTTAAACTGCAATTATTAAGAAATTTCAAATACATCTATACATTGCTTAGTGGTGGACATTTATGTGAGAAGTCACTATAGCGTTCCTAATCAAAATGTACTCACTATTTTGATTTACAATCAATAATTCATTATAATAATCTCAAAAAAAAAAAATTCAGTACTTTACTGAATTTTTATCAAATGCTCTATCCAAAATAAAAATTTTCATCATTAATGATTGGTTACAAAAGCAAAAAAAATAGTATTTCCAGTATAATAAGTAAAGCCTATTTTCATAATGTATAACAATCAAATGTTTTAATATTATATTTTTAAAATGTGAACATTAATTTAAAAATTGTATGTTTACTCATTTCTATTGTGCCACTACATTTTGATACTGTTCGTAATTTTGTGAAGATTACAAAAATAAGGTAGCTGAAAACAGAAAGGGCATATATGATGAAGTTATGGAAGAATAAATATGAAAAAAGTTGTACAGAGAGTGGATTATTGTTTTTATGCTGGGTTTGGGAAAAGATAAGGGGGATTTAGATATAAATGTCATAGAGTTGACAAAGATTATGTTGTGGAAATGTGATGGAATAAAATACGGGAAAATTTAGACTGGGAAATGTAAAATAAAGTAGCTAACAAGTTTCTCTGGACATAATTGCTGAGAGATTCTTGACTTCATTTAAGGAGAAGCTACAGTACATCACATCACATCAACCAGATTGTGAAGCACATTCGACAATCATGGTAATTTATTTATTTAGAACGGCAATCACAAAATATATATTTTAAATATAATCTTATATGGGCTTTAAGTCTACCAAATGGATATTTCGCTGTTTACCTAATAACTAAATTTAAACAAAGATGCTCAAATATGACATTTAGAGATTTTATTATATTTACTTTCAAATTAAATGCATATTCTCTCTTTTCCTATAGCATTCTAAACAGACTCAAATCTTTTCTATAAAGAACGAATGCAAACTTAAATTTAAATGCAAACATTATGTATTTTTAAATGCAATCCAAATTATTTAACAAATATTCATTTCTTGAGGGATCATGCACTATCACTAACCCTATATATGACAGCTGTCCCAGTTGATTATGGCAACCATGATCAAGTAGGTGTGAAACTCTTGGGCCACTTACTAATAAGAGTGTGCTGAATGGCATCACACAAACCCTATCTTTCTAATGCTAAATAATATATTCTAATCTTAATGGATGGCATAATTGTCTATCGTTTGCTTACAGCCATTGAGGCATTCATTTTCCATACACCATGCTCCGACATAATCTAACCTGATTCATACACTGAATTATAACAAAATGCATTTAAAAAAATATTTAAATAATCTATCAGCACAATCCTTCTGTTTTAATTCAATTAAAATAGCATAATAAAATCTCCATTTATAATCCCACATTCTATTATTGAAACATTTAACACAATTAATGGATTTTTATATTTCTATTATGCAAGTTGGAATAAAGGTTTACTAAGTAGTCAAGCATTGCTAGCCGTGAGGTTAGCACAGCCACCTTGCAAGCAAGCAGTTGGTTGCAGATGGTTGTTGTTGGTTCGCCTCCCGGGCGATGCTATGACATATGGGGGGGGGGAAAGGTTTACTAAGTAATAGTTGATAATTACCCTTATTGTTTAGTGATTCAACTTTCTCCAGATGATCAAAGTTCTTTTATGTTGGCACAAATCCTGCATGTCTTCAGCTAGCTGGTTAACTTCCTCCTGTCCATGGTTGATGATCACTTGGGAGACTCCAGATGTGGCAGGGAGGCAAATTTCCCAAGGGGAAAGTTACTTAAATGTTTTCTAGCAGAAAAACATTTTCTTGGCACTGGTTAGTAATGTTTTCTAGCAAACGGTTTTGGTTTTGTAACATTTTTTTTTTTTAGTAAAATGGTCCCGACTGCCTTAGCAAAAGAAAACTCCACAATTTATATGTTTTGTTGACAATATGATTCACACTTACTGGTTTATTTCCAGACACATCTCTACACTTCCAAATTTTGTCCTTTTTTGGTCATTTACTTTTTTTTTTTAGTCAGTGGAAACATTCTTGTTTAATAAGTGTAATAGATCGACTCTAGTGATAAATCTAATTACAAATATTTTTAGTATCTGTAGTTTCAACAATAGAGTTAATTGCACAAACTAATTTTTATCTCCCCCTCAACCCATGCTATGGATTAAAATTCTTATGAATGATATTTTTCTTGTGACAAAAAATTCATCATAATTACAAAATTTAGTTATGATTATTGCAAGTTATTTTGAGAAAAAAAAAGGTTTAGTGCACTTTTACATGATCAAAGTTATTAAATATAAGTTTGAAATATTATTTACTGTACAATATTTGCTTAATTTTAAATCATAATATCATAATTTGTTTCAGCATAACCAAGCCAAAATGATATTATCCCAAACATAAAAAAATATATTACCAAAAACTAACTGTACTATTAATAATTAATTTTAAATTGTGTATTGTATTACCTAAAATATTCAGTAACTAAATTTGAATTAAAACTTGTCAATAAAATCAAAACAGATATCATTGTAAATATAAAGTTTTTTCAGTTAAAAAAAAAGAGGGTGTGTAAGAATATAATCAAAAGTTAATAAATCTAAGTTATATATATTAAGGCTACAATCTTAAAACTATGCACTTGAAAAAATGACAGTAGGAACCTCTGAAAATCTTTAACACAAGATTTATTTAGAAGACAAGAGCGGCCACTCTTATCTAAACCTACTTTTCTAAATAAGTAGAAAAGTAGGTTTAGATAAGAGTGGCCACTCTTGTTTTTTTAAATAAATCTTGTGTTAAAGATTTGCAGAGGTCCCTACTGTTGTTTTTTCAGGCGCATAGTTTTAAGATTGTAGCCTTAATATATATTACTTTAAGTAATGAGTATTCGCTTTATAAATATAATTATCAAATCTAAGTTAAAATAACATTTACTTACTTGATTTTAAATTATAATGTTGTAATTTGTTTCAGACATATTCAAGCAAATGGCAACATTATCACAAAAATTTTAAAAAAAATCCAAATTTCCTTTAGCATAATACTAAAAGTAAATTTTGGTCATATACTATTAATAATTAATTTTAAATTGTATAATGTAGACATATTAGCTCAAATATTCAGTCAAATAATTTTAAATTAAAAATCTTTATGAATGCTAATTTCAGCCAAATCAAAACTGTGATTATCATAAACATATTTTTAGTATAAAAAAAATAAAGATGATTTTATGCATTATGCACTTAATAATAAATTTGTATGATGAAAATGCAATACAAATAAATTGAAGAAAATTCATGCTTCTAATTTATATTTAAATTGCCCGCATTTATACCATTATATGCTGTATTATTCAAAAAATTTATTAGCCATTCCAAGAAAATGGTTAACATGCTTAATAAAATGTGATATCTCTTGCCATTAAAAAGAAGCACAGCTAGTGTATTTGTCTATAAAGTGCTGTTTACTTAGATCTACATAGTATATACTATAAAAAAATATTGATTACAATATATTAGTTATATATATATATATTTCTTTTTTTGTATGTCAAATCTGGAAAAACTTTTAAGCTAACTGTGCAATTAGATTTTGGTGGTGTACAATATTATAATTTGGCCATCCTTAAACTGATGATAAATCACCAAATAATTTTATAAGAAGAACATTACAATTAAGTGAGGTATTATTAAATGTTGCTTTTTTTTCACAAGAGCTTTATTGACTTGGTTTAATTCTTTGAATTTACATGCTTATATTGTGCATTATACAAAGTTTAACTTATGATTTTACTAGGTGTATGTTGATTCATCTATGGAAACAGGGAGATTAAAACTGCCCTGATCATCATCATCACTGCTCCCAAGAGGGAGAGAAAAGCCAGTGCTTGCACTGATCCCCTCATACCCACATCCTAGTGGCCACCTCCAAAACCCAGGAGTTAGGCCCCAGGGACTGCTCAAATCCCCCAGGGACCAGTCCCACATGCACTTGCGGTCTCAATCCAAGATAATTATTGATTTACATGTTGTACTATAAGACTTCAAACCACCATGGTTAGGGTCATCTTGACTGCTGAGAATGAAAGAAGGTCTGCATCAGTAATGATCCCAGTACTGCCCCTCCCCAGCCTGGGATGGAAGGCTAGGACTCAGGTCATGGGGACCCTAACTTAGTACTAGACTCCCACCTTCAGGCAGCAAAGATGAGAGAACCAGTGGTAGACTGAATGAACCAATACATTTCACTGAGGCTATCTCTAGATTTTCAATAGCTGGCATATGGTCTTCCCATTTTTTCTGAAAATAAAATCCTGAATAGATATTCTGATAATTTCATGCTTGAATTATGTTCTTTATATTGATCACTGCTCAGTTTTAGAAAGTGATTGTTGGCTTTCAAAGTATATTTCTTTTTGAATCAAGAGCTTTAGAATATATTTTAGTAATTACATGTTTTTAATATGTGCTTTATATCCATCAATTCATACTTCCACAGGGCAGCTGCTGATAAATATAATGTGTTGTAGAGATCAAAATGTCAGATTTTTATTTTGTTCATAAAATACAGTTGCATTAATCCAAGAGATAATCAAGTGTTGTAAATATTCCCAAGTTACAATTAAGAATGATTAGTAAAGTCTAGAATTTCAAATATGATTAGTGTTTTACAGGTATAATATAGAATCTCCAATTTAGTATTGTAAATGAAAACTAATAAACCATCTCTATAAAATATTTGAACTATTTACTGTTAGTAAAATTTGGCAAAATGAGCCTCTTGTAGTAAATCACCTTAGTTTCAGCTGCACTAAGCAAAGCTTTCTTTTGTTAAATAAAATCTCTGATTTATAACATAAGCACTTAAATCACAATGAAAAACATTATTTCTTTTAATGAGTGAGACAGACAGCATTAGAAATGATCCCTGCAGCACCCCCTCCCATCCCCCATTTACTTTAGAGTTGGGAGTCAGGTCTAGGGGACCCCCAACAAATAGACCCCTACACTCAGTCAGCAAAATTAATTAAACAATATTTTTCTTTAAAATTTTAAATCTCTAAGGAAATCTTTAATAATTTCTATGGCTGCCATTTAATTTTCATAGCGTTTGAAGAAAATTTGTAATTATTCTTACTTGTGATCAACTGGTAACATCCTTTGTATCTGAAAAGATAGCTAAGAAGCTATTCTTCTAGATAGGCCTGCTTTCAGAGAGATTTAATTCCCTGAACTAGGAAATTAATTTGGAACTAAAACGGGTAGCCAGAAACAGAGTGAACTGGATTCCTTGCCTGCCTCTAGTGGACTGTTTGTTTTTTAATGCTAAATAATTCCACATAGATAATATGATATTGAGTTTTAAAAAATGAAATTTTAATATGGGGTTTTTTTTTTCAGAGAAATGAGAAACAACTGAAATTTGAGCTTACTGTTTCTTTTTCAATCCATTTTGTTATACATTTGCACAGTGAAAACATACTTTTTTTCTTGCAATATTATTTTTTTCACAGATTGTTTTTTGAAAATTTAAAGCTACATATGTTTTCAACTGAAATCATGTCAGCAATTAATACCACTAATCACCACTTCAAACTATGGATCAAGGGATCATTGCAACTTTCAAGATATTTTATCTTCAACAAATAATGCAGAATTTTGTTGATATTTTGCATAAGAATGCCAATATGTGAATTCCACACATTTTGAGGGACTTCAGCATCAAAAGAGCTGATGAACCAAGATCACTAATGGAACTTTTAACTCTACATGGAAAAAAGTTTGCCTGCAGCTCATTACAAGCACTGAAGCTGAAAAGGAATCTACTTTAATCATATGGAGAAACATATTTGACCTAAACAAGAAAGCAGGATTGATAATGACATTATTGAAGAGTTTTGAAATTACATATTGAAGAATTAATGCAACTGGATGAAGAAAAGTAAGTCAATGACAAAAAAAATTGACATGCCTGTAGAGAAGAACCTAGGCATGAAAAAACTGAAGGAACTGATTTCATATCATGAGGCCATGAATCATATAAAATCAATTAATGAGACTTTATAAGATGTATGAAAAGAAATTAAATAAAGCAATTGAACTATCTATTTTAAACTTTTTCTAAAAAACTTCAACTATTATCACCTGGTATGTGATCAAAAAACCCATAATCATCAAAAAATTTAGAAGACAATGGACTCTTAGATTGAGCAATTGATGATTCAGAAAACTATATGACACTAAGTGATGAATAGATAAATTATAAGCAAGAACTTTAAGCTAAATAAGTTTTTTTAAAAGTTGCATTATCTTACACACAACATATTTAAAGTACATTCTTGCATAATACCCACATAGCACAGTTACACATAAATACATTTTATATTAGGTTTTTTAAAATTACTTAAATTAAATTTGTTAATACAATATTCATAATTTATGGTATGATTTTCCTCTGCAGTAACCAGCTAAGTTTTTTCCACAGAAAAACATTATTTTCCCTTGTCTTTTGTACACTATGATGATTTTAAACAACCAATTGTCCTTGCTAAGTGAGTAAAGTTGCAATCATAATTTATTAAAGCCTGGATTGATTACATGGATGATAAATGGCAATTATTAATAATATCACTATAATGAGTTTTTTCATTATCATCCCATAGCAAGGCAAGAATCTCATATTTCTTTAGAAATTCTATTGCAAGCTTTTTTTGTCTGCACTAAACTAGAAAAATTTTATCTTTGTATATCAAAGTAATTCTTTTTAGTGAAACTTATCATTAGATATACAGTAAAGATTTTTTTTCCTAATGACTATCATCTCTCCTTGATATGTTACCAGCCATTTCTATATAAATTGTATTCATTTTTACATTTAGATATGGTTGTTTTACAATAGCGTGTTGAAACCACCGGAGGGCATTATTTCTATGCTAGCACACAGAAATATGCCGTTTAGGTGGCCTCCTCCACCGCTATCGAACGTTCTATTTCTAACACGTAAGCCTAGAAATAGTCCGTTGATATGGGGAGGGCACTGGCTGACTGTGTTTATTTCTATGCCAATGCACAGAAACATGAACATTTAGCCAATCTTGCTGCAAAAGCTATCGTGTCAGCTTACAGCTCAGATTCAGGCTAAGCATTTCGGACTAGCGATCATATTTTACTTTTGTTTACAGTATTGTCTGAGGGTGGCTGGAATTACGATTGTCGAAACTATTTTAATATTCATTAAGACCACCTCCCCTTCTATCTCGCATCTTTTAGGAAGGTCTACTAACAATTATCAGCAGAGTCTCATGCTTCCCTAGCCCCCATTTTCTGCTGAAAAAATGGGCCAAGTGTAGTTCAAAGCACGCTTCCCATCAAATCACGCTCTAAGTCACGTTTCGTGCGACAACAACTACGAGCTGATTAATCGAATAGCTGCAAAAAATAAGACAACTTGTTTTGCCGAATGTCAAAGAAAGAACAAGAATTCTTCTCTGACTGCTGGAACCGGTGGTGGTTTATCAAACAAACCACATTGAAGCTGCATGCCTGCTGTTTTTTTTTTTTAGTTTTTTTTTGCCTGAAGAGCCCAAAAAGTTTCTTTTAATTGCCGTATAGATTGATGTTTTTTGAGGGGGAATTACTGTCAAAACTTGGTCAATCTTCGAGTTGTTGGTGTTCCGTTCTGTTAGCAATTGCAAACACCCTCCCCCCCCTCCCAAAGTTGGACTTTGGCTTGTAAATGTTACCGTTAAATGGACAATAGATTTATTTATCAAAATAAAAAAAAACAAACCGAAAAAAAGAAAGAAGAAGAAGTAGTTGAATTGGCTGATTTTTTGCTTGTCGTACAATACCGAACCGAAAATAGAAAAGGGTTTAATGAGAATTAAATCAAAACAAACAAAAAATCGGTTAACTACTTTTTAAAAATCATTGGTTTTAATCGATCCGTTTTTTTTTTTTTTTGGTTTTGGTTTTTTTGTTGTTGTTGTTTGGGGAAGCCAAAATAGATTTGATAGCTGCCGTACTTTTATTTTAAATGTGATAAACAACAACAACCAAAAAAAAAAAAAAATACGTAGACGGTAAAATAAAAAACCCATCCACTTTGAAAATATAAATAATTAAAAAAAAAAATCAAAAGGCAAAAAAATGAAGTACTTTTTTTTTTGTAAATTCATTTATATGTAATTTTTTTGTTTATGCATTTGTTTATTTTTGTTTTGGTCATGTTTAAATAAAAAATTTGATTTGATATTACTTTTATAAATGTGATAAACAAAAAAAAATCAAAAAACCAAAGCCAACCAAAAAAAAAAAAAAAAAGAAAAGAAACTCAGCCCCGGCAACATTATATTTATCTTTGTTTACAAACCGAGCCCGCCCTCCAGCGGTTTCAACACGCTATTGTAAAACAACCTTAGTATCTGGATTTGAAACAATTAATTTTATTTTCTTTATGATTATTTTCAAAGTAAACCTTCCTCTGAATATCTTATAATAATCTTGTGTTCATTTTTATTAAAAGTTGGATACTTGTCACTTCAAATCACAATTCATGTTATCAGGAATTGATGAGTAAAACAATACCATCAATCATCATAAACATGCAGTCTGGAATTTGTCAGGGTTAACATATTAACTTCTGATAACAAGCCACATAGTGAATTAAAGATGGGAAAAGGCATGCCTGTGTTCTTAACATCTATAAGTTTCATGTAATAACAGAGATACATGCAAACAGAAATGATTTCTTTATAATGTTGAATCATTTTGTCTAAATACCAGTGATGGCTATTAATACAACTATACATCATATACAACAGATGACTACATGTGACATCTTAGTGCTCTGGTAAGCATTCTTTTATGAGATGCCAAAAGCTTCAGTAACTGTCATTACTGACATATATTGCAATTCTTACCTTTTTCTAAGAGCTAATCTTCCAGAAATTTTTTAGAAAGATATTGAATGCTCAATATTTCTTAGTAGGCTTTACAAAAGATCCAAATACTTTTTAGCCATTTCTATTTCTGGACTTTACACCACTGAATATATGTAGGATTTCATGATACTTCAAAAAATCTTATTGATTGCTTATTATTAATGCAGTATTATGAGCCTTGATAAATACTGAACTGTAATTAATAATTTACACACCAACATAAGCTATCACAATTTGCTTCATATCTTTCATTTACATTATTAACATCACTTAAGAAATTTAAATAGATTCACCTGCTATTAAAACATCTTCTAAGTGTCATGAAGCTGAATTCTTCATCAAGTAGTATATTTAAAATTAATTATGATTAACTAGAGAAGAAATTATTCACTTTTATTAAATAGTCCATTTTTGAATTTTTATGTTTGTTGCCCAAAATTGTAGATGGCATGCACAAAGAGAAATCTCTTATGAAAAAATAGAAGCTTTTGTCCGATATACTAGATTTCTAAGATAAAAAAATATTACTATTATAATTCTGGATATTATATATACATTGTAACATTTGGATTTCGCATGTATAAATTAAATATTTATGACCGCGTTACAAGCCAATTGTAACTAACTAACAGTCAATTCTAACAAATGAAAAGTTATTCTTTACTTTGTTAATTTCGTAAAAACTTATTAAATTGACATAAAATGCATTTTTGTAATCTTTTGATCGGTCATCCACATGGTATTTCAAATATAACTAAAGTGATTGGGTGAGTTTACAAACATAACATATCTTATCGGGCAGTTTAAGCTAATTATAACTTTATTCAAATTTATATGGCATTTAAATACTTGCCAATTATAACATTTTAAGGAAGGATCGATGGATGCTTCATCATTCCCAGCTAACACTATTTCTAAAGCCTACTGGGATGATGATGATGGTACAGAACATCTATAATCTTAATTTCCAGGGTGCCAAATTGCAACTTTAATAAAATATAAAGGTTAAATCTCACTTCAATACTCTTAGTAATACTATTTAATGAATAGGTTAATAAACAATCGATTTAGAGAACACTGAGAATGCATTAAAATCGATAATATTAATATCTTTGGAAATTCTTGGTTATACTCAGCCCACTCCCCATTCACCATGATTAAAGCTACAATTAAATTTTGTTCCAATTACAAAGTTCTATATCCATCTCCACCTTCCTGATCCACCCTTCCGTCAACTTCACATCCATAGGTTTATTACACTATTATCTATTTTATTATTGAAATTTACATTTTTGCTAGCTCATTTCTCCCATTATACTCTCTTCTCAGGGTTTTTAGAATAATTAGGTGTGGAAATCGAATAAGCCATGATGGATTATTGGTGACAAACATTCATCTCATGATCACCTCCAAGGTGGTCTTGGTTGTCTTTAGTGCAGTTTAATATCTATTTACATTAAAGCTCGGAATAATTTAAGCTTATTAAATTTTTTTATAAATACATCATAAACATCGTCACAATTATAACAAAATTATAAAAAAAGTGCGTCTAGAGAGAGGTGTTTGAATACAACGGATGGAGAAAGGATTTTATGTCCACCCTCTGCATCCTCTATCACTCGATAACTATCTCTATTCCCAGTTTTATTTCAACTATATTCAATTATTTGGTAATTCTAAGTATCTGAAATTAACCATTTTAAACAATTTTACCGGATATTATTTACGTAAATGATAATTCGAATATTAATAATAATATATTGATGTATGATTGGATTGGAGATGTCTAGATAATAATAACCCACAAAAACATTGAGACATATGCAAATTTTATTTAAAACAAATAACAAATTTTATTGACAGACTACAATTCAATACAGAACATATACCCATTCGCTTGATGACTCACATGACTTTCCCCTGTTTTATAACAGTATTGTATGTAAAAAAAAATCTAAACACATAACTATCCCAAAATCAATGAATAATATCAATAGGTTAGGATAATAATATTCCTTTCTTAATTATCAGGGGATCACGCTTACCATGGAGTAATAAAAAATAATATTTACCTTCACATATATATTATATTTACGCTTTCATTTTATCTTATATACAGTGAATACCAAATTTCATCCTGTGCTTAATGCTTTTTAAATTACTGATTTGTTTTAGAGCTAATTTCTTCCCTAATTAAATTTAATAATTTTATTTAACTATTTTGAATCAACATTCCTTCGCCAATTTCTTAATTCTATCTTATCATTCTGATCGAACATTCTTTGGCCCTAATCTTTACAATAGAGATACCTTATGAATGGTGGGACTAAGTCAATGCAAATAAATCGGCATCTAGATCAATCATCATCATAGTGCACACACTCTATACACATGTTCTTATGACAATAATATTTTAATAATATTACCTTTCCAGAGAAGTTCTCAGCTGGCTGTGGAAATATTTATTAGAGAATTTCATATACGTATCGCTTACACTTAAACATTTGTAGGTTTTATTTAACCCTTAATTTAACATTTATTAACTTTATTACTTTTGGCTCAAATTGATCAATTAATCAACAAAACAATATTCAAGTACACCAATTGCACATACATTATCTACATTCCCTGACATCAAATTGAGTTTGTGACCTTGTATCCGACCCTTATAAATAATGCTTATCATGGCTATCTTTCATACACTCATAAGGAATATCAAACATTAACATGAGGCAGGCAGTGACCCGAATAAGAGAGAACCTTTTTACTAAGGTTGAGATATGCTAGGATTTTTATTGCTAGTCGTACAAAAGACTTAGGTATACCTATTTTCTCTGGCCATCAAAATAAGAAACCTTACGGTGTAGAGAATACTCAAGTGGGAAAACTCTTCCACTGTGTTTAAATACTTTATGAATATAGCATAAATAGTTAAGTGAGCTAGACTTCACTGGCTTGGTGGAGACTTTTGTCATCCACATTACCAGGTCGAAACATCAACTTCTACAAGTAAAACTTTCATATCTTTAATATTCTGGCGAATTAGTGCACTGGAATATGAGCCCATAAATTTTCCAAGCATTAATCAGCTTGTATCTGGCCTTAAAGCTATGATAACAATAATAATAAATAATAAGAAATGCGTATTAAAATTTTAAAACTATTTCCATGCACTTTTATAAGAAAATGATGATGTTTTAGCTCAATAGTCACACAACTTTATAAGTCTAAGCATTTGACAATAACTTCTGATACAATTCATTCAAAACATTTCCCTTAATAATGATATCTCTCTCTTTTTTTTTAATCATTTCAAATAAGGCACATACAGAATGACATAATATCAATTTCACCTATCCACAAAATGACGATGATAGCAAAAGCATTTAAAATAAACACATACAAAGTTATCTGATATAAATATGTCTACCCCCAAAATAACACAACTATAATTATAACATGAAGTAATTTTAAAATAGATATACATGATAAAATACAAAGAAAGAAGAAAAAAAATTATTTTTTAGAGTAAATGTCCTACATACATAAATAGCGAATAATAAAAAAAAATTATACTTATATAAAGTTCTTTGGAAGTGTCCATTAAGTTCTTGGTTTCCATTTTTCCTTTTCCTTTCCCTCCTTGATTTGTTTATAGGAGCACATGAATCTATGTAACAAAAAGTTCTTGTGATGGGGTTTGATTCCTCTGCCATCAGATATATGATTTTTATATTGCTGAAATGAGTTTCTCATTTTTAATTTTATGCAGATTACAGTTAAACAGCATTCATTTAACTTTTTCAAGATATAAGTCCATTTCTGATTGTCTTTTTCCATCTTTAAATTCATTTTATATTCAAATTGAACGCTTATATATACGATATCAAACGTAGAGTTTAATTTCTGTGGTTTAAATTTATTATTATTTTCTGATCCAATCATGACTGCTGGTTGACTTCAGGAGATCAAAATGTGCACCACTTAAAAATTTATTCGATAGACATTGTCTTTTCTGCTTACAATGTTAAATTTAGCAAAGATTTTAAGAGACAAAAGAACAATAATAAACGATTTCTTTTTTTTTTCTAAAGAAAAATATTTCTTTTTCTTATAGCAAAGTTTCTCTCTAAATCAATGAAAGAAAAACTTGCAAAGATAGTTTTCAGATAGAATAGCCACCCCTTCTGCTAAACAACAGATTTTATAGAGTATGCCATCTGGACACTCTCTTTTCTTAATTAATTGACTCCTGTTCCCTTTTTCTCTGGTTAATTTCAACCTTTTGTTCTTTTAGAAAACCATGCCAAATTCACATCTGCATTCTAACAGATAATTACCAAATTAATTTTACATTCAACAGATATAATTATCAATCAATTTTATACCCAACAGACCTACACCATTAATTGTACACTTATATTCCTTGGTGAAATTTATATCATTTAAATGGCTCTGATAATCCACTTGGTAATATAACACACATGGTAACAAAATCCAGAAAACTCTCTTTTCAGGATACATACCAGAAAGCTCTCTACCCCCCCCCTTTTTACTTTTTCCATTATAATAGCAATAAAAATATATATAGCAGCCCAATTTTAAACCCAGAATTTTGAACTATAACTTGAATGCGAATAACAAACTTATTAAAATGACTTAATTTCTTATTTAAAGATTTCCTTACAACATGACAAGGAATGATTATTAATTGTGAATTTTACAATTAAAATCCACAATTAGATTAAATACACATGCACATCACATATAAACATTTTTTTAATTAACCGATTTAATACTTTAATCCTTAATTATTATAACTATTATTATTTTTTCCATTTAATCTCATGAACTATTTATTTCTAACTTACTAGTATAAAATTATGACCATTCATTATCACTATCTAAAGTAGTTTTAAGAGTCATACATCCCTCCTTCTTCTCAGTCAACTTATTAACAAATGTATAAATCTTGCTTTTCTAAAATATATCTCCAATACCAAATTGACCCATAAATTATTGTCAAATAAAACAATCTTTTAGTTAGAAATATTTTAATAATAAATTTTCAGATTGCCTACCAAGTCAAACATACGCAATCCCTATAAATATGAGTTCGAACCTAGTCTTGGCCAAAATTTTTGTTTATTAAAGAAAAAAAATATATAAACTAGGAGGAAAATTTTGATTGAACCTTCTCTTGCATAGTTAACTTAACAAATGGAGTCTTGGGAAAATTCAAGAGCTACAATATATATATATACATATACCTTATATTTTTAATTACATGGAAATTTCTGTTATTTTTTTATATAAAAATCACAGTCAGATGTTAAAAGACAATAACCAATAAAAATTGTATATTGTAAATGTTTTTTTGCATTCCAAAGGGGATTTCCTCTTCTAAATGCAGTTCTATATCTTATATAGAGACAAAGCTATTATAGTAAATATATACATGCTTAAGGAAACAAAGCTCACAGCTTTTCCTACTTTCCTTATTTTACAATAAATTCTTCCACCACAATCAAATGTTATAATTTAATAATTTTTTTAATAGATATAATTATTGAAATATTTTATAAAAATCATAGATTACCATTAATAATTGTACTGTTACTGCTTTTTGCATTCAAATGGGATTCCCTTTTCTAAATGCAGCTCTAGTTCTTATAATAAAACAAGTTTAACTATTTATTATCAACAAATGACCACATGCTTAAATTGAAAAATTTAAACATTTTTCAGTATTTGTGTTTTAAAAAATAAGGCAGTTCAATAAAACAAGTTTCACTATTTATTATAATTTTCAAAACAATTGCCTTTTTTTTTTAATTGCAAATTTTGAAAATTGTTTATATGAATTTTTCTATTTGGTACTTATGTGGTTGTTTCATTTCCATTAAATCAAGTTATAGGTTATCATTATGCAGTAAATACAGTTAAATGATCAATCACTCATGCCAGCATTCTTTTATGATATCACAGCATAGTTTAAATTATAAAATGATGAGCAAATCCAAAATTTTGACTAATTACTTTCTCCTTAATGGAATATTATCTAATATTCACTTACAAAATTAATTAATTTCCTTTTTAGAATATTGTAAATGTGTTTAATTCCATCTTTATATACATATTTATTTGTGCTGGTGTCATTCCTACTGAATCATAATTGTATATATATGGTATTTCTTTATTTTTTGCTCAACATTGATCAACAGTATCAATTCTCGGCATTGTAGATGTCTCTGGTACTGTGATTTTATTTTTAAAATTAAATCTATAAGTTCATTGCTAGCCTTTACATATTTTGTCTTAGTTGCTATCCATTACAATTAATTGTCCACAAACATTTTTGCAGTATTCATTGTAATAGTGCAATATAATACTTAATTTATAATTGCATAAATGTGTGTTTAGAGGTATGTTTTCACTTATTCGAATATTTGATTGTACAGAGCACTTATAATTTTAGTAATTTTATAATTATTTATAAATTTCGTTTTTTCCAAGTTTTAGCTTGAGTTGGGAAAAGAAAAGAAAAAAATGATAATGAATGTCATGTGTTTAATGAAGAATATAATACTTCTTCCTATAATCACAATCAAAGGACAAAGCCATATGACTGGTTTGTAAAGACAGTATTGCTGCCTTAAAAGAATATAATATATGCTGTCACTATAAAACAAAACATGCTTTAATGTTTTTGCAATTTAAAGAATGCACCATTCAGATAAATTTTAATCACAAGTCACTGTCTGCATTCTCAGTGAGACACTTTTACTAAGGCAAATTCAGAAAATGAAATTGGTAAACTTTAAAGTTGCTTATGTGTTATCTAAAAGAGGAAACAATTTACCTATAGCAATATCATCAAAGAATATATGACAGAAGCAATGGCTGAGTTATGGCCCCAAAAAACAATCTTTTTAAAATGATGTCTTGAACAAATATTGTAGAATAGTGAATTGAAAATATGAGAAATAGTATTATTCAGCAAATTGTAGGCAAAGCACAATGTGTCATGCAATATTCTCTCACATTGGATGGATTACTTGATGGTTTTTATTATCTCACAATTCTTAATATTTTTTGATTGTATTGATAATGAACTTAATGTCAAACAGGGATTACCATCACTTCACAGCATACATGACATTACACGAGAAGAGAATGTCTTCAAAGAAGTGCAAAATATACTAACAGAATATAATTTAAATTGAAATCATTTGCAGTGTGTAGTAGATCATGGAAGGGAAACATGTCTGACATAAAAAATGGTGTTGGTTTGAAATCACAAAAAGCTTGTAAGGATTCAGAAATATCACAACCAATGCTATCTATCAACAAGCACTGTGTAGAAAAAAATTTTGAAATCTCTTATTTCTATGATAAATTTTATTAGCTTTCATGCACTTAATCATTGCTAGTTTTTTTTTTTTTTTTTGAAGAGTGTGATTCTGAGCATATTGACATATTATACTATAGTTTGATCGCTTAGCAGTGGTAAGGTTATTTTAAGCTTCGTTCAGTTCAGGAATGAAATTGTTATATTTCTTACTGAGAAACAGCATTAAGAGCCACTTTTATCAAATACCGAGTGGCTTTAGAAGTTAGCATTTCATTGCAGGTCTGCTGAACCAATTCGGATTTAAAATTTCAGGATGAAAATAACCTTGTTTGTGATTTATTTTCTTATATCAAGTACTCAAAGCAAAGTTGATACTTTTGAAAAATCATATAGTCTGAGTTTGAATCCCTTATATTACATTATATATGTGCAGGTGTGTGTAAGCCTGTACAGTGTATTAATTTACATATTAAAGATTGTAATTTTCCTCATTTGTCATACTGTTCAGAATTGCATAAAAAAAGATGAAGTAGAATTTCCACCCATATTCAAAAATTTAATTATTTCAGATTCAAAAACAACAATTCCAGAAATGATTTGATAATTTAGATGCTCGTGCTAAGAAAATTAGATTATTTCAAAATCCATTTGATTGTGATGTAGCAGATGCCCCAAATCAAATTCAAATAGAAACTTCAGGAAAATGCTTATATTAAAGACAAATATAAAAAATGAAATTTGATCAATTTTTATACATTTTTGAATACTGTGCAGTTTTCAAATTTGAAGAAGTTTTCTAGTAAATTTATCTTCATTTATGAAATAACATATCATGCCCTCGGCTGGTAGGCATTAGATTGCTAATATCGCAAAGTTCGAGCATTGACTTTTACAAAATTCTATCTTTGAAAAACTCCTTACAAAGTAGACAATTTCCTTTCATTAGACTTTCATTGTTTTTAGTTCATACAATCTGGAGTGTCCGTTGCAAACTAATCTTCACCTTCCCACCTCCAAATCAAGATGTCATATTTATCGATCACCTTAATAAGTTGAAAAGTAAAGACCTTATCCTGTCTTCAAAATTCCTCTATAATGAGACATGGAATCTCTTTCAAATACCAAAAATCACCTAAGACATAAACAATCACACACAAAATTTGATACTCCAGGGGATTAAACTTTAGATCCATTTCAGATTCTCAATTAGGATGTTAGAACTTCTTACCAAGAAAGACAATGTATTCACATATTCTTAGATAATCAATTATTTTTCATTAATAAAGTTATTTTTGAAACTATAAACGAATCAAAATACCTGGCAAGTTTATCTGTAAGAACATTAAAAGTTGCTATTTGTAATTGGCACTTCAAAATTTGAACCTCGATTTAATAAGATTTTAAGAACACAAAAACAGTTCCGCCATTCACATTAATTGTTTTAGTAGTGTTTGTTATTTTTACTATATAATAATTTAATTTCACACACCCTAAAAGTAGTTTATGAATGTTTGTGCTTTCAATAAAATTCTTAAAGTTATTTATCTTTTTTTTACTGAATAAATTACTTTTATATATATATATATATTTTAATACAACCTGCTGAAGATATTAAAATAAACAATTTGGCTCTCATGATGAAAAGTTTGAAGACTCCTGATTTTGATGAGATATTTTACAGAATATGACAATATCCTGGATTTAAATTTTGATGACCCAATGCTTTAATCACTGTAGAGATACTTATAGGATCAAATGCTTTTTCATAATCTACAAATCCAAAGAATAATGGCAATTCATATTCATTGTTTTTTTTCTATAACTTTTCTTAATACGTGAATACAATCCACTGCATTAAAACTACTTTTAAATACAGTTTGTTTTTTTGGTTGTTTAAAATCCAATATTCACTACAGACAAGTTGTAATTATGTTGGTAGAGATTTTATATAGAATTGATAGAAGACTAATAAGTGTGTAATTTCTAACATCTTTTTTATTACTTTTCTTAAATATTAATATTTAAAGCAGAGGAGTTGGTAAAAACTCTGATGAAGACTGCTGGACAGTCGAAACTGTAAGGAAAAATAAAGAAGTTTTGTAAGAAAGTTTGCATTGAAATGTATATGAAAGAAGCATTATAAGCAATATATTAATATTATTACTACATTTTTCCAATCATCTGCTACATCTTTATTATTTAGATATTTGCCAACAATATTCTTTTTTTTTTATATCTATATCATCATTTCTTGAAACATTTTCCTTCGTTATAAATTTAATTGCATATTTTATTTTTTCATTTAAAATGCTGGCCAAGTTAGAAGATATAATAATTGTATGAAATATTTTATTTTATTCTTTAATTAATATATAATTCTTTATAGAACTTTTCTGCACATTTCTTAATATCATTTTTTTTTTAGTAATAATCCTTTTTTTTTATTGCAGAAATAATTTTCCTTTTAATATTAAAATGTTTTGCATTTTTGAATCTTTTATTTTCTTCTCTAGCTTTCTTTGCTAATTCAATATTATTGTTATTATTTTTACATCTTATTTATTCTTTTTGTACCATTTTACAAAAAACATAGATATTCAATACTTTTTAAAGACTCATTTTTAAAAATGTTCATATCTTTTCATTTTTTTTAAATATTCTTTTATCTCTAGAAAATTTACTGGTAAATTGCTGCTGTTTTGTACCAGCTATTTTTTTTTTAGTTTTTAACAGAGCATCAGTTATCTTTTTTTATTATTATCAATTCTGAACTATCTTCAAAATCTAATATTTTAAAATGATTTGCACATTCTAATTTAATTCATTGTAGTATTTTTGAAGGTTAGAAATATTAACTACCAATAGTGATTTTCTTATTAGTTTTCATTTCCCTACTTTTTGTGTTAATATTCATTGATTGATTATTTCTTGTGTTGAGTCAATTAACATTACAATCTTAAAATACATATTTTCTATTAGTCAAAATATAATCTAATTGAGCTGTACCTGCATCTGAATGCTTTTCTTTCCATTTATTTATTTATTTTTTTAAAAATTCAAAATATACATTTTTTGTTCTGAAAATTTCATGTCTTTTCTCATTACTATTACCATAACCAAATTTTTTGTCAACACTTTCCTCTTTCAACCTTTTATCAATATTGACATTAAAATCTCCCATGACAATTTTAAAATGTTATTTGGTCTGATTTAAAGCATTTTTGTATTCATATAAAAGTCTTCTACTTTGTCATCATAATGAGAACTTGTTGGAATACAAATCTAGATTATTTGTGTTTGATGTCTTTCATTAATTTGAATAATTAATTTTGCCAATGTATCTAATACCATAAATCTCCATGCATGTTGTTCTTCTATACTATGTTTAACATGAATTCCATCCCACTTGTGCTTTAAATATTTGTGTCTTTGTAATAAAGTACCTGCTCACTTTTTAAATCAATTGTCTCTTCATCTTTTCTTATAGCTTCACAAAGTCCAACAATGTCCCATTTAATATTAGACAGTTTTTCTTTAATATGTGCAATATTCCTTCACTTGAAAGTGATTTTCAGTTAGTTGTAAGTATTTTAGTAAAATGCCATTATTGAATGGTAGTATGGGTTCACAACCATGGTATTTTTAACATATTTCTTTGGTTGCCTATTTATGCTTTGACTGATGATTTTATAGCATCCTGATAATAAAGATCAAAATTTAGTTTTGTCTGCCATGATTAAAATTATCTTTTTAAAATGAAGTTTAATCCCACACATGTTCGACCATCTTCAAAAAATTCAAGTAATTTATATTAAAAATTATCAGGCAACTAAAAAAAGCATGATGCATTTTTGATCCTAAACTGAGAGATAAAAAAACTAATAAAATCACCATGAAAATGGATAAGGGTTTGTGGATAGCCTATACATATTTTTTTTACTATATGAATAATCATATAGTAATAATAACTGTAGTGACAAGGAAGGTATGGAGTGGATATTAGAAATTTATTCTGTTTGGTTCTTTTAATGCCTCAAACCAAACTTTTATCTACAACTTCAACATATATTTCATGATTTCAATCAACATTTTCTCTTTACCATTTGCCCCTACTTTTATTTTTATTAATTTTAATTTTTTTTCCTTTTATGATCTTCAAAAGATGTGATTTTTTTAATGAATTACTTCTATTAAAAAAAATTTTTGGATCATGTAATTTTTTTTAATGATAGCAATTTAATTAGTAATTTTGTAAGAAATAATAAATTTGTTAATTCTCTGTAAAAAAAATTGATTTTATTAATATTTTATTCTATTCATCATTTACTTTTATCAAATGATATAAATATTTAACAAAAAAACAAATTATTTTACATCCCCTCTCTCACAAATGTTTTTTATGAATAATTCTTTTATTTTAGTTTTCCTACAAAGTTTTGACAAGTTAATATTGTCATTGTCAAAGATTTATTGTTTTGATTATATATATCTAGCATTACAATATATATATATATATATATATATATATATATATATATATATATATATATATATTGTAATGCTAGATAGATATATGTATAAAAGTACATACATGTTTCATAATTTTAAATAAATATATGATTTGTTAAGTATATTTTAAAATGTAATTTTGTAAAATAAAAAGATTGTATATATTTTTTTAAAACAATAAAACTATTTGTTAAAAAAAAGTGGTTGGGGAAAAGAATTAGAAAATAATTTAATTTTTTTTATATCTTTTTAAAGAAAACTTCTTTTATAAAGTAAAAATATAAAATTAGAATAAAATTTGTTTTTAAAAAAACTGTCCTTTTTTATATAAATTAAAATAATAAATGTCTAAAAAAATAAGCAAATGTGAAAACAGAATAAAAATTAGTTTGTAAAAGAAATAGTTTCTGAAAAAGTAATTAGTTTATAAGATTTCTGTTTGATAATGGTATTAAAATTGTATCAATTAAAAAACTATGTAAAGTATTGATGAGATAGTAGATTAATCTAATCAAAAGATTAGATTAAAGTAAATGTAAAAATAATTAATTAAAAGACACATTTTAAATTACAATCAAAATTAAAAATAGGATAAGGATATAAACAATAGGATAGAAAAAAGTATGTTACATCTTGGTTATTGTTTTTTAGTATTGTTCACATTTTGTGATTGAATAGTTCCGGCCTTCATTTTGTGATTGAACTAGTCCAGTCTTCATGCCATTATTGATTCAATTCAGATTATTATTATTCAGTTGGACAGAATGCAGAATGCTGACCAGAGTTTTTCATTAAGAATCCAAGCAAACAGAGTTTGTAAATGCAGTATTACTGCTGCGGTCAACATTAATGGAGAAGCCACATAAACCACAGGAGTATCTGACAGGGCTTCATGTCCCAAGCTCTCAGCCATCACCTATCTCACCTAAATCAATACTTAGAAACAATGCCAAAATGGTGAAGTAATAGCTGCCACCTACTCTCTCATTGTTCAACAGAAACCTGGAAGGAAAGCCATGAATCCATCAATGGAGAATCAAAAAGCCAACCATTTGGAAACTGATAATCATGAAAACCTAGGTACAGATACTTTTAAATAATGGTCTATAGACATTTAATATTTATTGTAAATGAATTTTAATTAATGAAGGACTGTCATAATTTTAGCCTGAAAGTAATCATTTATATTTTTATGTGAAATATTATATTGTGTTATTTTATATTATATTAGATATGGGTGTGCATAACTGAACATTAATGTTTGCTTAAATATTATTTGGTTTATTCTTGCTCTCTCTCTCTCTTGTCACTGCATCACTATTAATTTAAAAGTTATTTTTATGTATTATGTTAAATGTGCTTGAACCTGAGGCAGAATATGAGCTAGTTATGGAATATGTCAAGCACTGGATTATGTGCCTGTCATCTGAAGTGTTCTGACTATATAACATATGGTTGGCTGATGCCTGAGGTTGATCATCAAAACAAATAAAATGCTTGTGATGGCAGGGGGTTGAATCCAGCAGTTGAGGTGGGCCACAGTCTGGAAATGGCTCTCCTATCAATAGTATTCTCCCCTCTACTTGAAGAGCCAGTCCATCCCCATAGTATTAAAGCCAAAAGATAAAAATTTATATATGTAAAAGTATTTAAATCCAGTTAAACCTTAGATCCCATTCAATATATATACAAATAAATGTTTATAAAGAATTTCCCAAAACAACATGCAAACACTAATTTGTATGTATATATATATATATATACACACAATGGGAATAACAAATACTTGAGAATGATCATATTATATGAAAGAAACATTGGAGGAAAACTGAAATAAAAAATGGTCCATAAAATAACTAAGATTTGAGAAGAAAAAGTATGTTAAAAAATTTGTTATTGTTTTTTTAAATATATTAATGAACCATATTTGTAAAGAACACAGTAAAATGCTTATTATTGATTTTATAAAATTATAAAATGATTTATTGTTGACTGTAAATTGTAAATAAAAATTTATATTTTAATTTCTAATTGAAAAAAACTAACAATCAATAAATTATTTTAAAATGAACTTTATTGTCCTGAATTATAAAATGATTAATTTAAAATTATTATGACTAAATATAGCATACAGAGTTGTTATATTTTGATTCCTCTCTGGAGTTAAAAAAAATACTGAATAGGGGAATTTTATGATGTCCATTTCATGCAACTATTGTTGTTGTATATTTTTTTTAGGGCAAACAACATGGATGAGACCAACATATATCATCTAGTCTAGTAGTTTATTGGCTTTTTAGATCAATAAAAAGACTATTGTCTGATGCTTTATAATTTTTAACTGAGATATCAGTTTTCTTGAAGATAGTATAAGTAAATGGTTATGAATGCTGACTGTCTTTTATATTTAGAATAAATAAAACAAACCTTTCAAATTCTAGAAATTATAAAGAATTGGTCAATCAAGGCAACAATAGGTGACCATACAATAGTAGAATTTCCTGGTTATGAACTCAAAATATCTCTTAATGACCTCTTATTTAGCTATCTATAATTATAAAACACTTTCATATATAGAAACATGTAAATTGAAAAAAGTGTGTAATATTAAATAGAACATTGTTAGATTTTATAGTCATTTGAAAAAAAAAAAACAATTTAAAAAGTTAGACTTTGTCTTTATTATAAAAGTTCAAGTGTTGAAAGTACAAGTGGAAAGGATTTCATTATAAATAAAAGATGTAAAAACAATATTGTAGAGATCAGTGATATATCAGAGACAGTGATGAGCTTAGTTTTAAACTTAATGAAACCAATTGTTGATAATTCATGTTCATTTTTAAACAAGTTTTCATTCTTAAAAGAAAAGATTGTTAGAAATATATAAATACTATACATCAGACAAATAAAATTTTAAAATTACTATTGAAAAATTAAAAGTGTAGTGGATTACAAAATAAAAGAGGACATAGAATTGTGACATTTGAGAAAATGTAAAAGTATCCAGTTTCATCATATTTTTACATACAAAAACATGTACTTGAAGAATGTGATATAAACTTTAACAGATTCAACACTAAAAGTGATAATTAATCAGTTAGTTATAAAGTATGTGTTAATACAAAAACAGAGAAGCCAAAACTATTAAAAAATACATTATGAAAAACTGGTATTAGTTAAGTCTTAATCCACCTGCTGAAAAAACACAATAGGAGAAGAAATTATTCCTTAGTTGTTGAAGAGAAAGCAGTCAAGTCTTAATCCAGTTGCTAACAATGAAAGGAATAGAAGTTTTAACTAAGATATTGCATAGTACAACAGACATTTTGAATGTACTTTAAGCAACCTGTGAGTTTAGTCATAATAATGGTTTCTACAATGAAAACCATGTGCTAAATTCAATTAAAAGCTAGACATGATCTTGTTTCAACCTGCCTTCACTGGAATAAAAATATAGAGATGTTACCCTTAAAATGATCTGTAATCTTGCTGTCAACTAAAAGCATGAGTCTTTCTCTGTCTGTGTTAGTCTTACCTGGGAAATTTATTTTAAAAAATGGATAAAAATTTTCTGTTAACCTGGAAATGAAATACTGCACACCAGAAAAATGACAAATTAATCATATTCATGTGTAGAAGCCTTCAAAAAGAAAATTCAATTGGAAAAACTGGAAATTATAATTGAAAAAAATTCCACAGAAAAATAATAAAACCATGATTGAAGTTATTTTTTATGTGTGAACATTTTATTTTTATTAATAAAAAAAAAGAATATTTTCTTATATAAAACTAATATTTTTGTACGAATTGATAATTTTAAATATTTTCATTAAGTTAATGTTTTCAAATTGTGCAACCTATTTTTTTAATCCATTCAATTTTTTCTTAAAAATTATTAGTTTTTTTTTTTAATTAAAACTTTTTTATGTGAAACATTATATTTCCCTTCCAAAAACTTAACAATTGATTAAGCTAAATTAAAGATTATTATCTTTGATTTTGAAAATGTTGTTTTTTCAATTCTTAGTTATTTTTTTTTAAAAAACTTAATTAATTAAAAGTTAATATATGAATAGAAATCAACTGATTGATTATAATTTTTATGAAAAAATATTTTTTGATGAAATGAATGTTTTAAATTTCATACTATCATGACATTTTTTGTTTATTATTATTATTCAATTAATTGTTAAATAATTGTTTTAAAAATATTTTAGTCTTCATTTCTTTACTCTATACAACTCCTGTTTCATAAATTCTGCCATGTGTAACTTTATTTCATGATAGCTTAATGTTCTAGGATTTTTTACATGATCCCAATAAAACTATTTACTTATAATAGAGTAAACCTAGAAATTATTTGCAGTGATTTATAATAAGGTGTTTTATTTAGTTATCTCTTGCTCACAGTAATAGTTTATAGAGTTTTGCTTCCTGAGCAGATTTGTGCTTAACAGTTATATGGAGTAGGGGTTTATGTTTAGTTTATGGACATCTAGATAATGATGATCCTGGTTGGTGCAAAAGAAATATCTTTTAAAGTTCATGTACTAAATTTCATTTTATTCATCATTTCTTTAGAAATTTATTTTATAGATGGCCAGTACATTAATGGTACTAAGTGGACAAAACATTGATGATGGTCAGGATGTTTTTAGTATCTCAGCATTATTTGACTTATTGTTGTAGTTTGATGGAGTAGCAACTAAGTATGTGCATCCAGATAATTATTGTTTGTATTTCTGCCCTAGATTTGTCAGTGTCTGAATAATTAGTCTGGTCTATAGTGGACCACTTTCAAATACAGTTACAAGATTGACTGTTGATTTATTTTTATTATTGAGCATTCATGATGATGAATGATTATTACTTTTGTGTATGCTGATAAACTTATAGTTAGTTCTGTGCTGATCTCTCATGCTCATTATATTATTTGTATATTTTATATTTTGTCATTGACTTGGGGTTGATGATGATGTGTGCCAACACCTCAAATTCATCCTTAAATACCATACTGTAACTTACAATCATTTAAAATATAAACTTAGGAGACAAATTTGAAAAAGGTTAAGAAGACAATAGATACTCTTATTATGAAGAATCATGCTTATTATTCAGCAATAAATTCAAATTAGAAAATAGTGAATATAAAATATTAGAAAAATAACTATTTTGAAAGCTAAATATTAGAAAATCTATAAAATCATAAAGAGGGAGAGTGAGAGTTAATAATGATATAGTGAAACAAAGAAAACTATAAAAACATCTAAGAATATAAACATCTTGATATTAAAAGAAAAGTTATTTCAGCAATAAAATGAAAAAATGACAATATTACTAAAAAAAAGTAAAAAAAGGGGGGAGGGTGTATTTCATTGTGAATGATCCAAATGCCATCAATCAAAGAGATGCCTGCTTTACAATATTGAAAAAATGACAGAATAATGATTTGCATAAATTTGCATTCATTATGTTTATACATAATAATGGCTATGAATATGGGGTAAGCATACTCCAAAAATGCTAAGCTAAACATTCTTATTTGTGAAAAATTTTATTAACTTTACCTATATACGTTTAAAGTGTATTATAAGTATAATCTATATAGAAGAAAATGTCTCATATTTTAAATGAAAAGATAAAATATGCAATTAGATCTAAAGATAATAATGAAATCATTCTAGATATTTTAAGAGAAAGAGTTGAAAAGACAAATAAATTATTGGCAAAAATATACAAATATATAAGTCACAAGATAGACTACAATAGTAATAATAACATTTAGAAAAAGTAAAAAAAAAAACTATCATTTTTATTGAAATCATCCACAAAGACCAGTGAACTCAAACTATCCAAAAATATCTATATTTAAAAGTGATTATCAATTAGATAATCTGATTAATCATCACTTCTGGTGGTCAAAGTATAAAAAAGACCATGGTGAATGAAATACTATTTTATATTGGATTGGCAAATTATAAAAAAAGGATTATTTGATTCTATAAATATTTATGCAATTTATTAAGGCATTGGAACATCCAAGATCTCATCAAATTCTAAAGAGCATTTATCAAAAAGTGATAGCTGAGTTTTATAAAAGTATTAGGATAAACTTTGATAAGTAACTCCATCTACGAAAACTAATTATTTTATGCATTAAATGGAAAGTTAATAAAAAAAAGATGTAGTAATTATTTAAGCCTTATGATTTTTCAGATAATGTGATTGTTTGCAAAACAATGCTTTCAAACTTCCAAAAATATTACAAAAATTATCAGATTAAAGCAATAAAGTAGGATAATAAAAAAATATAGATTTAATGATAAAAACTAAAGTCGTGTTTAATGACTACTTATGCAACAATAAAGTGATGTACTCTGGAAGTAAAGTTTCATGGATTATGACTCCAACTCTATCAGTTCTGGTGCTTAAATTTTTTATGAATTCCTGAGCAATAAATAATTAAATTATAGTGCCTTGTGCAGTTTAATACAATGATAAAGTAGAAGACTCTGGAGCTAAAAAATCATGGAATGTGATGCCAGACCCATCACTTCCAGTACTTGAGCTTCTTATCCTGAGAAATAAACCATTCAATTTTTCTATTATTAATGATTCTTTTTTTTAAAAAGGAGAAAATGAACATTGGGTTATTAATGCAGATGCAAACTTAATGGATAAAATGGTTTAAAAACATGATTGGAGTAATTTTGTAGAAAGCACTATATTAAGAGGAATTATGCTTGTTTTAGTGATTAGGTATTAATATTTGAGTAATACAGAGACTGAAAATATTGCAGTGATGAATGGAAACATATGATTAAGGAGAGATCAAAAATGAAAAATATACTTATAAAAGAATAAACAAATGTCACGGACATTATTAAGAAATCTAGAAGCATTTACTGGCGCTGTTGCTAGATATATTATTAGAAAGTTATGTGGGGAAATGATGTCTTAAACTGAACCCCAAAAGATCTTAAGACATCAAATATGAGGATGAATAAGAAAGTTTGCTTGACGTAAGTGAACAGCTATATATCAGACTAATTAACTAAACTCAGATATTTTTATACTGCATGGCAATAATAATAGTTGAAGGTATTAAACTTTTTTTTTTGCTGGTGTTTAATTATATATATATAATTTCAATTGGTTTGGGGCTAAGAATATTCTATATAGAGATTTTAAATATCTTTCTCTTACCGCACTTATCAATGAGAGCTTGTTTGAGCTATTGGTACGCTCCCTACATCACATATTTGTAAATACAAGCTTATAAAAGCAATGTCACACAATATATGACTTGCTTTATTGATTAATATAATTTCAAATATATTTTTAATTATAATGTATTGTCTTCACTAAAAGATATCCATCATAACAGGGATTAATTATATTTTTTTTATGAAATAGTATTTTGGCATTTGAGGTATATAGAAATTAGTTTATTAATAGTATTGATCATTGCTATTGCCATCTTTTGTGTTTTAGATTCTTGGATCAAATACTGTATTGTTATTTTTTTTAAAAAAGGTAAGGTGTGACTTTTTTTAGAAAAGCAGTTACAAGTAAAGTTCCTTTGCACGTGATCACCATCTACGTAATTTAACATAATCGTGAGAACTCTTGGCTCAAGAGATTGTCTGCTAAGAAATGAGAAAAAGGATATTAGTTCGCTAAACTGGATAAAAATATTGTTTTTATTCTAAAGTTTGATTTTCCACAACATCATCTTTATCATAAATTTTCCGGCCTTTATATTTGGTGGTCGAGAGGTCAGCGACAGCCGCTTTACAAGCAGTTGTCCCGGGATAGTGGGTTCGCTTCCCGGCTGATGCTATGACACATGAGGAAAAAAAAAATTTCCAGCCTTTATATTTATTTAAAAATATTTTTTAACGATATATAAATTACTACTTGCTTTTACTATTTAAAGGATTAAAGTGAAAAATCTACTACGTATAATTAAAATATAAAGTCCACTATGTGTACACATTAAAAAAGAGCAATTAAAATGTTGCTTGCTGTGTTATGAACTTTTTTTAATTTTCAAAATAGTGTTAGTCATCTCAAGTGGCTGAAAAAATAGAAGGATTAATAAAACTTCTTTTTTTTATAAAGTTAAGAAGTGCAAAACTTCTCTTAATACTGTAATCGATATCATTAATGATGGAACTTTTTAATTATAGTATTAGTAACATGATATTTTTCAATAAATAGACTCACTTAAACAATTTTTGTTCATTCGTTCTTACTTTCTTTTTATAAATAACTGATATTTTCAGCGTATCATTTAAGTATAATAACTACTGAAATATAGAGTATATATGTGTATAGAATATTAAAATACTGTGTAGACTTAAAATCAAATTATATTATATTACAGAATTTTTACCTAGGATTTTTCTAGGAAAGAGTTTCCGAATTTCTCGCATTCATTTTTTCAAAGCTTTTGGGTTATATTCACGTACCAAGTACATAATTCAATGTTTATTGATGTCCACTTGTGAAGTGTCAACATCCAAATTGAGAAAAGACTGTTTTCTTTAAGCGTGGAATTAACAGAAAAAATCTGATGTCACTAATAAAACCAAGCTTTTTTTAAAACCTTATTTAGTGGATCAAAAATCTTTAAAAGTATATTATTAAAATACAAATCATTTGGTAACAAAAAAAAAGTCTATTAAGTTTTTTCTAATACAATTGGTTAAAATAAGTGCATTAGTATTATAAAATTCATTTCAAAAATGAGAAAATTGTCTTTAATTATTATAATGTAAGCACAAGGTTCCTAAAAAAAATTGTAATGAATTTATATCTATTTTTAGCAATATCACTATTGACAGATAGCATATGAATGAAAATTATAGCTTTTTTGATAAATAGAAAAAGAATAAAATTAATGACTCTTAAGTTAATAAAATTTATTGCAGTAAAGAAATTTTTCATCTGCTAATTAAACAAATGATGATTTCAGGTATTTTTTGTCTTCAGTAAAATGTAGTTTCACAATCACATGTAAAACAAATGAATAAATAATAATTACATGACTATGTTCAAGGCAATTACCAATAATCTAATCATTAAAGATCGATAAATAAGATATAACTTGTCTAAAATGTCAGAAGCAATGGCTCGGATAATTATTTTATTGAACATTTTAATGTTATTATATTTTTTATATAGTAACTAAATTCTTTCATCAATATTTATAAATTATATTGAACAAAATTAAGATAATTAAACAAAAAAGTGTCACTTCAGTAAAAAGTTGAGTCATGTCCTCAAACGTACAGTTTCTAACCCTATATATAAAAGCACAACACCAATTTCATTTTCCCAATCAATCTTTTTATGATAGGTGATATTTTATTTTTTTTCATTGTCCAAATGTAATCATTTTTACAAAATAACTGAATTGTTTTTTGTTATTAACAATTTTTTATTTGTAAAAAAAAATTATGATAATCAAAAAAGAATCAATTTAATGCAATCCAGTAGAATATTTTCTAAACATAAATTTGAGAGTGTAGCTTTTCTATTTAATCTTTCAAATGAGTATAGATTATGTAGAAGTTAATAGGGTCTTGGAAGGGGGAGGTGCAAATAAAGGTTGATGAAGATATGTTAAGTGTAGGCTGTCACTGTATGAATGTAAGTCCTGTAATGGGCATGGAACAGAGAGGATAGTCCGATAAAATGAGGATCCAGTGTAATCATTCTGGGCCCACTTCACATGCTGGGAGATGTCATCCCAGTCTAGTATCTAAAAATGTGCTCACTGGAAAGAGAATTTCAGAATAAACCACAAATTAGTTCCATTGGAAAGAAAATTCCCAACATAATATAATAAAAAAACTAATTTTAGCATAAGCCAACTGGTCAGTAGGTCAGTACTGCCATTCATAGTGATCCTGTATTTTCTAGAATACAGATGCAAGGAAGAAATTCCTCAGCTCATTCAATCTTCTGGTAGAGAAATTCTCAATATAGTAATAAAGTTAATGTTATAGTATTGTTTATTGTGCAAGTTGGATATAAGTAGATGTGTTCTGCCATTCATAGCATTCAACCTCCCCCTACATACTGGAAAGATGCATGTTGCCCCTGGTGGTCATCACATATGACATAATCATTGCAAGTCAATATAGATTATGCCCTGTGAGATAGAGCAGCATAAGAAGATCACCCTCTGTGGTTTGTCAGTCTGTATACAATTTGACACTTATGTTAGAAAAAATAGTAAATAAATCAATAAATAAAAGCAAAAAATAAAAATCAAATAGTAAAGAAAAAATAACATGTCAGAGCTAAAATGGGTCAAATATATGCATTTCACCTCTCAAACAAGGTGTGTGTGAGTGATGTAGCACTAGCAAAACATATGTTATAAAACTCATATATATCTATCTGCATTGCATACTTCATAATTTAAAAAATATATGATCAAATTTATTTGAAAGAATAGTTAAAGAAATAATTATCTAAAAAGTAGTTTTAAAATGTAATTTTGTAAAAATAAAAAAAGATTATGTTATATTTTTCTTTTAAAAGAGAATAAAGCTAATTATTAACAGTGGGGTAGAGAAAAAATTAAAAATAAAATTTAAAAAAAACTCTCTTTTCTGTTTGTAAATTAAAATAAATTAAAAGAATAAATAAATGTTTAAAAATAAATCTTAGTGAAAAAAAAAATCTAAAATAAAAGAATTAATTAATTAATTAATTAGTGAATGCCAGTAAAATTCATTGCTAATAATAAATACGAAATGTTTAAAAATACAACTGACAATAAAATTAATTACAAAGTATGTAAACTATCACATTGGCATAAATGTGACAAGATAGTAGATTAATCTAGAAAAAAGGATTAGTTTAAGGTAAATGTAAAATTAATTAAAAGCCGGATTCAAGTTAAGATAAAAATAAACTATGACCAATAGAAGAGAAAAAGTATAAAAGTTGCAACTGTCTATTGTTATTTATTCTGGTCTTTATACTATTATTGATTCAGTACATTATCCAGTGCTTAATTTATTCAGTTATCCAGAGATCCAGAAATCTAAGTACAGTATAGAGCCAGTCATTACTGCTGTGAACAATAGCAATGCAGAACTGGCAACATGCATTGCTAGAAACCCTTAGGAGGGTTCAACTGGACTCCATGCCCCAAAGTCCTCCACAAAATCAACTATCCTCACCTGGAACCAAAGCCTGAAGCTAATGCCTTAACAGTGAAATAGATGCTGCCACTAACTAATTGTCAAGCCAAAGAATGGAAGACAAGCTCTGAAAACATTGATGGAACACCAAAGGCCAATCAGTTGGAAATTGACAATCATAAAAATGTAAGTAAATATATTTTCAATCACTGTCTAAATGCTTTATTTTAAATGAAATGAGCTTAATAGATTATTACAAAATTTTGCATGAACTATGTAAAATATATACTATTATATTATATTCAATATGTGTGCATGAATAAATACTAATGTTTGTTTAATTGTTATTTGATCTATTCTCTCTCACTCTCTTGCTACTGCATCACCATTTATTTAAAGATATAAATATTTATATGTGTTAGATTAATGCACTGGATCTCTTTTGATTAAGAGTAGAAGCTGGTTTGAGATATTTCAAGTATTGGATTGGTGTGCCTGTCATCTGAGCATGCCGGCTATATAACATATGGTTGGCTGGTGCCTGAGTTTCATTCTCAAAACAAATAAAATGCTTTGGATGGCAAGGTTTTGTTTCAGTAATCAAAGTGGCTGTGGTCTTGCTTATGCTTTATATAGTCTCAATCTGACCATGCATATCAATGATGATTAGGCTATCAATGGTATTCTGCCCTCTGTTCGAAGTGCCAGTCCATTTCTATAATTTAGTGATATAATTGAATAATTACATATATAAAAGATGTTAAATAAATAAGGTTAAGAATATAAGAAAAGAAGTATAATGAATAAATATGTATAAAACATGATAAAAACTTAAAGTCAAGAAATATTAAACTATTAAAGTAAAAATATTAAAACTTATTAAAGTTTAGATATTAAAAGATATTAAGTATAACAAGTAAAGAATAAATAATGAAAAATAGTTATCAAATACTCTATAACAAAGTAAATTTGGAGGGATCCAGTTTAATATATTGAAACGTAAACCCTCCAATCTCTTTCCGTTTCACCATCAACCTAATGACCTACTCGTCTGAACTAGTTTCGAACCTATCTTAAATATTAAAATGTTAAATGTAAAAATGTTATATATAAGTCGAGCGGGAAAACTTTGCTATAATGGCCGCTTAAATTGCATCACCATTTACATACGAAAACACGCTATAATTAGACAGGTTTGATAAAGTTATAGCGGAGAAATGCTCATAATTTATTATAAAATGTTTTATTAATTTTCAGTCAATTCTTAATTATATTCGCTATTATTTCGTATGTGGATGGTAATTTAAACCTTGGAATAACGGCAAAATGATTTGTATATATATATTTAAGTTTAAATAAAGATCCCGTAAAACATTTTATTTAAATTATATTTAACAGTTTTCTGATTTAATGTTTTACATATATAATTGAAACTAAAGTATTTTCTTTAAATTTGCTTTTTTTTAAATAAACAAATAATATTGTAAGAACAAATATGTTAAAAGTTATTTATTTCAGTAAAATAAAAATCATCCGTTTGTAATTAAAAATGAGAATTTGGTGTAAACAAGATATCAATTAGTGACTGCACCCCGGGTAAAAAGTAAAATCTAGTTTACTGATTGATTTTTGTTTGCAACAAAAGACTTTATCATTAAATCAGAATACCGTTCCTTCTGCTAAGCTTTAACATTCTTTAACACCTAAAAAGGAATTTAATTAATGAAACTGAATCAAATTATATAATTTATATATTTTAATAATTTTAAGTAATTAAATGTAACACCTCGGAGACATTATCTGTTGTAGAAATTGGATTATATTATTTTGTTTAATTAAAAGTCAATTGGTCCCGAGGCTAATGAAATTCCAAAAAGGTGTTAAAGTTTAGTCGAAATGTATAAATAGGGCTTATTTTAAGCGGGAAGATAGACTCCATCTTGCTGTTGAAGAGCTGTTAATATCACAAGTTATAAATCGTTTAATTTTACCATGTCTGGCTAAAGTCAGGCAAAATTTTGCTGCCGTTCCCATGATGAAACGCCGAGTTCAATCCATCAAATGCCGAAGCAACAACCAAAAAGCTTACACCAAATAAAAGATGTCATAAGCCACTAAAAGGGAATTGCCGTCATTCCAACACCATTTTAAATCATCTCGCAACTGAATAAGAACATGCCATAAGCCGCCAAAGAACTCACCTTCGTTCCAGCTCGAATCTATCCAGTCCAGCTATAGAACTATTATAATATTATTTAAAATAGCAGAGCTCTGTGAATTTCAAAAACAATCATTATTTCTTCAAAAACAGGTTAGCTAACTATATTATTGAAACTTCTTTCTAAATTGTTTTCAAATAATCTTTAAATTTTATAATATGAAATACTTTTGTCAATTTCTGTGTTAATTAATGTTTTGCTATAGAATTTAATCACTGCAGTTATATTTTGCTTTTCTTTTGCTTATTTTTAATTATTATTAGTTGTGCCTATGTTTCGAAACGGTGTGCATTTAATTATAGAATATGTTTTTAAAGATATAAATTTAAAATCTCCTTATTATTATTTATATAGCGTCATTTCGTGCACTGTTTCGAAACCCAAATTCATATTTTGTCATTTAGTAAATTAATTAATATAAATATAAAATGTGGCTTTTCAACCTTTAATTATTATATTACTAAAGATTAAACTAGCCTGGAGTGCAAGCATAAGTATATTTTTTTAGTAAAGTATTCGTAAGTCCCTTATTAAATATACTTTTCCTCCTTTTTAAAAGTTTATTAGTTATAGATAACTAAAGAAATTGAATGGGATAAAGTAAAGTTTGTATATATTCCCATCAGTAGCATATACATATTTCTCATGCTACAGAAGAGTTGGCTCTTTTGATCAAGCTGATAAACTTGCGTTCATTTAATATGTGATATTTCATTTATAATATCCTTCGGCTTGGCGGATGTGAAACTTATTAATATTTTTCTCGTTGTGCTGTTTTATATATAAGATGGAGCCACAGCATTGCCAGCACATCTTCTCTTATAGGGTAGTGCAGTAGCGAAGTCTGAGCTATGGGCCAGATTAGCACGTAAGTCCCCCGCTTCTTATGAACCAAATAAAGGTTCCCTTTTGCAGCATGATGACCGGTTATTGGGTAAACCATTGTTTGTCACAAAAACCCTAAAACTATTCTTCCATCCGCAGAGCCACTTTATTATTATATTTTACTTGTGCCTAGCGTATTAGTAAAATCATTATAGCCAACTCTTTCCTCTCTAATATGCAGTCTTCGGCGTTGATCCGAAGCAATCTTGAAAACCCGTTCGATCTAAAGCTATCTGGGATGCTTTATAAGGCCATAGTTGATATATAAAATTATTATAGTCAGATGTATTATTAAGTTTCACTCCAGACTTTGTTAGATTTCATGAACAATAGCCACTCGAACTGATGATGAAAGGGCATAACTGGTAAAAGTTAATGTAGTGATTAGTTATATAGTAGGGCTATTTGTTTCCATTAAATAATATTGGATCAATTAAATAATAGCCAATGGATCAATTATTGTTTAAATGACCTAGAGTAATGTTACTTTATAAATAAAATGCCTGCGTGCATTTGCCAACAACAATTGTCAATAAATATATTTTAATTCCTCATATATCAGTTTCTGTCTCATTATTAAATCAATCCAATTCACTAATTTCCCATAGCTATTTCATTAGTAAAACCCCTATTAACTAATTATCTTAGATTTTATCTTTGAAATGTCTTTAGTGTTTAAGTTGTTTATATAGATGTTTAAGTCCATGAGTCTTTTGTTTCTCTGATTTGCTAGTGGGCCGGATTAAGAATTAATTCTCGTGGGCCATCATTGTTATGTTGTCCATTAGGTGTTTGATCTGGGGCTTGGAGAGTGGGTTCGAATCCAGGCTGGTCCCTGACCAAAATCTCGGGCTCGACTGGGTTTGAAGTACATTTTGTGAGTTCCAGCTCGTGTTAGATGGATAAGCATATTTTGACCGGCACATAAGGTTTTTTTTTTTTCATGTTTGGACACCCAAATCGTGGGGCTTGTAACTCATTTCCACCCCTGAAGAGATTATGGAGTATATATATAATTCTTTTGGTCAAAATTAATGATTTTGAGTCAAATTTTTTTTGAATAATGTATATATGTAAGATTTTTTTTCCGCGTTTGGACGACCAAGTGAGGCTTCGATGTAAACACCTACATACTCTGAGTCATGGACTGTGTATATAGCAAAAAAATTTATTAAATTTATTTTGTGTCTTTCCTGTTCACTAGTGACTGGTGCCAGAGGATGATTGATCAAGTTATAAATCATCCTCATATAAATTTGTCATTAGGGAGCAGAGAAAAGAAATTTAGATTAAAAGAAAAGGGGGGTCTCGTTGTTTTATCAAAGTATTTTTATGAATTGGAGTGGTTTAAAATGAGTAAGAAATAAATATATATATAAAAGTAACGTCAAATTAACCAAAAGTTAAAAGGTTTGAAATTGGTGCAGATGGGTAAACGAAATTAGGTCATAAGCATGAACCATTTAAGTATATATATATAATAATAAAATAAAAAACAGCTGGAAGAAGAGACCGGGGGTGAGTTGAGTTTTTATTGAGTCATTTTTAATATTAAAATATGTGTTATACTTTAGATATATAGATAGAAAAAAAAAAAAGGATTTTTTTTTTTTAAATTTTCGTATACGTTATTAAAGCTAAAAAAAAAAAAAAAGAAAAGAAAAGAAGGGATTTTTTTTTTTAAATAAAAAGTTTCATATGTTTTATAAAATAAAAAGTAGGGAGACGAATTTTTTTTTTAAATTTATTATATGTTGGACGGGCATCGAGATGAAGGTGTAGGCTTATAGATATATTAGTGAGTTAGGCATAGAGTTGGGATGGAAGTGAACGAGTCATTCTTGAAGGGGGAGAGCAGCAAACAGCCGTATTAAAAGTATAAAAGTTTTAAAAATCAAATATTTATTAGGTACAAAATAATAATAATTTTGAAAGGATTGTACAAGATAACAAAAACTGTAGCTATGCCAGAGAATTTAGTTACAAAAATATCGGAACAGACACCGATGGAGATTAAGCAGGAAGGTTGGGATTTTAACTGGTTGCTGAGACAGCTTAGACAGGATACGGAGGAATGGAATAGAAAACAGGATCAGAAAATGGAGGAATGGAATAAAAAATGGGATCAGAAAAGGGAGGAATGGAATAAAAAAATGGATCAAAAAATGGAAGAAAGGAATGAGAGATACAGACAGAAAATGGAGCAAAGGGATCAGAAAATCGACCAAGGATTTGAGACCCAAATCAAAAGAAATTAGGCTATCAGTCAGCGACCAGCAGAAATATAAAGTTACGGGAGAATTCAAGGAAATGTTACAGACTAGTCAAGTGGAAAATAATCAAGATAGGGTTATAATTAAAGAAGTTAAGACCTTAGTAGAGAAGGTAGAATGTCAAGAAAAGAATGTGATAGATAAGGTTTATAATGTTGGTGCAGAATTAGGCAACAAATTTCAAGGCCATGAAGAGACTCAAAAGGAAATCAGGAATGAAATACATGAAATCAAAGAAAATTTCATACAAAAAAATCAAATGGCTACCAAAGAAGAAAACATTATCACAGCATGTATTCCAGAATTGAAAGATGTAGCAGAAATGAAAGAAGAGAGAGAAAAGGAAAGTAAGGAAAGCAACTTTGCTAGTGATTACCAAGATAAAAGACTTAATAGACATGAGATAGTGCACGTTATTGGCCAGACTGAAGATGATACTGAAAATAATTTTACAGAGGGGGAAGCCAAAGTCGATCAGGAAAGTATCAAAATCAAAGGAAATGACTTTTTAAGCGAGCATAAGTGCCAGCTTAATTATGAAAATAGCACGTTGTCCCGGCATGAAGGACAAGTTGGGTTGGAAAAGGATGAATCCCAAGAGATGCAAAATCAAAGCAAGGAATGTGAAAAAGCACTTACTAGAGAAACTACCACTAAAAATGAAAATAATGTAAAATGTACACAAGCAATAACGAACGTGAGTAATATTAATAATATAAAGCATCTATACACCCCATGCCAAGAAACTCCTATAGAAAATACTAGTAAGTTATCTGTAGCAGAACAGGAGCCCATGTTTGAAGAAAAGAATTTCGAGCTGCATGAGATACGAAGTTTGACAATGCACCCTAAGCGATCTCCTGTGAGGTTGAAAGACAAAAATGAAAGCTATGAATGGATAACCAATGATGATGATCTGTTGGGATGTTGTTTCAACCCCGGCATGGAGTTACTCCTTAAACAACCCCCAGATCCTATTTAAATTATTAGTTATTTTTGTGAGTGATTTGATTACTCTATATATATTATACACTCTATATTTTATTTATATACCTTATATATATATATATGATACACTTTATATTTATTTACATACCCTTTATATTGTTATTATACACATTACATTTTATCTATATACATTTTATCTATTATATACTTTATATTTTATCCATATATTATCTATATACCCTTTTATATATTTATTACACGCATTATATTTTATATATATATAAAACATATCCATTATTTTGACAAAGAGGTATACTCATTTGGGTATATATCTGTTTAAGTTTAAAATATTTACTAATAACCGATAATTTCATTATGTGTATTGATAATTGTTAGAAGCACTAAATGTATTATATAGTGTAATCTAGTATGATGTATTATCATAAGTTTAGCGTAGGATTAGGCCAGTAGTTATAGTATGAAGAAAGCCATAATTTACCTCTGTGCTTATATAAGTAAAGTCTTTTTTTTTTTATTTGTTTTTTTTTTTACTAAGTTTACTGATATGAAACGTAAACCCTCCAATCTCTTTCCGTTTCACCATCAACCTAATGACCTACTCGTCTGAACTAGTTTCGAACCTATCTTAAATATAAAAATGTTAAATGTAAAAATGTTATATATAAGTCGAGCGGGAAAACTTTGCTATAATGGCCGCTTAAATTGCATCACCATTTACATACGAAAACACGCTATAATTAGACAGGTTTGATAAAGTTATAGCGGAAAAATGCTCATAATTTATTATAAAATGTTTTATTAATTTTCAGTCAATTCTTAATTATATTCGCTATTATTTCGTATGTGGATGGTAATTTAAACCTTGGAATAATGGCAAAATGATTTGTATATATATATTTAAGTTTAAATAAAGATCCTGTAAAACATTTTATTTAAATTATATTTAACGGTTTTCTGATTTAATGTTTTACATATATAATTGAAACTAAAGTATTTTCTTTAAATTTGCTTTTTTTTAATAAACAAATAATATTGTAAGAACAAATACGTTAAAAGTTATTTATTTCAGTAAAATAAAAATCATCCATTTGTAATTAAAAATGAGAATTTGGTGTAAACAAGATATCAATTAGTGACTGCACCCCAGGTAAAAAGTAAAATCTAGTTTACTGATTGATTTTTGTTTGCAACAAAAGACTTTATCATTAAATCAGAATATCGTTCCTTCTGCTAAGCTTTAACATTCTTTAACACCTAAAAAGGAATTTAATTAATGAAACTGAATTAAATTATATAATTTATATATTTTAATAATTTTAAGTAATTAAATGTAACACCTCGGAGATGTTATCTGTTGTAGAAATTGGATTATATTATTTTGTTTAATTAAAAGTCAATTGGTCCCGAGGCTAATGAAATTCCAAAAAAAGGTGTTAAAGTTTAGTCGAAATGTATAAATAGGGCTTATTTTAAGCGGGAAGATAGACTCCATCTTGCTGTTGAAGAGCTGTTAATATCACAAGTTATAAATCGTTTAATTTTACCATGTCTGGCTAAAGTCAGGCAAAATTTTGCTGCCGTTCCCGTGATGGAACGCCGAGTTCAATCCATCAAATGCCGAAGCAACAACCAAAAAGCTTACACCAAATAAAAGATGTCATAAGCCACTAAAAGGGAATTGCCGTCATTCCAACACCATTTTTAAATCGTCTCGCAACTGAATAAGAACATGCCATAAGCCGCCAAAGAACTCACCTTCGTTCCAGCTCGAATCTATCCAGTCCAGCTATAGAACTATTATAATATTATTTAAAATAGCAGAGCTCTGTGAATTTCAAAAACAATCATTATTTCTTCAAAAACAGGTTAGCTAACCATATTATTGAAACTTCTTTCTAAATTGTTTTCAAATAATCTTTAAATTTTATAATATGAAATACTTTTGTCAATTTCTGTGTTAATTAATGTTTTGCTATAGAATTTAATCACTGCAGTTATATTTTGCTTTTCTTTTGCTTATTTTTAATTATTATTAGTTATGCCTATGTTTCGAAATGGTGTGCATTTAATTATAGAATATGTTTTTAAAGATATAAATTTAAAATCTCCGTATTATTATTTATATAGCGTCATTTCGTGCGCTGTTTCGAAACCCAAATTCATATTTTGTCATTTAGTAAATTAATTAATATAAATATAAAATGTGGCTTTTCAACCTTTAATTATTATATTACTAAAGATTAAACTAGCCTGGAGTGCAAGCATAAGTATATTTTTTTAATAAAGTATTCGTAAGTCCCTTATTAAATATACTTTTCCTCCTTTTTAAAAGTTTATTAGTTATAGATAACTAAAGAGATTGAACGGCATAAAGTAAAGTTTGTATATATTCCCATCAGTAGCATATACATATTTCTCATGCTACAGAAGAGTTGGCTCTTTTGATCAAGCTGATAAACTTGTGTTCATTTAATATGTGATATTTCATTTATAATATTCTTTGGCTCGGCGGATGTGAAACTTATTAATATTTTTCTCGTTGTGCTGTTTTATATATAAGATGGAGCCACAGCATTGCCAGCACATCTTCTCTTATAGGGTAGTGCAGTAGCAAAGTCTGAGCTATGGGCCAGATTAGCACGTAAGTCCCCCGCTTCTTATGAACCAAATAAAGGTTCCCTTTTGCAGCATGACGACCGGTTATTGGGTAAACCGTTGTATGTCACAAAAACCCTAAAACTATTCTTCCATCCGCAGAGCCATTTTATTATTATATTTTACTTGTGCCTAGTGTATTAGTAAAATCGTTATAGCCAACTCTTTCCTCCCTAATATGCAGTCTTCGGCGTTGATCCGAAGCAATCTTGAAAACCCGTTCGATCTAAAGCTATCTGGGATGCTTTATAAGCCCATAGTTGATATATAAAATTATTATAGTCAGATGTATTATTAAGTTTCACTCCAGACTTTGTTAGATTTCATGAACAATAGCCACTCGAACTGATGATGAAAGGGCATAACTGGTAAAAGTTAATGTAGTGATTAGTTATATAGTAGGGCTATTTGTTTCCATTAAATAATATTGGATCAATTAAATAATAGCCAACGGATCAATTATTGTTTAAATGACCTAGAATAATGTTACTTTATAAATAAAATGCCTGCATGCATTTGCCAACAACAATTGTCAATAAATATATTTTAATTCCTCATATATCAGTTTCTGTCTCATTATTAAATCAATCCAATTCACTAATTTCCCATAGCTATTTCATTAGTAAAACCCCTATTAACTAATTATCTTAGATTTTATCTTTGAAATGTCTTTAGATGTTTAAGTTGTTTATATAGATGTTTAAGTCCATGAGTCTTTTGTTTCTCCGATTTGCTAGTGGGCCGGATTAAGAATTAATTCTCGTGGGCCATCATTGTTATGTTGTCCATTAGGTGTTTGATCTGGGGCTTGGAGAGTGGGTTCGAATCCAGGCTGGTCCCTGACCAAAATCTCGGGCTTGACTGGGTTTGAAGTACATTTTGTGAGTTCCAGCTCGTGTTAGATGGATAAGCATATTTTGACTGGCACAATATATATATATATATTGTAACAGGCAGGCATTGTTATATTTTAATAAAGAATACATGAGTGTGGGCTTGAAAATGATTCTTTACCTTAGTGCCATCTATCCAACAAAATAAATGTCCCCTCAGTGTATAGATATCCTATTTATATTTTAGCCCAGTATTGGTTTTTTAGTTTTATTGGATGATTTTATCTCCATTTCAGATTTACTATTGAATAATACACTTAACAAAAATGAAATAAGAATACACAATTTATTAGTATGTTAATAATAAATCGATACATGTAATTCTAACTAGCATATTTATAATATATTTTCAATTGAATAAAGTTATCACCTTTTAATATAGCTCCACCTTCAATGTCGATACTTTTACTATCTTTTCATTATCTTTAATGGGCTTAGCTTTTATTTCAATTCATCTCTTAAAATCCAACTATTTCATGAAAGTGTGTGTGTGTGTTCTGACAAAACATGATATATATTAATATTTATACATTATAATCATTCTATATTGATAACATTATGTCATGAAGTATTTTAAATATTAAACGTTCCATCTTAGACAAGTATGTAAACTTTTATAATTTCTGTAGCGAATAATAATTTATTACATTTAGATAGTAAGTAATATACTAGAATGATCATAATATGCCAATAATCAGACTGCAATGATATAACTAAATCTCAAATGTTAATTATTAAATACATGAATACTTTCTATTTTTATAACAAAACACTCATATTCAAAATAATTTTTTACACAGACAAAAGATTGATTAAGCAACACTTAACTTCATATTGTACCGGTCGGTTTTGTCTGTTCATATAACAAGATCTAGCATCTAGGCAAAATACCTCGAGTCCAATCATGCGCAAGATACATAAGTCAGGAACACTCATGAACTCTGCCCTATTTGCCTATTTTCCAGATCTACCAACTTATGAGCAACAATTCCAATGATACTGATCTAATTTATTTTTACCCGCCGGCATCACAAAGTCGTGACACAAAAAGATTCTTATTTGAACTTTATTCATATATAGAATATTATTGTTAGCGATTTTCGATCATCTAGTAAGTGAAACCCTTTATATAACATCAAAATTATTTTTATTCAATAAATGAAACAATGACTTAGATATTTAGAAATATATATAAGATTTATTAAGTTAACTTGAGATATATTTATGATTGATTGCAAACGTTATTTGTGTTAAAATGTAAATAAAATGGGTATTTACCTCCCTTAGACGACATTAACCTCTCTTACAATGCTATAAAACGAACGTATTTAATCAGCAATAACAAATAATTTATGGCTTTGTTCTAATGCGGCTATTTATATGTCAATAATTTGCAGATTGTATGGGATACCTAAGATTTTTAATAATAGCGCTAGACTACAGTTACTTAAAGTTCTTTGAATCTACCATTAATAAAACAACAGCACTTGAACCAATACATACGTTTATTGAATTTGATGACAATGGTAATTATATTTAATTAATAAAATAGCATTCGCATTTGTGAAATAACGTATGTGGGAAGCTAATTTAGGAAATAATAATTATGGCAGCAATATCGTATCTGAAAGTGTGAATGAAATATAAAAAATGGCAATCCATTTAGCATAATCATGACAGTATGGTTTAGGAGCATTGATAGGCTTTAACGAGAATGAAATAAGGGAGAGCGGTACGTATATGATGGCAATGGAGAGATCTATTCTGAGATCCAAGAAGGTGCTTCAATTCACAGTTAAAGAGGGCGACTCTCTGCAAATATTGGCAGGGTTGGGTCATAAACAATGAAGAATGTGCTTCATTGAATTGCCATAGGCTGAACTTTTGCCAGAGCGAACCCTATGCAATAATATCTAGCGCTGAAGAAGTCCAAAGGGGTTTGCCAAACTTTGTCTTTGGTATTGGAAGTAAAAATGAATGAAGCACAAATATATATAACACTAAAGGCCAGTATACACGTAACGCTTGAATTAATATAAATATATATATACTTAAAACTAAGAAATAAAGAATTATCGCCTATCTTTATTGATAAAAACCAGCGTACCGGTATGATTTAAGTTACTACGTGGATATGGAAGAATTACATTTAATGCTAATATAATAGATTATAGAACTAGAATGCCCCCCCCCTTTGTATTACTTTAAATTACACATAAACTTACCACAACGTATAACTAATATAAATCTTTGATTTTGAATGCTTTAATAAATAAATACTTTTCATATTATTAAATATATATAAAGTTGGTGGCGGTTAGTGATTTCAAGAAAGTAATATTAATTTAATGCATATAAATATATTTAAAGTTTTTAGAAGTTAGCGCCATTATTTAATTAATAAAAAAAACATTTCTAAGAAAACAGATTTTTGCTTAGCTTTCTTTCGAAAATAACATTATACAGTAATTATCAGATTCTGATTTTATTTCCCCAGACTTGCAGGCACCCGCTATAATAAGAATAACAAATTTGTTTTAAAATATACTAGATTAATCATCCTCTGAAAAGTAACGAAGGTTTTCTTTTATTAAAAGAGATAGCGTAAGCATTTGTAATTTTGGGAGAAATTATCGACATATAATTTAGTATATGAAAATATAATAATGAAAATAAAGTATTGCCGCATAGATGTGAAATTTAGAAATAATAATTATTCAGGAGAGGTTTAATGTAGGAAAGATTACAGCTAAGTTATATAGAGAGAACAAAGTACAATTAACTAAAAGGTAAAAATTTTACAGATTAATTCATACTTAATATTAAATTTTACAAATAAAAAAGGATTTACAAAATGTTTAATGAAACAGATAGGTGAGAGTTAAAATTATTCACGGTAACTTTAAGAGTCTAGCTGCATTTGAAATGATTACTTCGGTACAAACTTGGCTGTCCTTTTGATGTTTTTCAGATTTCCCTCAGAGAACTAGATCTAGTTTGACGAGCATAATTATTGAGGCAGGTAGTAAGTTCAGTATTTAACAAACAGGCATATAGTTATAGTCTATGAGTATCAGGATCCATGGGCACAGATTTCAGGGAAGGCCATCTCGAATGGCGAGAAAGGTGAAGTGGATTTACTCACGACACATTGAAATTAAACTAATGCAAATTTTTGGCGACTGCTCTCCTTGACTGTCTTAGTTCCTCTGTCTAATTAATTATAATTATCCCATGCCTTGGTATTTGTGGAATCCCTTCTTGATTGGTCATTGCTAATCATTTTCTTTAATCTAATTTCCAAAAGAATTTCTATACAAGCGTTTACCCATTGTGATGGAAGATGCTATTGTTAGATAAGTATTCAAACTGAAATTAATTTGATAAAAAAAAATGTTTGTGATAAAAGTAAATCAATTAAGTTTAGTTTTTAATTTTGATTTTAGAGAAACTTTTAATTAAATTTATTTTAGAAGATTATACAAGATTACGTTCCTCACCTTTAATTAATTTTGACTAATTACAATCGCATCTTCCATATTGGATTTAAAATAAAAGTAGAGTTTAATAGCAAAAATAATTTAAAACAAAATTTTATAGAATGACAGATAACGAACTTTTTGTAGTAATTATTTGCTCATTATGTTTGTCTCTACAATATCTCTGTATATGAGCTGCAATCAATAAATAACCACTATAACTTTTATAAAATAAAAAAATACAGAACATATAATATATTTTGATATTATAAGTCCGTTATAATTAATCCCCCGTTACCTATTGCGCATACATATTTCCTCTTTAAATACTATATTTATTACTTTTATTTTTTTGTGTGTGTATTTAAATTCAGATATTTATGCATATATCTTCGTTAAAACCTTTTAACTGATGGATTCGTTTATAAACGAAACAGCGCCACCTATCCCGTGCTGTAGCAAACATTTTAAATCGTGTCATTTTTTGCATTGACACTAGTCAACTGTTTTCCACGAAAAAATTCGTTTTTCGATTTTAACACATGCGTAGAGTATTCATATATTAGTTTGTAAAGTTTCGTGTAGATGGCAGTAATAATAAATAATTTATTCGATTTTCCCTGAAAGCCAACGGGTCACCCCACTTTCACTTTGTTCCCAGGCAGTTCAGAGAGCAACTTCTAGTTTTTCAACTCAGTAATTTTGCATTTGAATTCCATTATTCTTGCAATTGGTAAGTTATAATAATTATTTATGATTTATTTCTATAAAAATAAGTTCTTTGACTTTCTATCCATTGCAGATACCCGGATCATCTTATTCTTGTATCATTATTTCATTTCAAATCAAGTATGTATTACTAAATATTTCTATACTATATTTCAAAAAATAATCATCATGTTTTTCATATTATGATTTATTTCTACAAAATATTTCTATAAAAATATTTCTAATAAAATATTTCTATAAAAATATGTTCTTTCACTTGCTATCTATTTGCAGAGATACCCGGACAATCTTACTTTATATCTGTTTCCATCTTTTTATACTTCTATTTCAAATCAAGTATGTATTTTACTCTATTTCATGTTTTTCATATTTGCTTTCGTAGATTTTGAAAATATTCAGCATCATTTTGTGAAATGAAAATTTTGAAAAATCACGTGATGTTTACAGCATCATTTTATCAACTGAAAATTTTCAAAATCACGTGATATTTTTCTTACTTGTAAATGCTTGATTTCAATATCTATTATATTTTTTTACAAATTACATTTTAGGTTTTAGAATATATATGATTCAAAACTTGATAAACGTATTTCAATAAATAAATAAGCATTTTTTTATATATATTTTTTGAGTCACGTGATATCATATATATATATATGTATTTATTTTCTCCCATCATCATATCCATAGTTTTTTTTTTTTTATAAAAAATAATAAGTTTTTTTTCCATATGATCTTGATAAATAATTATAGTACATAGATAAGTGCTATTCAAAACTTTTATAATGTATTTGAATAAATAAATACGCATCAACCCGTTTTGATATATTTTGAGTCACGTGATATCATATATATATGTGTGTGTGTCTATTCATTACTCCATTATCATATCCATAGTTTTTTTTTTATATAAAAAATAATAAATGTTTTTTTATCTTATGATCTTGATAAATAATTATAGTACATAGATAAGTGCTATTCAAAACTTTTATAATGTATTTCAATAAATAAATACGCATCAACCCGGTTTTTTTTGATATATTTTGAGTCACGTGATATCATATATATGTGTCTTCATTTGCTCCATCATCATATCCATAGGTTTTTTTTTTTATAAAAAATAATAAATGTTTTTTTTCCATATGATCTTGATAAATAGTTATAGTACATATATAAGTCCTATTCAAAACTTTTATAATGTATTTCAATAAATAAATACGCATCAACCCGGTTTTTTTTTTTATATATTTTGAGTCACGTGATATCATATATATATGTCTGCATTCATTTTTCCCGCCTCATATTCATAATTTTTTTTTTGATAAAAAATATTTTAGGCTTTATAAATAGTTTTTTTTTCATATGATCTTGTTAAATAATTATTAGCATGTAGATATGTGTTACATAAAATATAATTTGAAAATTTTGCTTTTATATATATATAGTTATGGCATCCTTCTTCAAAGCGATTGCTGGTGTATCCCGCCGCCGTTCTTCTTCCGCCGATGAGTCGGATCATGACTTTGTGCCCTTGTTAGAGGCCAGTGAAGATGAAGACTCAAGTGGAGAAGAATCATCTGATATCGCCAGTGACAGCAGTGACGAATCTTCTGATGATGACATGGGAGGGTCAGGAACTTGGGTACCAGTGAATTTAGATAGAATTCCTCCACCACCCCCAAGGTTTCCATTTACTTCCAACCCAGGCATGACTAAGGCAATGGCACCAGATGCTACAGCATTACAATTCTTTGAATTGTTCTTCGATGACAAAATGCTGGAAATTGTCGTAAGGGAAACCAACCTTTATGCTGATCAATATATTCGAAAGACTATATTGAAGATACTGTCCAGAGCAAGAAAATGGACACCCACCTCAGTGAAAGAGATGAGGTTATTTTTCGCAGTGATGATGCTTCAGGGCATTGTCAAACTGCCGCATCAGGAATGGTCATGGTCTAAAAGATGGATATTTTATGTACCCGCATTTTCTGGTGTGATGACAGGTGCCAGATTTTCATTGCTAATGAAATTTTTACATTTCTCTGACAATGAATCTGTTGACATAAATACCCACCCTAATCCAAAGCTCTGTAAATTCTATGAAGTAATGGAGCATTTGAGAGGACTCTTTAGTACATTATACATTCCAGACTAAAATGTTAGTGTAGATGAAAGCTTGATGCTCTACAAAGGCCGGTTATCATGGAAAATGTATAACATGAAAAAGAGGGCCCGTTTTGGTCTAAAATTTTTCATGATATGCGAATCAAAAACTGGATACAAACAGTGAGGATTGCCAATTCCTCTACAAGCTTTATGATAAATGCTTAGCCAGAGCCAGCACTTAAAATATCTCTGTCAGGAACCCCTCCCCAAACCCCTGACCATGGTTTCGTGCTTTGGCACTCCTCAGAGAGGTGTCAGGGTAGATTCAGACACTAGATCTAAAAATACCAACCCAAAGCTAAGCACTTAGCTAAAAGTTATCTATTGAGTGGAAAATCTGAAATTTTCAGACATGTACATGTCTTCAAACCCAGCTATCCAACTCAAATAGCTATATGGGGCTGATAGATCTTCAGCCATGCCACATAGTAGTAGTCATAGCAATATAAAATTGCATAAGACTTTTTGGCAGAGACTATAAATAGTCAAAATAAAAGTCATAGATCATTTCATAGATCACATGACCCTATCTCTTAAGCTTGTAAGTTATAAACAGTGAGGATTGCCAATTCCTCTACAAGCTTTATGATAAATGCTTAGCCAGAGCCAGCACTTAAAATATCTCTGTCAGGAACCCCTCCCCAAACCCCTGACCATGGTTTCGTGCTTTGGCACTCCTCAGAGAGGTGTCAGGGTAGGTTCAGACACTAGATCTAAAAATACCAACCCAAAGCTAAGCACTTAGCTAAAAGTTATCTATTGAGTGGAAAATCTGAAATTTTCAGACATGTACATGTCTTCAAACCCAGCTATCCAACTCAAATAGCTATATGGGGCTGATAGATCTTCAGCCATGCCACATAGTAGTAGTCATAGCAATATAAAATTGCATAAGACTTTTTGGCAGAGACTATAAATAGTCAAAATAAAAGTCATAGATCATTTCATAGATCACATGACCCTATCTCTTAAGCTTGTAAGTTATAAACAGTGAGGATTGCCAATTCCTCTACAAGCTTTATGATAAATGCTTAGCCAGAGCCAGCACTTAAAATATCTCTGTCAGGAACCCCTCCCCAAACCCCTGACCATGGTTTCGTGCTTTGGCACTCCTCAGAGAGGTGTCAGGGTAGGTTCAGACACTAGATCTAAAAATACCAACCCAAAGCTAAGCACTTAGCTAAAAGTTATCTATTGAGTGGAAAATCTGAAATTTTCAGACATGTACATGTCTTCAAACCCAGCTATCCAACTCAAATAGATATATGGGGCTGGTAGATCTTCAGCCATGCCACATAGTAGTAGTCATAGCAATATAAAATTGCATAAGACTTTTCTGGCTAAGCATTTATCATAAAGCTTGTAGAGGAATTGGCAATCCTCACTGTTTATAACTTACAAGCTTAAGAGATAGGGTCATGTGATCTATGAAATGATCTATGACTTTTATTTTGACTATTTATAGTCTCTGCCAAAAAGTCTTATGCAATTTTATATTGCTATGACTACTACTATGTGGCATGGCTGAAGATCTATCAGCCCCATATAGCTATTTGAGTTGGATAGCTGGGTTTGAAGACATGTACATGTCTGAAAATTTCAGATTTTCCACTCAATAGATAACTTTTAGCTAAGTGCTTAGCTTTGGGTTGGTATTTTTAGATCTAGTGTCTGAACCTACCCTGACACCTCTCTGAGGAGTGCCCAGCACGAAACCATGGTCAGGGGTTTGGGGAGGGGTTCCTGACAGAGATATTTTAAGTGCTGGCTCTGGCTAAGCATTTATCATAAAGCTTGTAGAGGAATTGGCAATCCTCACTGTTTATAATTTACAAGCTTAAGAGATAGGGTCATGTGATCTATGAATTGATCTATGACTTTTATTTTGACTATTTATAGTCTCTGCCAAAAAGTCTTATGCAATTTTATATTGCTATGACTACTACTATTGGCATGGCTGAAGATCTATCAGCCCCATATAGCTATTTGAGTTGGATAGTGGGTTTGAAGACATGTACATGTCTGAAAATTTCAGATTTTCCACTCAATAGATAACTTTTAGCTAAGTGCTTAGTTTGGGTTGGTATTTTTAGATCTAGTGTCTGAACCTACCCTGACACCTCTCTGAGGAGTGCCAAAGCACGAAACCATGGTCAGGGGTTTGGGGAGGGGTTCCTGACAGAGATATTTTAAGTGCTGGCTCTGGCTAAGCATTTATCATAAAGCTTGTAGAGGAATTGGCAATCCTCACTGTTTATAACTTACAAGCTTAAGAGATAGGGTCATGTGATCTATGAAATGATCTATGACTTTTATTTTGACTATTTATAGTCTCTGCCAAAGTCTTATGCAATTTTATATTGCTATGACTACTACTATGTGGCATGGCTGAAGATCTATCAGCCCCATATAGCTATTTGAGTTGGATAGCTGGGTTTGAAGACATGTACATGTCTGAAAAATTTCAGATTTTCCACTCAATAGATAACTTTTAGCTAAGTGCTTAGCTTTGGGTTGGTATTTTTAGATCTAGTGTCTGAACCTACCCTGACACCTCTCTGAGGAGTGCCAAAGCACGAAACCATGGTCAGGGGTTTGGGGAGGGGTTCCTGACAGAGATATTTTAAGTGCTGGCTCTGGCTAAGCATTTATCATAAAGCTTGTAGAGGAATTGGCAATCCTCACTGTTTATAACTTACAAGCTTAAGAGATAGGGTCATGTGATCTATGAATTGATCTATGACTTTTATTTTTGACTATTTATAGTCTCTGCCAAAAAGTCTTATGCAATTTTATATTGCTATGACTACTACTATGTGGCATGGCTGAAGATCTATCAGCCCCATATAGCTATTTGAGTTGGATAGCTGGGTTTGAAGACATGTACATGTCTGAAATTTTCAGATTTTCCACTCAATAGATAACTTTTAGCTAAGTGCTTAGCTTTGGGTTGGTATTTTTAGATCTAGTGTCTGAACCTACCCTGACACCTCTGAGGAGTGCCAAAGCACGAAACCATGGTCAGGGGTTTGGGGAGGGGTTCCTGACAGAGATATTTTAAGTGCTGGCTCTGGCTAAGCATTTATCATAAAGCTTGTAGAGGAATTGGCAATCCTCACTGTTTATAACTTACAAGCTTAAGAGATAGGGTCATGTGATCTATGAAATGATCTATGACTTTTATTTTGACTATATATAGTCTCTGCCAAAAACTGGATACATTTGTGACTTTCTCTTATATACTGGGAAAGGAACAGCATACAATCAAAAGTATACAGCACTTCCAGTGACTACTAAAAGTGTCCTTCATCTTATGGATAGATATTTAGGTCAAGGTTACTGTGTAACAGTTGACAACTGGTATATGTCAATGGAATTAGTAGATAAACTTCTAAATGAAAAGACTGATATATACGGCACTGTCAATATCAGAAGAAAGGGTCTGCCAGCTGAAATGACAAAAAGTAAGCTGAAAAAAGGTGACATCCAAGCTTTTCAGCTTGGAAAGATTATGACCTTGAAATGGCAAGACAAAAAATCAGTCTATCTTTTGAGTACCATTCATGATGCATCCACACAAATTGTAAAAAAAAAATTTGGGGAAGATGTGGTGAAGCCCACTATAGTGTGTGATTACAACAACACTATGGGTGGTGTTGATCATTGCGATCAAGAGTTATCATTTTATCATACAACCAGGACTCGGCAAAATAAATTACAAAAAAATTTTAGACATTTCATTGACCAAGCCCTTTTGAATGCTTGCATTCTTTATAACCAGTGCAAGCCTGTTGCACTTGATCTGTTAGAATTCAAAGCAAGGGTCATTGAAGAGTCTTTTGAATTGTATACCGATCCTGGTTTCAAAAATTCACGGGGTAGACCTAGTTTTGACCCTCCACCTGTTAGGCTAACAGCTCGTCACTTTCCAGTTTTCATCCCACCTAATCCCATCAAAAAGAATCCTTCAAGAACATGCCGAGTTTGCAGTTCCAAAACAGACAGTAATGGAAAATGTGTCCGCAGGGAATCCTGATACTGGTGTGCAGACTGCAAAATTGCTCTGTGTGTGGATCCTTGTTTTAAAATTTTCCATACCCTGAAGAATTACTGATGGTATTGATTGTTGCTATTTGTGAATTTTGTATATATATATAAATTTGTTCTAACTGCTTGATCAATTGTTTCAGGGTTAGGTAGGTGGACAGGAGAATAGACTGGAAAGTAAAAGCCATACATTTTCTATAGAGGTATGTATAGCTTACATTTACTAAATTTATAGATATATATTTTGATAGTTGTAACTCTTGTCTATTTTTTATTTTAGCTGTGTTAGCTGTGAAGACAACCACTCCAGTGGGCATGTACTAACCAGACAACCACTCCAATGGGCATGTAGTAACAAGACAACTACTCCAGTGGGCATGTACTAACAAGACAACCACTACAGTGGGCAATTATTTGTATAATTTTTTCTGCTTTGTTTGTTATCAGGTAGTATATAGTTGTAGCTCTTCATGTAAAATTTGTAAAAAAAACAATTGTTTTTATAACTATTACACTTGGACATTTCCAAGTTTGAACCCTTACAATGTTTCTAATGCAATTTTGTAAAATTAATCACTTCTATAACTATTTTCATAACAATTCTGAATATGGACATTGTAAGTTTTATAGAAACAATTGTTTTATATCTATTACAATCTTTTATATCTATGTACATGAACTGTGCCAAGTTTGAACCCTATACATATAAGCAACATTGTGTTATATATATATATTGTATTGTAAAAATTTTAAAAACTATTTTTACATGTAGTCTAATGAAAAATGTTTGATTTAAACAGGTCCAAGTTCAAAATCATGTTTTTATAGGTCCAAGTTCAAACCCCTATTTAAAGTTTTTCTACGATTTATTACTTCTATAACTACTATTTACAATTTAGAGTTTCTAAATTTCAGCTAATGAAAAATGTTTGATTTGAACAGGTCCAAGTTCAAAATCATGTTTTTATAGTTCCAAGTTCAAACCCCTATTGCTTTTTATAAAGTTTTTCTAATATTTATTATTTTTGTAACTACTATTTACAATTTAGAGTTTCTAAATTTCAGCTAATAAAAAAATGTTTGATTTGAACAGGTCCAAATTCAAAATCATGTTTTTATAGGTCCAAGTTCAAACCCCTATTGCTTTTTATAAAGTTTTTCTAATATTTATTACTTCTATAACTACTATTTACAATTTAGAGTTTCTAAATTTCAGCTAATGAAAAATGTTTGATTTGAACAGGTCCAAGTTCAAAATCATGTTTTTATAGGTCCAAGTTCAAACCCCTATTGCTTTTTATAAAGTTTTTCTAATATTTATTACTTCTATAACTACTATTTACAATTTAGAGTTTCTAAATTTCAGAAAAAATGTTTTTTACAAATAAAACAGTACTTTTTTATAAGTATTCCTGCCAAAAAGGGCACTTGTGAGCATAATTCTAGTGACCTATATATAAGTCAAAAAAAAAAATTGACCACTTTTTTTTATTTCCTCATAAATGTATTATAAAAATATAAAATAAAATAAATGAACAATTTTGGTCATTTTTCTGAAAAAATAAATAATCAGTCAAAAGTATGTTAGTTAATAATAATCAAAAAAAAGAACAAAAAAAATGTGTTAGTGAACGGAATATATACGCAAGAATAGGGTTTGAAGTTAGCTTGGTAGTGGAAGATTTGAGGTGGGCTGTGAAGCGCCATCTGAATCTCAGATTCCGCTTCAATATGTCTGCTGTGTGTTTGTTATTATTTCATTAACTTCAGACATTATTTATTATACCTTATTTAACTTAACCTGATCGCACAATTTTGCATATATATATATATAAACAAAACTTTATGCTAAAAGTTTTCATTCACTCAACCTAATTATATTAATTTTATTATTTAACTCAAAATTTCTTTCCTAACTAAGTGCTACAAGTGTCACACAAATAAATATTTTCTTAATTACTTATTATTAAACTTAATATTCTTTGGCATAATATCATTTTTTTATTCATAGACATCTCATAGTAATATATTTTAATCACTGATTTCAGCTATGAAATTAATGTACACTTGTACACACATGTATAGATATTATACTTATATAAAATAAACTATCGATCATTAAATATTAAACATCTCATTCCATGTTCTTAATGCAAACATTTTAATTTGCTTACAATATATATATATATATGGTTACACTAATTTAAATTTCATTAAAAAAAATCTTTTAATATGTATTAGCTCAGGAATATATACACACATATAAATAAAAATGCTGTTCACATAATTTTCAAGTTTGTACAAAATAATTTTAAAAAAAACAACCTTAAATCATTTCTAAGACATCAAAATATAAAACATTTTAACCGATAATTTGAAGCAGTGGTCTTCAACCCTTGATCCATGGACCAGTGCCGAGCCGCAGAAGTTTTTTACCGGTCCGTGGTAGACTGGCAGGAAAGTTTGTAATAACAAAATAATAAGAGTTTAAACTTTTAATTAATATAAAACAATTTTAGTGCAAACATTTTAATTTGCTTACAATATATATATATATGGTTACACTAATTTAAATTTCATTAAAAAAATATTTTAATATGCATTAGCTCAGGCACATATACACACATATAAATAAAAATGCTGTTCTATAATTTTCAAGTTTGTACAAAATAATTTTTTAAAAAAACAAAAAACCTTAAATCATTTCTAAGACATCAAAATATAAAACATTTTAACTGATAATTTCAAGCAGTGGTCTTCAACCCTTGGTCCGTGGACCGGTGCCGAGCCACAGAAGTTTTTTACTGGTCCATGGTAGACTGGCAGGAAAGTTTGTAATAACAAAGTAATAAGAGTTTAAATTTTTAATTAATATAAAACAATTTTTATTTATCTCATTTTTACTCCATTAAAAAAAAAAACAGAATGAAAATAAAATCTAATCAAACATATATAAATTAATTTGTTTTCCTAGTTATCACAGATGTTTATGGAGGGGAGGGATAAAATTAAATTTTTTATTACTTTTCTAAAAAAATTCAAAATTAAAAAAAAAAGTTTTTTATTATACAAACTCCATATATATATAACTTCATCTTGTATATTTGACATTGTTGTTTTGATCAGTTATAACAATTATGCTCATCTAAGGCTAAGCAGTTTACATCTTTAAGAAAATTTATCTATAGACTTCTGCCGGTCCACAAAAACTTATTTTTATTTTTGCCGGTCCATGAAACCTTACCCTTATTTTTACCAATCTGTAGGTGTAAAAAGGTTGAAGACCACTGATTTAAAGTATATTTATTTTCCTCCCCTATCCATTTTTTAATATTCAAAATTGGACATCTTAAGTAAATTTAACTTTTCCTTCAATTAATTATCTTTGAAGTCACTTAGAAAGTAAAAAAATATATATTTTATTTTACTTGCCCATTCTTATATAAATTTTATTTAAAAATATATTTATTGACATTATAAAATTGTACAGATGCATAATAAATACACTTTGTTAATATTGGCTCATCCATTGCTGGCGTTGGTCTGGAAAAAGTATGCCAGAGCCATTCTCCACACTAGCAGATTATAATATGAGCAAATACGTACTATTTTGTTGGTATTGCCCACCCCTACTAGCGCAGAGAATGGCCCAATAATGCTAACTTATCAGCTGGGATACATGTAGTGTGAAATCAATGCCCCTCTAGTAGAATCCGACATGTTGCAACACAGACTACTTCTTCTATGATACACTACAATGTGGATATATCAGGTCCAAAATTCATGTAGAGTCTGTGGGCCATACTAGTAGGCTCCATGTATTATTAAACAGAAATCTAGAGGATAGTATCTTATTCTTGTTTTGAAGAGCTTTGAGCTTATCGCAAAATATAGCATTGGGATCCGGTGTTGGTTGTGTGAACTTTGTCCTGCACCTTGTGTACCAAAAAGCATATGTCAGGAAGATAGATAACCTGATTACTGTAAAGTCTCCAGAGAAGAGACAACCCCTGATGTCCAGGATTTTATCCACTGCTATAATGCAGTGTTGAGAGATAACTCTTTGAATACTGTTATAGCCTGGACATATATTTAACAGATGATTAAAGAACTCCTCTTCTCTAGAACAGGCATGACAAATAGGGTCTATTTTATTTAGAAACCACTTGTAGTATAAGAATGTATTAGTTGGCATAGAATCCATATTCACCTTGATCAGATAATCCAAAAGTTTGGGCTCCAGTAGCAGATATTTAAATATTGATGTGATTTTATGATTGCTGCACCCTAGGTGAGCATAAATAACTGTATTAACAGGATTCAACAGGCAATGTGCCTGCCAGATGTTGATTTTATTATTAAACTCTGTTGTTGAGTGCCCAATGTATAGAGATTGTTGTTTAATAATGGTGTCAAGCCATGTGTGTTTACTGGGGGGAGGTCTGTCAGTAGGTATTACAGTCTCTATAATATTTGATAGAGGTTATTTTTTCCCCAGGTTTACTAAAAGTGAATGCCCTTTTTGGAAATTGATTGTCTGTATTGAATGGAGACCCATACCGTTCTGTCTCCTGTGAAACTGAAGTCTGCGGATGCTAATTGCAGTGGTCCAACCTCTCCATAAGAGCTGATCACAGAGCCTCTGAATCTGTAAGCTGAATGATTTGGTAACTCATTATTGGTAGATCAACAAAATCTTTACATAAAATAAATGATATAAAACAACTTTATATAAATGCATTTACAGAATAAGAAATATTTCTAGAAAACAATTTTAAAACTAACAATATTTTTATAATTGATTTTAAAAAATATATAAAGAGATAACATTTAACTAATCTCAGTTTGGTTAAAAAGTTTCTGATATAATTTGAATTAAGCATAAACACCTTTACATATTGGACTCACAAATAGAAAAGTATGTAATTGGTTTGCCAGCAAATTTTCTTGATAATTTTTTTTCTTTTTTATCTTGAATAACAGGAAGCTACAGGTTATGTAAAATCAAATTACACTCCTTTTCACATTTTATTGTAGTCATCATAAGGAATTTTAAATCGATCATTTTCTTGAAGTCCTATTTATATATAGCATCCATCTGATTGACTTCTATTCAGCAGTTTAGATATATTTCTGACAATTAGAATTCATTTCCTGGCCCTCCTCAGAAAATTTTGAAGAATTCACACATTTTTTTCTAATCTTTCATGTAGAATAGGCTGCTGATAAGTGAGCTTTTATGTCCCTCATTACTGGTTACACTTTCTGGAAAATACAAATAACACAGTATCATCCCCTTTCACAAACAAGAACTCGAAATAATTTTTTGCTTCTTTCAGCTCTATTTATGATTTTAACCAGATTCTCTCTTTATCTAGATTTTTCTAAGAATTTTATTGACTCTGGAATTTATTTATATTTTCCCAATTAATCTAATTAAACCCTTAATATAAATAAGTATATAAATGAGATTTATTTTTATATAGCGCGACGTTTTTGAATTGTAATAAACTAATAATCAGCCTTTTAAACTAATGCACATACATGCATTAGCTTAAAAAGCTGATTATTAGTTTATTATAGATAAGTATTGAAAAGCGTTTTCTCTTTAATTAATTGAATCAAAATAATATTAAAAATTCCTTTCATTTAATCGTGTATAATTATCACATTAATACTTAATTAAAACATTTCCCTCTTTGTTAATACCAATATAGTTTAATAATCTTTAAATTTTTTTGATCTAAACAATTTATTTTAGTTTTTTTTTTTAATAATAATGTACTATGAAAAAATTATTTTAACATTTTTTTCTGCATAAAAAAAAATCTTTAATTATAGTAAATATATTTAATCAATTTAAACAATCTTAACCCCATAAGAAACAAAAGAAATAGGAAAAAAACTTTTAGTTTTTTTTTTCATTTAAATATTCCGTAACTATATATATATATTACTTCCTTTCTATTAATATTGAATGAATATTATTTGTATGCATTTTACCTTTTCTATTTTCTTTAGAGTCAGTATCTGTACCAGTTATTTTCATGCATATATATATATATGCACATATAAATGTATACTGAATGTAATTTGTTAATGTTCTAACTTGCTGTCTTATTAAACAATTTAAGCATGCTTTGATTGTATACTGACAACAATAACTATTCTATGTCCTTAGTATTCTTTATGCCTATTTAATTGCCTTGACAATATAACACTATTTCAGTATATATATAATTAACTTATTTATTCAGTATACTAAATATAAAATTAACTATAGGATTTGAACTTAGAATTTTTAGTCTATATTCATCCTCCACTCCATCTCAAACAACAAATACACATGGCCACACATATGTGAAAAAGATAAATGATCCCCAATATATGCATTTCGTGCAGAATCAGAACTCATCAGTTGGGCCAGATCTTAATCTCCCACACATATATACAATCAGAGTTCAGTTTATATTAAGGTAGCAATTTTTTAAACTTTAATGGACAGGCATCAATATTCTCACCTTCCAACAAATTCAACCATCTACTTCATTGAAAAAACAATGATATAGTGGTAGGCAGGATTTAATATATGCATACAAATGAGTATACATTTGTGTGCATGTTTTTTCTAATATTATTTTATGCTATTTATATTCTGTATTGATATTCTAATTCATTGTTAATTTAATATGTTCTATATGGAGTTAGAATGAATTATATTTTTCTTTTATGTATAAAATTGTTTTTTATTCTGTATAATAAACAAGCTTGTGTTTTTTCGTAAAGTAAAGCATTATATTTTCTGAACTACAGCAACAAATAGAAAATAATGAAATGATTCATAAGATATTATTAATTTTTTAAACTCTAACTGATAAGAATATATGGTCCCTTTAAATGTCTTATGTATCGAATAAAAAGCAATAAAAAAAACTTAAGAAGTAGTAAATCTTTAACAATGAGTTTATGGTCATTTCATATATTTTCTATTTTGATAACTGACAAATTATATACTATACTTGAATATAGATGAATGAATGCTGGAAAACTAAATAACAAATACTATCCTTTTATTTGATTCAAAATCAGTCTAAGCCTCTTATTGATAACCTATGGTACATGTACCCCTAATAGTACATTACATTATTTTTGGTGGTACAATTATTACACAAAAGATTTAAATGAATTCACATTGTGAAGAATGATCAGAATAGATTTGGCCACTTTTGAAACAAGGTGCAACCCGTGTTTTTAGCTGTTTTGCTATTGCTGTTGTTGCTATTTTGTCATTGCTAAAGAATGCGAGCAAAATTTGACTTTTATTTTTGTTTCTTTTTTTTTAACAAGCATTGTTTTTATATAGTTTTTTTTATCTATATTTATTATCTTTTGTTTGTTTGATTTTTATAAATTTAAATTTGGGATATGAATATAATTTTTTTAATGTTGATTAAATTTTTTAATATACTTTTAATTTGTATTATTATTGTCAACTATTAATTTTATTTATTTTATTATTATATAATTTTTATTTTTAATCGTCTGATGTGAATATAATCATTTTAATGTGTTATAAATTGCTTACATTTTAATATATTTTATTATTTTATTTATTTACTTTTTAGATCAATCTTGTTATAATGGACAAATAGTTAGAAATAGCAAAACCAAAGGGAAAATGGTGGCAGAAGACACTGACACAGTTAGCACTTTTAGTTTTAAATCCTGAATCTCATGAAGTATCCAGAAAACAAAATGCTACTGCTACAAGAAAGTATGATGAAAATTATTTGTAATATAGAGTTTTTTGAAATGAGAATGAAAGTGACCCCAGACCCAAGTGTGTTATTTGTTATGATCAATTTTCAAATTATTCAAGGAAACCATTGCTTCTGCTATGACATTTTCAAAATAAATACACCAGTTTATCAGGTAAACCTCTCAACTTTTTAAAATAAAAATGAACTTAAATAAAACTAACATATGTTCACTTCATTCTTTCACCACAATCACTAAATGAGCAGTGGAAGCATCATATTTGGTTAGCTTAATAATTGCTCAATCAAATACTACTGAAGAATCTTTAATATTACCTGAAGCTAAAGATATTGTGATGTCTATTCTTGGTCCTACCACAGAAGTCAAGTTGAATGATGTTTCTTTGTCAAATGACACTGTTTTGTGATGAATAAACAAAATTGCAACTCAAGTGGCCCAAGTATTCTTGACAGAATCCAAATTTAAACTCCATCATTGTTTTACTGATGAACTCTGGTTATCATGTTTAGGGTAGTTGTCCAATATTTTTGGAAAACTGAATAAACTGAATTCTAGTTTGCAAAGTTCTAATATAACTATCTTTACTGTACATGACAAAATAAATGCAGCTGTGATAAAACTAGAATACATTGTTTCATTACCAACGTTAAGAGAGTTTCTCCAGGAAAATAATCTGTCATTGAAAAAATTGAAGATATAAAAAAACAATGCATAGGACTTGTGAACAATTTTCATTTCTACTTTTCTAAAAATGTAGAAAATGAATGTTGAATAAGAGATCCGTTTTCTATTTCAGATACTGTGCTAGAAAATGTTTTAGTTCAAGAAAGAGATCAGTTTTTAGATATTTAATGTGACAGAAATCTCATGAATGAGTTAAAAAAACATAACTTATGCAATTTTTGGTTAAAAGGAAGAAATGAATATAATTATATTTCTGACAAAACAATAAAATTTTTAGTGTCTTGCAACATATCATATCTTTGCAAAACTAAATTTTCAGCCATGCTATTAATTAAAAATAAATATAGGATACAGTTGCAATTTGAATCTGACTTATGCTTGACATTAATAATGATAAAGCCTGACATATCGAAATTGGTTACTATGACAACAGACTCATTCATCACATTAATCCGCATCAATAATAAATCTTAGAATTTGCTAGTATGTATTTACTACAACATAAAGTATATTCATAATGAAAAAGTTTCATTTACGAATAAATATAATTAAATAATATAAATTTAAAATGTTTTATTTTTAAACACTCCATTTAGGATGCATTGATTTTTAATCGTAAAATGCTTTATGATGGTACATATATTTTTGATTCTTATTTATGTGGTACAAAATTTAAAAAGTTTGTGAACTCCTGGTCGAAACCAATATTCCTTTTTACAGTCTGAAATTTATGAGGAAATTGCAAATACTGAACTATTTATTATTTCAGTATTCTATTTACAATTAAAGCAAAAAACAAATTAAAAGAAATGTTAAAAAAACAGTTCAACATTTCAGCCTAGTCAAGCGTTGTTAGCCGAGATGTCATCGCACCTGCCTTGCAAGCAAGTAGTTGGTTGCAGACGGGTGTGGGTTCACGTCCCGGCTGATGCTATGACATATGAAAAAAAAAAAAAAAACATTTCAACCTATACAACTAAACAAAAAAAAGATTCTATTATAGAATAATTAAATTTTTAAAAAAATCGTGTTTTGTTATGTATACAAACAAATATAATTTTAAAAAGTTTTATTTAATTCAATAATGTTACAATGATGTGACTCTTTATAATATTGGTAAGTTCATTTAATTTTAGACAAATCTGAAGTGAAAGTTGTATAAACTTTTCCTATTAATATGAAAATTTCTGTGGTCATTAGATATCTACTGTTTATCATGTAAAGTGATTGCTCATTACCAATTGTACTAAATTGTCACTATGTATTTAATCATTGACTTTGTGATGTTAAGTAAGGATTAAATATTATTACTTCTATGACTATGATCCTTTTAGAATGCATTGCAAACAAAGAACAATTTGGGTAGTGGTTATACTCATCTTTTATTTAATTGTCATGAACCACAAAGAAATAACTTTCTGTCCCTATAGTCTTATAGAACATATTCATTAAAAATAAAAAACTTGGGTTGGATGGGTTTATTTAAGCTTAGATGAATCACTACATCCTCTGCTATCCTCATCTATGACAAATACAAGAAATAATAATAATTATTATTTATTTGTATAATTCATAATCCAATAAATGCTTTGAGCAGCTTGAAATCTTCTGCTACTTTTTTTTGGTAGAGATTATAGGCTCTCTGTTTTCAAGACTGATTATGTTTTTTCTTCACTTACAGTTGGATTTTTTCCGTCTAGTTTGTCTCTTAAGTGCTGCATGTATAGAAGTATTGGTTGATGATTTTCATAGATTGGCTGAGTAGATTTATTTCAAGATGTGTCTGATAATTGGTAGTCACCTCAGAATTGATATCTGTGGATTTCCTTTTGTTATCTTCATAGCTAATACAATTTAAAATCATCATTATTCATAAAAAATAACTGAAAACATTATAGCCTGAGAAATTCTGATATTCATTTGTAAGAATATATTCTACATATGAATCACTTCAATGCATTTTAATCGTATGATGCTCATTAAAACTTATGATGTAAGTATAAAATTGAGATGTTGAAATTTAATAAGGTTGTTTAGTCATAGTATTTCTCTATATTTTTAGTTACTTCAACCTACTTTCACACATAGAACTAATGTTGTTGATGAGTAATTTACTTCCCAGCTAATTGTATCTTTCCATTTTGTTCTTTAATTTTATTTATGTGCTTTTAGTTTTTTTCTATACATGATATCATCTGATCTTTCTTCTGTCAATCCTAAAGTAGGTTATTGAAATGCATTTTCATTTACTTACTTTGTCACTATGAAATTAGTTTACTACCGCATAGATTATTTTAATTATAAAGTTGCTCTCTACATTCATTTTCCTAAAAATGTTCCATTATGTATTAAGTCATCTAAATCAATGTTTTGCCACAATTAATAAAGTTCACAATGACTTCCAAAGACTTTAATCCATATTGAAATCCTTTTTTTAGTTTAACAAAAAGATTGTACACCGATAGAATTTTTTTTTTTTTTTGGTATAAACTAAATTCTTTCACTTTGCCACTGAGTAATCAGTAGTTGTATTGATTTTCTTCTTCTTTCTGTAAAAAATATGATGCTATACCATCAACTCTTATGACTTTACTTTTTTGGAAGAAATCTCAATTAACCAATCTTAACCCTCTATTACAGACACTTCTTTATGTAAATATCTTTAGATGCTGATTAAAATTTTCTAGTTGATTATTGTTTAAATTATGTCCATAGCCTCTCTTTTGTAACAAATCCAGATGGAAAAGATGTATCTTGTCTTTGAATATTGTTTTTTCTCCAATGTTTTTGGACATGATATCTCCTTGTTTTATTTGTCTATGTTAGAAGTTTCTAATTTATTTCTCCAAAATATTTTTATTTTTATTACTTTTGGTTTCTCTTCTTTTTGTTGTTGTTACAATTACTATTATGTTTTTGGCAATCTATTTTGATTTTTTTAGCTTTTTCATCTAATTCAAACTTTTCTCATATTTATTTTAACTAACTTTTTAATTCCAATCCTACTTCAATTGGTTCATCAACAACATCCCAAATTTATTCATATAAACAATATGTTTTAAAAATCTAAATATTGAATAAACTTGTAGTTTATATCAGCTTCATTTTAAGTACACAGAATCAACTCCATCTTGTTTAGTTTCTAAATGCCTGATGGCAAAATGTAATTGATAGGTTTATACATAAAGTTCATTCAATGTATGCTCTATGTATGTGATACCAATTTGGTGAAAATATATTGGCAATAGAAGAGTTAATGAATGCAGTCATTTTATTAGAAATTCTACTTCATTTATGCTTTCAAGCATTAATATTTATTTATCTTGACTTTGAGATTCCAGTCACTAATCATTAGAAATATATCTTATCTGTAAATTTTAACAATTTCGGTTGTTTCCTATATTTAATCATAGGACTTTTTAATTTCTTTTTCATTTAATGCATCATAAAATTATATTAGATATCACCAGTCACAACATTTGTGATATGTTTTCCAATATTGAAAGTAATACTATTCAGTTTTATTTTCCATAATCTGAAGAGTGAAAAAAAATGTTTCTGATTTAAAATCTCATAGGCTATCTTTATTTAATTTCTGAAATGTCTCTATTAAGCAATCTTTTTTATCTTCATCATATCAAGCTTTCCCTATTGAACAGCCCAATTTCTAGGTCTTCTTAAACTTTCTGAATTTCTTTTTCTATGAGAACTAGCATCCAAAATTAAAAACTTTAATGTAGAGACATCATACATGCTAATAGTACTGGAAAAAATCTTGATTTTTTTCTTAATTATTAGAATCAAACTGAAAAGACCATCTTCCAGCACTATATTGTCATTATGTTTTTTCTTATAAAGATAAACAAAAAAAGTTAGTAATAATTAAAAAAAACCTGTCAACACTTAGCTAATCTCATTATTAAAAACAATCAACAATCTCAAACTGTTGTCAAGGCAACATCCATTTAACAATAAAGCTGGAATCCCATTTTTATTTATAATCCAATATACTTATGTAAACACTAAAGATTACAATATAAACCCATTTAGCCTTGAACATTATTACACATATATATGTGTATGTGCATATATTTATATTTTTTAAGATCCTTTTTTTAAAAAAAGGACTGTAGAATATGTTTGAACTAAATGTTTATATGACATAATCAATAGCACCTGGTCCATAAGCATTGTGGTTTTGCAGCATGCCCCCTGCCAATTAATTATTAAATTTATGTTTGAAAATATCATTAATATAACAATCAAAACAGGCAAAACTCTCCATACAGTAGTGCACTCAGTGCCAACCAGAATAATCAATGGATGCCAGAAGGCTTGTGCATAACCCTATCCAGTGCCTACTCATCCAATATCCCCAGACTGTTTCTGGCTTGTGGCCTTCGTCAGTGATTTCTCTGGTTGCCACTACTATGGAGAGTTTTGCCTGTTTAATAACAGTAATGTGCTAGCATAAGAAATAGTGATCATGTGATGTTAAGTAGTTTAATGTAACAATCACTCAATATTTTTTATAATTATTCTGTAAATACAACTAGTCAACCATTTTGAAAAAGAATTACTTTAAGCAATGCTTGAGTTTATTTAAAGGCACTGATAATTATGACAGTGCTAGAATGTCATATACGATGAATTTCAACAAGTTCCACTGAGATTCCTTTGCTTTTATTAACATGTGAAACAAATACCATTAGAGCTGCTTGCTGTGGCAGTATCAGTAGTTATTTGAGAGTGATATGTTTATCTATTCTGATTTCTATTCAGAGCGAATAAATTTTTATTGTTTTCATTTAGGACGAGCACCAGTTATAAATTAACACACAAATATTTATTACAGAAAAATAAAAATATTTCCCCAATGGTCATTACATGAAAGAAATTGAAATAAAAAGTAAAGGTTGATCTACTTCAGATATTATTATTTGTCAAACAGCTGTTGGTACAAATAAAAAATACATTAGATAATTTTAAATGATTGGTGTCGGAAAATAAAATGGTTGTGTGGTTGTGAAATTAGAAATGCTCTGTTTTGTTTTCCTTACTTATTTGGGGGTGGGGGGGCATAGTGTAAAAAAGTATCTCTGCTTAAAAATTTCACAGGCTGCCACTGGATATAATATTAATTATGTTTTAGGAATAATGATATTGTTTTTGATATGTAGAAGAGGGAAAGTGATATTCAATTTAGGAAAAGTTATATAGTTAATGATATACAAGAGATTACAAACAGCCATGACACTTTGAGCGTAAGAAATTTTTACCTAACTAATTGTACTTCCGGGAGACTTAATTAAGTCAATGATGAAGCTATAAATATTGAAATATTACATTAAGCTATTTTTATAAATGGCAACAAATGGCTTTTTTTTTAAAAAAAAAAAAGTAAAATCTATTTAAAAAAAAAAAAACAATAATTATATACGTTTTTAAAAACAATTATTTATATATAAGTTTTAAATATTCATATTTATTATGTTTTTTATGTATAAATTCCTTGTTAAATAAATAATATTTATTTTAATTTTCTTATTTCTTTCCATAACTTGCATGAAAACAGATCCGTACTTAACCCAAATTAGATCATTATTGGGGGGGGGGGGGTATTCGATGCAGTTATTAAAGTATTTGTTCCAATCATTATCAGTTTTTATTATTAAAAATCATTTCAAACCTTATTGTCTATATTGTTTTTAGAACACGCAGCAAAACCACCGCATTATGTGGATGAAATCTTTTACTATTATGAGGCAAAAGACCTCGAAAGCACTTAGCGTGTAATAATTTCTGTGTATCTTTATAGCTTCTCATTCAATCATTCAAGTGTGGCATACGCTTTGTTAATTTTGTATATTTCTGTTTATAAATTTATATATGGAGCTCAAAATACTTTTGATCTTAAAAGTTTAAATGCTAGATAATCTTCAAACAAGTAAAAAAAAAAAACTTCTCTTTTTTTCATCGTACAAAAAATACATAAGAGTTCTAAACTCATATTTAACTTACTATTTAAATAAACTTTTATTTGTAGAAAGTCATTCAATAACTTGAAACTGAATTTGATGTAAGATTGTGGAGTATGTATTTTATGAAGATTTTTCAAAACATTAATCATTGATATTTCTATCCAAGTGTATTGAGCACTGCTTATTAACTTTTTTTTTAATCATTATGCAAATCCTTATATGATATAAATAAATCACTGTAAATGATCTATATTTTTCAGTTTTTTTTTTTTTTTCTCAGTGATGAGATGTTTATTCATCAAAAAAAAAAAAAAAAAAACAGATACAGTGAAACAAATGAAATTTCAGGAACAAAATGGTAAGAGGGGAAGGATACATGTAAAAAGGGAATGGGAAGTGGAGAAGGGAAATGGTGTGTTGTTCAGGTTGTTTAGAAAAGCATGTCTTTGTGATTGAGTCCTATGACAGAGGCTGAGAAAATGGGAGTTGGAGAATTGCCCAAGTGTCTGTGAGGAGTGGAGGTGGGGCTGGTTTGGTATCTTGGGTTTTGAGAGTGCGAATTAGGTCCAAGAGCTTTTGATTGACTGTATGTACTCTCTGGTCAAGGATGATGGCACATCAGAGCAACCAAAGAGCATAGATGAGAAAAATTGACAGTCTAATAGCTGCAAAGACCCCTGTTTCTATGGATTCTTGGAGGTTGAAGATGGTATTTCTGTGTGAGGAAAGGCAGGAGTTGATGACATTTCTCATGCCAAGCAGAAAAGGACATTTAAGTAGGAAGTGCTGGAGGGTTTCATTGTCAGTTTTACAGAGCTGGCATATAGGAGAGATCTTGGTGAAACCCCTACAGTTCACCAAAAATTGATTTGTGGGAAGGGAGTGAAGATTGATTTTGAGGAGGAAATCAAGGAATTTTACTTCAAAAGACCACCTTTTGAATTTGCAGATTAATTGGGCATTGGTAAGTCCGAGGAAAGTAGGGGACACAATGAAGAAGTCTGTGGTCTGATTAAAAACCTCTCAGTACTTAATTTTTTCAGTTTTGTTAATTAAATTAATATCTAGTGATAGTAGACTAACTTGTATTATAGTAATATATATATATTTGCACTTTTATATAAGATATATACAATCTTGGACCAATAAGTTTGAAGCCTTCTTGACCAATTGACAATTGTAAGATTGAAATTTGTACAAATATAAAAAATTCCCCCAAATACAGTTTTTTTCTATATAGGTTTAATTTATTTAATGTTATATGGAAAATACTCATCAGTGAAACATTATAATCTAGGATTCCCATAATAATGGCATTAAAAATTCTTGTCCTAATAATTTTATAAAACTTTACCAATAAAAAAGATTACATTTTTAAAATTAATTTTATCAATTACCAACTTGTTTAAATATTTAGTTATATCCGTTTTAAATGTAAAGTAGGATTCCTAAAAACACAGAAGTTTCTCCTGTAGCCATTTGCCGAGTTGTAGATATTAATGCTTATATAAAGAATCTTGTTTCTCTCTGAAAATGATCTCCATTACAATTTGAATATTGAAGATATTTTAAAAAAGTATTATTACATCATCAATAAAAGTTATTGCCACAATCTTCATACCTAATGAGGAAGATAAAGGCTTGGCACTTGGTTTTCTCTATCTTTTTATAAAAGAGAAACTTTATTGAGTATAAAATGTTTTACAAGATAAATTTTGATTTACATAGTGTAATATGGAGATTTGAAATGACACATTGAATTTTTTTATCCATAGCATTTGCAGAAATTGATCAACCCATGAAAACTCAAAGCATTAATCCACAAGAAGATTAACTATTAAAGACAAATGAATGTTACAATTAGGAATTATTTTTAAAGTCTAGAGTTTAAATATGAGTAGCATTTTAGGAGTACAATATTGAGAAATCCAATTTGCGATGGATAAGTTGAGAATAGGTAAACTTGAAGATAACATTAGAAATAATAAATTTAAATAGGGTGAATCACTTGCAATTAAAATCATTAGGCTAAACTGCAGCTTACTTTGCAATAATACTTGGATACAATTGTTTATAACAATGATGCTAAAAAATCACTATGAATAGCATTTTTTTGTGTGTGTGAATGAGCAAATCAACATTGGTAATGATTTCCACAGCACCCTCATCCAAGTCCTTCCCCCAAAAGAACCAGGATTTAGGCCTTTGGGGCCCCTCCCAACAACCAGACTCTCTCATTCAAACAGCAAAGTTGAGTGTATTGAAAAATTTAATTAAAAGGTACAATTAGGAATTATTTGTAAAAGTCTAGAATTCAAATATAAATAGTGTTTTAGGAGTACAATATTGAGAAATCCAATTTAAGCCAATACACATCACATGACCACCACTTCTTATGCTTGTGTATAACTTGTTAAAACAGACAAAACTCACTATACATATTGCCACACACAGCAAGCTAGATCTAAGTGCAGTGCTCTCAGATCCAAGGCTCCTCACTGATGAAGGTCACAAGCCAGAAACTAGTCTGGGGATATTGGATGAGTAGGCACTAGATGGGGATTTTATGCACAAGCCTTCTGGCATCCATTGATTACTCTAGCTTGCTGTGTGTGGCAATATGTATAGTGAGTTTTGCCTGTTTTAAGAAATCCAATTTGTGGTAGATAAATTGAAAAATAGGAAAACACTTGGAGATAACATAAAATATGGACTAAATCAATCTATTGTTCAGTTCTTCAAATGGCCTCAAATATCTTCACAAGAGAGCAATCCTGAATACTTTGGAAAAATTTTGGAAAAACTATGAAGAGCAAGGAAAAAAAAATCCAAGCTTCAAAATGTCTCTGCTGACAACCATTCTAATCCATCATGAAAATCACATGAACAGCAAAAGGCCAGCCCTATCAATAACAATATTGGAAGTAGTAGAATTAAATAAGGTGAATCACTTGCAATTAGAATCATGAGGCCAAACTGCAATTTATTTTGCAATAATACATGAATAAAATCATTCATGATGATAACATGAAAAAAAAACGCCATAAGTAACATTATTTTTTCTATTTTGTGAATAGAAAAACCAATGTTGGTATTGATCACCACAGCACCTTCATCCCAGCCCCCTCCCTCAAAAGAACTAGAATTTAGGCCCCTGGGGGCCTTCCCAACAACCAGGCTTTCTCAATCATTCAACAAAATTAAATGAAATGAAAATGTTCATTAAAAGGTAAAATCTCTGTAGAAATCTTTTGTAATTTCAATGGCTGCCATAAATTTACATAGCGTTTTTATAAAAGTTGAAGAGAGCTAAGAAACTCCCCTTTTTAACAGGGATAGTTTTAGAAAAATTTAATTCCCTAAACTAGGAAAAAGGAACGAAATAGAGAACCAGAAACAGAGTTAACTGAAGTTCTTGGCTCCCTCTAGTGGACTGGTTTTCTCTATCTTGAACCATCTAATCTATGTATACTGGAAAGAGCAGTGATCCTTATGATATTCTTCTTGAAATAAAAAAAATCAGATTATCTCATATAATTTTTAATTCCGTTTCTACTATTTTTAATATAGTTTTCTATTGCCTGAATTAAATATTTACATTTTAATAACAACCACTTTAGCACTCTAAATAAGTATGTCCAATTTACTAAATCAAAAGCTGATTTAAAATCAATTTTTAATGCAAATATTACATCAAATTTTAATTCTCTGACATACTTGTTTCTTGAATCTTCAAAACAGCATTCACTGCTCTTCTTTATTTTACAACATGATGTGCAGCTGGTAGTTTTTTGTTTATAAACTGATGTAATCTTTTCAATAATATTCTATCTAATATTTTTCAATCAATATCTTCAATTAATATATATTGTAAGTCTTCTATGGTTGATGATGTCTGTGTAATTCTTTCTTTTGTCATATTGTACAATACTTTTTTATTAACTTATGACCAATAAATTTTTTATAACGCATCTGATTATAAATCTTCCATATTGCTGGTATCAAGACATAGTCTAAACTTTTATAAATAAATGGTGGAATTGCATCAATCATAAGAGTTATTTTCATTTTTAATTCATTAATCTCTTTACGTATGCTGTGTATTTGAAATGCACACATTCCAAATACCAACAAATAAAATAATATATAATATGAATAGTGAACAGTTTTCTAGACTTGCAACACAAATATATATAAATATAGTTCTCTATGGTTAACTTCCAATGATGAGGTATTGCTACACACATAACATATTTATACACATGTATAGTTCACTTTGGTTAACTTCTCCCAACAAGGTATTGCTACACACATATCACAATCTATATATATATAGTTCTCATTGGTTCATTTTCCCTGATGAACTTTAAGACTGGCTGCTTTCAAGACAGTTACTATTGGCCTCAGTTTCCCAAACACTTTGGCCCCAGTCCAGTTTAGCTGCACACAAACATATCTGGCTTTGTCAAAGAGCACTGCGACTGTCACTAAGAGCTTCTTTTAGCTGCAATTACTTCTGTCCCTCAGCAACAGTCCTCATGGTAACTTCACTTGAAATCCACTGGAAAATCAATTCTTCACATCTAGCTGCTATCCATATGGTTTCTCCAGCCTCAGTTTCCCAATCACTTTGGGTCTATTCAGCTGCTGCCCATGAACACATTTTCATAGAGAGCGCTCTGCAGAATAACTAGAAATGAACGACGCACCTTGTTGCTTACTCTTTTTATAGTTTTTAATTACTCACACAATTAATTACCTTCTTCCATATAATGTTTTTAGATCTATAACTAATCAATTGGTGCCTTAGGAATTCCATATAAGGCAATTTAGTCTATTCCATTCAATAATTAGTCTTATCAAGAAATATTTGTAATTAGCAAATATTTCTTGGAATTCATCAATCGTAATAACGTAAATTCTTTAATTATTATCAGTTCATGTTCTAAATATATTTCTCTAATATTTTCTACTTTTTCTGAGTACACAAACTTATATTAATGTATATATATATTTTTGCAAAATACAACAATGTATTTCTTCTTTATTTATATATTCTTTACGCTTGCCTGTAATCAATCTCACCAAAATTTAACATCTTTAAAATATATTCACCGTGATCAAGTATTATAACAAATATATTACTTTTTTACTCAATTATCTCAATTTGCACTAGAACAATTATTTAACATAAATTATAAGTATCATCAATTATTTCACAATTAGAAATATATATATCTTGGCCAAATATAAGAACATAAAAAATGGTAAACCAGTTATTAAAGTGATCTAAAAACTGCTATCAAAAACAGAAATATAAATAACGAATATTTTACATTTTAAATCAATTTTATATTTACCATTTTACTTATGTACTTATATCATATGATCACTTTTTCATTATGTCAAATGATGTTTAAGCTTAAAATGGAAAGATTAGCACCACACTTCAATTAATTTGTCAGATACATTTTTCTGTCATTTCATTAGTAATAGATCCAGAAATCTTTATTCAAATCGATCGCTCTAACTAACTACTGAATTTGTTAATCAAATCAAATTCAGCGCCATCATTAATAATTAGGACCATATATATATTGTTCACACATACACGTAAAATAAAAAATAGCAAATTATCATACAATTTTCAAAATTTTTAGAATTTTTTTTACTATTCTAATATATTGCAATAATTATAAATACTAAACAATAAATAGAGTAACCGAAGGGTGTACTTTAAATGGTTTTATAATAATTATTGAATTGACTGTTATCAGTTTGTTTATTATTTGCTATTACAATTAAAATATATTTTCTCTTTCAAATGGGTTGTTTGGAATTGACTGAATTTACATTATTAATTTATTATTTAGTATACCTCTGTCTTTCAAGTGTTAATTGTAGCAGCATATTTCGGCATAAGTCTATAATAATAACAAAATTCACAATAAATTCACAAAATAAATGTTTTAAAATAAAATGTCTAAATTCATTAAAAATATCATAATAGAAAAACTTTTAAATAACAATAAGCTTTACGAATAATAATAAAAACCTCCTCTCTTATGAATGTGGCTTGTCATCAATCAAGTAAATGATGAAGTTAAGTCTCGTTAATTTAACTGTTGCCTATGGGGATCAAAACTGTTACTTTAACTACCGGATATTATTAAACAAATGGAATCCATTTGCAATATTCTTTTTAAATATATACGGTATGCATTACAATCGCAATTCTAAAAAGAAAAGTTTGATGAAATTATCAGGATGCTAGATTAATCTCTAAGGATATTTTCAATAATCTTTCAAACCGAATGCAGTTTAAAAGGTTGAATAATTAAGACTGAATTATTAATATTAAAAAGAACAAAAACAATTTTATAACTTACTAATTTGCATCGACTTTATATATCCACAAATATATATATACGAACATCTATCTATACAAAGAGTATCCACAATGATCTTCTATAAATGTTAGCCATCACAATCTTTTTTGAATTGCAATCCCCTTTTATAATTCAAGTAAAAACAGGCAAAACTCACTATACGTATTGCCACACACAGCAAGCTAGAGTAATCAATGGATGCCAGAAGGCTTGTGCATAAAATCCCCATCTAATGCCTACTCATCCAATGTCCCCAGACTAGTTTCTGGCTTGTGGCCTTCGTCAGTGAGGAGCCTTGGATCTGAGACCACTGCACCTAGATCTTAGGATCTAATGCAACCCTCCAACAAACACCTTTTATCTCCATTTAGCTAGAAAACTATGAGTCTTAAACTGAAAACACCTTAATGTTTTCAATCCAAGCCCATTAGCTTATACAGTCATAGGATAGTGGTGGCTATGGTTATTAAAGAACCAAAGACACCAAAATGTATGGGTACTGAACTGGGTTCAGACCCATATGACTATAAGCTAATGGGATTGGATTGAAAACATTAAGGTGTTTTCAGTTTAAGACTCATAGTTTTATAGTTAAATGGAGATAAAAGATGATTGTTGGAGGGTTGTATTAGATCCTAGGATCTAGGTGCAGTGCTCTCAGATCCAAGGCTCCTCACTGACAAAGGCCACAAGCCAGAAACTAGTCTGGGGATATTGAATGAGTAGACATTAGATGGGGATTTTATGCACTAGCCTTCTGGTATCTATTGATTACTTTAGCTTGCTGTGTGTGGCAATACGTATAGTGAGTTTTGCCTGTTTTAACAACAGTTATACACAAGCATAAGAGGTAGTGGTCATGTGATATTTATAATTCAAGTAAGTTGTGTATCCCATAAAAGGCATTTTAATAAAATAAAATGTGATGATTGCACTTGCATCTGGGCAATCAGCTTCAAAGTTTATGGCTGTTGGTTCAAATCAATTAGTATCATCCTCAACATTCAGTCTGTTTCTTGCTTTTGTTTTCATATGAAGAAGTATTAAAAATCAATTCCTGAAGTGATATAGTGATGCAAATATGATAACTCAAATACGATTTATTTATGGTACCTCAAAAACTAGTCTGCAATTTTTCATAAAATAAATTACATGATGAGAAATTGTTCTGTAGATTCATTGCTACCCAATCTTGTTAGTTCTTTCACTGAATTTTCATATCTAAGTTGTACCATCACTTGTTGAATTTTACCTTTGCCAGAATTCAACTAGATATTGTTTTCTTAGCAGCTTACAGAAATATCACAGATCTCCATATCAATTTCTAGCGCAGGAAATTGGGCAGGCTAGGTTTGTCAATGCTAGAATAAAAACATTTAACAATCAGTCATAGCCACATTTTTGAATGTACAGGGCTAGAATTTTTAGTCAATCATATAATTTGAAGATTATGAGAAGATTTAAATGATATCTTTTGTCAGTGAAGTCAAATGTTGCTTGATTTGGTTACATTTCAATATCCTGTTATTTTTATTTTTAACTTTGAACCACCTGAGAGTGTAGCTACTAAAATATGTTTAAATGTTATTTTTGATAACATTTATTATGTACTTAATCAGAAATACTGATTACCTTCAAGAAATCAGAGAAAAAGAGCTGTAGCAGCATAACCTCTTTTTTTGTACGCTTCATAGTTATGGTTTCCAGAAAATATAAAACATTTGTTTCGTAGAAGGGAGGAATCTTTTTGTATTTTTATGTCCATTTCATGAATTTTTAGATTTTTTAATAATTACTATGTTCAGCATTAATCACATGGCTCACTATTAAGAATATAAAATTAAATGATCAATTATATAAGTAAATAGTTTTCAATTGCACAGTCTAATTCTAATCTGTGATAATCTTTAGATTTGGAAAAGAAATACAGGCACAAGTAACACACATCTGACTAGTTATGACTGTTTTTCATATTGGTACCAATAAAAGAAGTTAACTATTGATCAACTAAGTTTGCAAGTAAATTTGCTTTAGGCAGACCACCATGGATATTGTTGAATGACATCATAACAAATATGGCAACAGTAGAAAAACTTTTAGGGTGACAAAATTTTATTTAGCTGTTCATATTCAATAGTATTATATTCAATGATAAAACATAGATTAAAATGAATTTTGATTTTGAATTAAAGAGTTTATAATAGACAATCTATTCAGATATCAATTAAAAATAAATTTTGCATTGTAGTTAAAATTTTTAACAGTTTACTATTTATAACATAGAATTTTATTTTAATGATAACATTGCACTTGTTACATCATTTTTAAGAGTGAATATATATCATTTGTGGAAATTTAAAAATATATTAAGACTCTGCCATAGCAAATGATTAATGTAAAATGTTTTAGTATATATGAACACAGTAGATTTTTAACAATTTTTAATATATGCACCATGAACTAATTAAAGTCACTTCCTTTCATTTATCCAAAATTAGTACTGCTAATTTAAAAGATTTGCTTTACTATATATTATTTTGTTAGATTTAATTTGCTTTAATTAAAAACCTTCGTGGTGAAATTTCATATAAAATAATTATAAAAGTAATCAATGACCTCTCTAGCAGAAAATACTTTGCAAACTCCTTTAGGAGTCATAATCCACAGGTTGCAAACCTATGTTCTATTCTTAATGCTTAATAAAAACAATCACATAGGTTAGTTGCTCACAAGATTACTGCCACCTGACCCAAGGTCATCCTGAGCAAAGTGACAACCCCAAGAACATTCTAAATGAAGTACTGATTTCTGATAGTATTGGGAAAACAACTCTAAAAGCAAGCCAACATGTCATAACCTTATTCAAAAAATCAAAAGTTTTAAAAGCATCAGGTTCCTTTGGGAATGCTCCTAGAAAGATATACTTTTTCTGAAAATTCTTTAAAGAGTTTTTTTCTAATGCTATGGAGAAAATAAAAGAACTTCTAAAATTACAATATATTATTTCAAACCATGATAATGCTTAATTGCCTATATCCATTGTCAACAAAATCACTATTGTCACATCACTATGGATACAGATTATGATGTTCTGTATAATGATAAAATAGAAGTAAATCAAACTAATAAAAAAAAATCAGCCAAGTTATACAATTAGCAAGTAACTTCATTGCATAAAACAAACCAATTTAAACAACAAACTTCCCTATTCATAAGGAAATTATTTCACTCATCTTTGCAAGATGTAATAATGATTGAAGTAATGTTTCAATTTTGCTACAACAAGCAAACTTTGAACTTTTTGATTTTTCATTTATTTGATCCATTTAATAAAGATCATGCTTGTAAGTAGTCACTCATTGTCTATTTATATGCAGGAGGTCAGCATTATTAATTTTGTTTGCCTATTTATCATTTACATATTTTTATGAAATTGTGTGTACAACAGAATGTTGATTGAATATGAAACTTTGAATGATGACAAAATATAATAATCCTATTATATTTGAGTTGATCATATATACATATTTTCACGAGATTCAATTTATCAAGATTATTTGCCACTTTTGAAAACATTATATTATCACATGGAGAATAATCAATAGCTTTAATTTCCACCTAAAACTTAGTGCAAGATTAAATTATTGGTAATATGCTATTTATACTAATAATATATTTTCATATAATGTACATTAGATGATTTGGTTGACTGTTTTTCTATACACTGCCATGTGGCTTCTAGATGTCTTACTGAAAACACCCAACCTGTGAATGGTTAACAGATGTCATCTATATTATTTCAAAAATTATCATGGTCACAGGAAATAGTAAAAGAGATTATAAATATCAAAAAATCCAAACACAAAGCTCTACTCCAGGAAAAATGATGAATCTAATATATTTTTCAATGAAAACAATAAAATGGATTGAAGAACCCAAATATTATGTGAGAAAAAAAATTATTTGAAGCTGATGAGAGAATTAACTCAGTAATAGTGATTATGTAATCATTATCAAACAAAATTATTTCATTTTCCAATCAAAACAATGATGTGTCATTGTTCAACTCTTTTGAGTAAAAATATCCTTTCTTGCTCCATTGAAAGTAAACTTTAAAAAGAATATTAAAATAATATTCAAAACAACCACATCATCTCTATTTGGATTACTGAAAAAACTTTATCATGGGATTTATAATTTTTTTTATCAACAAAAATTATGGCACTAGAAAAGTTTGTGATCTCAGTAACTCTATAACATTTTGTAAAATATGTCTTTTACAGTCACACTTGAAATTATTATTTGTGTTCTTATGAATTAACAATCATACTGGCTGTACTAATAAAAAAGACAAATTGTATAAGTTAGATAGCATGAAAAAGAGGATGATAAATTAGTAATTTATATTAACCTTATAATATTTGAATAAAATCATATTTATTAGATAACCAAATTTTTACATTACATAAAAAAACTGGAATGCAATCAACAGAATGTCATTTATTAATAGTATAGAAGAAGGTTGTGATGATTCCTGATTGGATTATAAATTTTTCTTAGGCTGATAAAACTATTTAAACTTTAATTGTGATTGACTTGATCTACTAAACTCAACAAAAGTGTAAAAACTTATATGACCCAATATGTTGTTGCTTAAGAAACTATTATTGCATTGGCATTCTTTTTTGCATTATAAGTATGTTTATATTTTTAAGAAATATATTAGAAATTAAAATATACAGAAATTTTTTAGAATCAATGTCTTCTGCATTGGATCTTTCCATTCAATTTAAATACAATAATTGAATTTTCAAGTTTTTGAAAGTAAAAACTTTTCATTTTTATTTTTTTTAGCTTAACTATAATATACAACATATTCTATTTAACAATTATCAGTCTATTATTATACAAGGTTATTTTATATTCAGTTTACAAGATGATTTCCTGTCATTTAGATGAAAAATTGAGCATACCGTTTTCATTGGATTAGAAATAAAAGTTCAGACTTTGAAAAATTATTCTCATCAATTCATATCCTTATTGAGAGAGTTTTCTATTTCATAAAAATCTTTGGGATAAAAACAATATCATCAGCATAAATGAATTGCTGCATTCTGTTTTAGGAAAATCACTAAAGAATTTATTAAATAAAGTAAATGAGAGAACAAAATCTTGAGAAAAAATTTATATCTATTATGATTATCATTTAGTGTTTTTATTGGAGAACATTTTGTCAAGTAAATTAATGATTTTTCTCCATTTAAGAATTTTTGAGGAATATTCATCTAAAAAGAATAATAAACTGAAATTAGAACAATAAAGGTCATGCTAGTTTTTATTTTATTTTTGAAAGTCTTTTTCATAATGTGTTGTTGAAAATAAAACTTGTTTGCAATAATTTCTTACTGGCCTAAACTCATCTGTTCTATAAGTATATAGCATTCAATTATTATCAACATTCTAGTTACTATGGTTCTTTGCTTTTAATGTTAAATTTTTGCAACAGATTCTGTATGAATAGTGTTATTGAACAGTTTTCTTATATCTTCTCCTTTACTTTTTTTGCATTCCTTCATATATTCCTATATATTACTTTTTATAAATCTTCACATATACACTCTAATGCAAATTTTTTTATATAATTCCTTTAATTTTCTAACAGTTTTGACTGTCCTGCAGTCTTCATCAGAGCTACAACATTTAAACATATAATCATATAACCATTATTCTATATAGATATAAAAACACATATTTTACATTATTATTCATAATCATATTTTATTTTTAACCTTATACATTTACTTCCCTTTTTTCTTAATTATTTTTTCATCATTTCTTTACTATTTCTACTTTACTTTTACTTTTTGTCTTTTCTTCCTATCTATTATTCTACATTACTCTCTAATATATTTTATCACCTTTTTATTTTACTTTTAATACCTATAAATCTAATTCCTTTTCTTCTTTTTTATTATTTATCTATACTTATTTTTTTATTAATAATTTTTATTCCTATTTCTATCTTTTATTCTTTATTTTCTTTTATAATTCCTTTATTTTACTCACCTTTTACATAACCTTCCTCCTCCTTTTTAAATTTATAACTGATTTTTTTTTTACAAAATCCTTGGTCTCTTTTTCATATACTTCTTTAATACAACTCCCTCTATTATCAATTTCTTTAACTTATTATTCTATTTTAAACTTTTTATTTAAAAAACTTTATATATTTATACATTTTTTCTATTATTATTAATGTTCCTATAAAAATAATGTCTTTACCCCTTCCCCCCATAATAGAGAATATTTTATGCAGAAAAAAGGATTATTGATAGGAGGAGCATTGAGTGGCATATTAGTAATATATATGGAAGGAATAAAAAAAATAATGATGGATGAGGAGAAAAGATATGTGGATGATTATTTGTTAATTTTTAATAAAAGTGAAACACAAATAGATAGATATCTAAAAAAAAATAATAAATTGCTTGAGAATATAAAATTTACAGTAGAGAGGGAAAAAGATAATAAGTTATCCTATTTGGATATATTATAAAGAAATTATATGAAAAGGGAAAATGTAGGATAGAAACATCAGTATATAAAAAAATGAATGGGGATAGTAATATAATGAATTGGAATTCTAATGTGGATAATAAATATAAAATAAGTAGTATTAGTTCAAGAATATATAATGCTATTAATTATTGTTTAAATGAAGAAGAATATAAGAAAGAGATAGAATTAATAGTTAAAGAAAATAAATATCCAGAGAAAATAACAGAGAAAAGTGTAAAAATATCAGAAAAAAAGATGCTAAGAAGAGAAGGGAAAATATAAGAAAGATAGCATAAAAAGGATGAATATATAGGTGTTAACATGTATAGTAATAATATAGTTAAGAGCATTAATAAAATTATTAGAAAAATTAATAAAAAATATAGTAATGTAATTAAATATATGATAATAAATAAAAAGGAGAAATATAATGGATATATTAGATAATAAATATATTAAAGGACTAGAAAAACAAATGGAGTATATGAGATAGAATATAGATCATGTAAGAATAATAAGATAAGAGCTAAATATGTAAGAAACAGAAAATTCAATCTATACAAGATTGATTCAGCATAGGTATGATAAAAAATCACCAATTTATAAGAATGCTCTAGAAACGACATTTATTTGAGAGAAATAGCATAATAATGATTGGATATACTAATGAAAGAAGAGATAGAAAAATAAAAGAAGCTATATTAATTAAGAACATAAAACCAAATTTAAATAGATATGGGGGGAGGAGGTTACAGACATAATTTTTATAGGAATATTAATAATAATAGAAAAAATGTATATATATAAAGTTTTGTAAAATAAAAAGTTTAAAAATAGGATAAAAAGTTAAAGAAATTGATAATAGAGGGAGTTGTATGAAAGGAGTATATGAAAAAGAGGCTAAGGATTTTGAAAAAGACAGTTATAAATTTAAAAAGAAGGAGGAAGGTTATATAAAAGGTGAGTAAAATAAATAAGTAAATTATAAAAGAGAATAAAGATAGGAATATGAATAAAAAAAATTTAAGAAAACAATAAGTATAGATAAATAATAAAAAGGAAGGAAAGGAATTAGATTTATAAGTATTAAAAGTAAAATGAAAAGGTGATAAAATATATAAAAGAGTAATGTAGAATGAGAGATAGAAAGAAAAGGTAAAAAGTAAAAAGAAAGTAGAAATAGTAAAGAAATAATGAAAAAATAATAATTAAGAAAAAAGGGAACATGATTATGAATAATAATGTAAAATATGTATTTTATATGTTTTTATATGTATACAGAATAATGTTTATATGATTATATGTTTAAATGTTGCAGCTCTGATGAAAACTGCAGGACACTCAAAACTGTTAGAAAATTAAAGGAATTATAAAAAAAAAAATTTGTATTAGTGTGTATATGTGGAGATTTATAAAAAGTAATGTATTGTACAGTTTTCCAAACAAACTTTGAGTTTAAGTCTTGAATTTTTTAGAAACTTTATATGTTATCTGCTCCTGGAGGGGGGGGGGCTTTCTTAAGCCAATCAAAGACAAATTCAAGTTCACTAACATTTGCAGATTATACCAAGACTGATTATTAGAGGAGCATTGTAAAAGAGAAGTTTACACTTCTGCTTTAATAATATTTTTTTCTCATTTTATCAATCATGGACTTAGAAGTCTGATATATAAAATTGGCAACCCAGTTAACCATGAAAGTAAGCAGTTCTTTTAGAAATTCATCTACCAAGCTTTTATAAAAGAGATCAGATCTTACAACTAGATCTAAACTTTTTCCCCATAGTTTTTCTCCATTTCTCTGTCACCATCTATCAGCAATTTATGAATCTTTGGTATACAAAAACTGTTTATAGAACACTGCTAGGTTTGCTCCTATCTGAACCAAATTGCTTTTGATATTCATAAAGAATGAATTCTCTGTCATCCGATTTTAAGAGTTTCTTAAACATATTACAGCAAGATATCCAATATATCAACTCCAATTAATTTTTCTTAAGTGATTTACGCTTGAAAACACCATATTGAATTTTTTATGCATTAGCAGAAGATACAAGTTTAATAATAACTTAATAGTGCACCATGTACAAATTAAATATTAAGTGTTCCATTAAAATTAAGATACTATAAAAGATAATAAATCTAAGAAAATATAATAATTAGCATAAAATAAAAACAAAAAACATATTTAAACACTTTTAAATTTATTAATTTTAAATGTATTTATAAAATGTACATTTTAGTATGTTAAATTTAAAATTTAAACATTTTTAATATTCTAAACATATTTCACACAAAACAATGAAGAAGAAAAAAGATATAATTATATTTATCTGTCATTACTATTAAGAGTTTTTTTTTCTGAAAATGGGAATGTTTCCATCATTCCACAGAATTTCAGCTTTAATTCTTTTTACATATATTTGGGGGACTTTATTAATAAAATAAATATTATTTATTAATAATTTGTTTTTCATATATTTATTTTAACAATATCATTTATTAGGATAGAACAAAATAGGCTACCTAATTGATTGGTCTGATTTGCATTCATGTGTATACACAAATATATTAAACATTACGTAAAAAAACATATGATGAAGTATATACTCTTATTTTTTTCCTTTACTTTCTTTGCATTTCTTTATATATTCATATATATATTGCTTATAATAACTTCTCTCATATGCACTTTAATGTAAAAAAAATTTTTAACAAAACTTTATTTTCCTGACAGTTTCAACTGTCCAGCAGTCTTCATCAGAGCTTCTCAAATTTCCTCTACCTTAAAAAAAAAAATAAAGAAAGAAGTTTTATTAAAAAAAATGTTGCATTAAAGTTTATATGAGAGAAGTTATTGTAAGCAATATATATGAACATATATATATATATATAATTATTTGGTCAATTTCTTTTATAAAAAAAAAAATTAAAAATCTAATGATTATTGTTCTTATAGTTAAAATTAGTTTTACATTGAAAAAATACAATTAATATAATGTAAAAATATAATTAAAATTGTATAGAACTAAATTTATTTTCAAAATCTTGTATATTAGATGTCTGTATACTTTTTCTTTATGTAAAAAAAAAAAAAGATTTTTTAAAATGTAATTTTACAAAAATTGATGTAAAAATGGTTACACATTGCATTGCCAAAATTGATATAATGTTGAAAACAACAGGAAATAATTTATAAGATGAGATAATACATGCACTTGTAGAATGCAGTATTTTTTCTCTACTTCTCTGTATAATATAGCCAGTGATGATATCCCAAATTTCCAAGAACCAGTTCTCTAAAAGTAGGTTGTATTTAAGAACCTATTCTGTTTATTTTTCTTTTTTCTAAGCATGGAAGCAAATCACTTCTTGGTTTCATACCTAAAAATTTTTGGCGACTTCTCAGAAATTTTGCATACCCCCCCCCCCCATACACAAAAAGTGCTGCAGTGCACATGTGCACTATGATGTACTTTGCAATCTCACTTATGGAATTAAAAAAGAATTAAACCCTTTTTATAATTGAAAAAAAAAAAAACATTTATTTGGCAAGATATTTCTATATTGACATTCTAGTCACATCATTTGTCTCTTCAGGTTGATGATGCTTTTTGACTATAGCATCATCAGCTGTATTGTGATTTCTTAACCAAACTTGAACTGAGTCACTGCAATCCCAGTGATCTAATGGAACCTATCCAATTTATTACTAGAAGAATTTGCCACATTTTTCACTTCAATGTGATTTCTTTTATCTGAATAAATTGTGTTCACCACAGAAAACCTTCATTCAGCCTTGGTTTTAATTATATTTTTAGCTCTTTGGATAATTTCATGTACAACATGTTTCTGGTGATTTCTCAAAACATTTTCCACATAATCACAGAAATCATTAACTGAAATCTCATGGTGAAATGCTTTGTAAAAATCTGATAATTTCTCTTCAAATTCTTTCCAGAGAACTACAGCTTCTTCCAGATTCCAAGCATCTGGGTTCACAATTTTAATTAATTGATGGATTTTATGATTTCTATCTTGAATATTATTACTTATGCTATTACAATCCATTAATCTTAATTCCATATTTGTTATCACTACATTCAGTAATTTTTGATGAGGAAGACTCATTCATTTGTTGTCTTCAACAAAATTAATATGCAGGTATTCCTTAGAATAGATAGTTTCATTTATTATTTTTTCATAACTACCACTCTTCTCTCTGAGATATTCAAATGCTTTAATTGTTTTCTTAATCAATTGTTCAGAATGCAATATATTTACACTTCTTCCTTGAATAGCATCTGCCAAAAAAGCAATTTCTTCTAGAATATTGATTCTTAAAGCTACATCTCATAAAACATTTGTTGGCAAGAGGTTTAGCCATTCCAGAAAATGTTTTATTAGTAGAAAAAAAATCATATAGTGCTGGATATGCTCACCATGTTGCAACTGCTGTTCTATGATGGCATGCTGCCCATCTTGGGTCAAAAACTCTACAATTTTTAGAATTTTCAATTCCCAAATTGGTTCAATGCCATTTGGTTTTTATTAGACTGATGGAAGATTTTACATATTTCATTAATAAATGCTGTAAAGTGATTCATTTGCTTTATGTCTTTGATAAAATCCTCCAGCACAAGCTGAAGGTGATGACTCAAACAATGCCAAATAATAATCTCAGGATAGTGGTTTTTTATTTTAACATTCACTTTTGACCTCCTTCCCAGGATCACAATTACTCCAACTGAACAAAATTCAATCAAATTATTCTTCAAATATGGATTATCAAATCCTACTGATTGCAGACTTTGTAGTAGAGCAGTGTAAATGGTTTCAGCATCTTTGTTTTGTAATTCCACTAAATCTACAAAAATTGTTGGTGAGAAATCTGCATCTATAACCTTAATAAAAATGATAAGGACTGGTTTGCATGATATTGTTGATTCCTCATTAATTATAAACATATCTTTAAATTCTGATCTATTATTTTTCTAAATACTTTCTTTTTAATGTATTTTTCAATGTGTTCGACAATTTTGACAGCCAGGAATTGAGAATGAAGTCCCACTCCCATATCTAATCCATTCTTTTTTTTATTATAATTCTATCAAATGTTCAATATCAGAAAACGATCAGTTTCTTTTTGCTAAAGTGCAAAACGTACTGAAAATTTTACAGATGGAGCTCATAAACTTTTCATGAACTTTGTCTATGAATTTGAAAATTGCATTTTTTGCACTTTCTTTCAATTGCATCACACATATCTGGTGTGTTTTTGATGAAAAATGTTCTTTTATTATTATTTTTTTTGAAAAGAGGCTTGTTGAAACATTTTATATTTTCCACTTGGAACAATATTACTTCTCCATTCTTTTGACACATGAGCTGCCTTCACTTTTATTGACTCGATTTTGATATAGTTATTACACTCAAGTTTTTTTTACAATAATAAGCAAACCACAATATTTTTCTTTGAATTCATTAGCTTATTTCATATTCCAGCAGCCAGGAAGGTCACTATCTACATTTATTTTATATGCATCTTTTGTACTTTTGGAACTGAACAGCTTATTTGTGTTGTCAACTTTATTTTCTGTTGTATCAAAAGAAACAGAAAACAAAACTTGATTCAAAATATCATCCTTTACTATCGTTTTCGATTCTGTATCAGTTTTTGGATCTTTTATGAAGGAATCCGATATTGTTTGGCATTTTCGTTTGTGAAGGGTTTGTTTTTATTATATTCTCGTATTACATTCACCTTAGGAAAAAAATCTAATTACTTGATTTTTAATACAAATGAGTTGTAACAAATCATAAAACTGAAATAAAATATTAAAATTAAAAAAGAAAAAAAATATTTGAAAACGAGTCATGCTACTTGATGAGCCAAAGTTATTGTTATATTTATCATCTTTCCAAGTTATTCTAGAAAAAATATGTTGAATTTATTGTTAACTAAATGAAAATAATGTACTATAAACTTACTACAGCTGGTCATCCATTAAATTTACAAATCAAATAAAAACAAATTTTGCATGATAAATATGTAAGTGAAGAAATAAAGTATTTAAATAAAAAATAAAAGTTAAATAAATATTTAAAACAACGTCGGCATAACAAAATCATTTGAACAATGGTTTTATGTTATTGTTTATTTTCGCAATGATAGGTCCTTTTGAATGAAGTTATTTTATATTTAAAGTAAAATAATTTCAGCAAGAGTAAATTTCATTAGAAAAATTATGGTAATACATAAATATATTTGTGCCGAATTTATTTCTAATTTTTAATTTTAATAACGCCTCTGTTAAATGTAAGTAAACTAATAGTTACTTAATTTCTTACTTACTTTATGTAAAAATTAAATATGGGTTCCTTTATCACTAATAAAATAACACTTTTTATTTGTATACTTTTAAAGAAACTAATTGGAAATGCGATAAATAATGGATTTAATTACTTTAAACAAAACTATTGTGAATTATTTCTTGCAGAATAATTCTTAATCACTCAAATTTCATCGCGCATATCACACGTTCCAAGTGCAATATTGTATAGTCGAATTATTCTGGGGAAAGCATTTTAAACCCAATCTGTTCAAAAAAAGAATCATTGTTACATTAGATATAACAAAAAAAAAATAAAGTTCTAGATTATTGTTGGAAATAATTAAATAATTTGTTAATTCAACTCTTTTTTAGGATAATAATAAAATTTATTTTCGGATAATTTAGCTACCGGTTCGCTAATTTTTTTTAATTTTAAGAACCGGTTGGATATCATCACTGAATATAACCAAGTAAGAAATTATTGACTCCATGCTGATGAAACATTTCACAGAGCAAAATCATTAGATTCCATCTTGGAATAGGATTACTTTTAGCTATAAAAATGTAAATTCCAAAAGAGATGTTGGTTATGGGAGAAAATCCAATATAAGTAATTCATAAGTAATGGTGAACCCTTTTTTTCTGTTCTCCATCTGCCTAAGTGGAATGTTTCTCCTTTCTTAACATCATAAAGTGAGTACATATTGTTTAAATTCATCCATTCTAAAATGACAACCTGTTTGTCCTCATTTGTATAGCCCCAAAGGATACTATGAAAATTGAAATTTCCTATAAATACAAGTGGTGTTGAGAGATCTGGAAGAAGTGGGTAGAATCAATTTGCATTTGGGAGGTTTGTAAATACTTGATACATACAAACTATCATTTGAATTATCTTCATTAGAGGTTGTTTGCTTAACAAGGTGGTTGGAAACACAATGACCATACTATCTTTTGAATACATTCTATCAATAGTCAATGTAAATCCAGGAATTTTATAAAGATATGCATTGTTTGTAGAATGACTTTCCTCAAGTACAATCACATCAATGATGTTTGAATAATTAATTTGTAGAGAATCTTCATTTTTGATTTTAATATACTCTCAATCTTAAATTGAAGTAATTTAATTGGTGAATGGTCTTTATCAAAGTTACTAAGATAATTTCTTTCACATCTTTTTTTTTAAATTGTCATTGCAAAATCTTGTTTTATCTTTAATTTTACAGTTATGGTTATTGTTGCTTTTTTTTTTAAATAGTAAAACTTTGATTAAACAATTAATTTGAGTATTTGTGCTTATAAAAAGCATTTTGCTAATATTAATTAAAAATAAAAATAATATCACATTTCATAAATTGAATAAAATTAGTTTTATGCATATATATATACAATTTTGTAGTACTAAATTTTAAATTCATTTTTTAAAATCTATACTATTATCTTTTTACTTTTCAGGAAACAGTTAGTGTTAGGTCATTTTAATGGTTCAAAAATTATAGAATATATAAAGCAGATGCGAAAACGACATTTTAGAAAACTTAATTTTTAACAAGTTTTAACATATTCCAGATTTACCATAAAGTTCACTCTGAAAAAAATATAATATAGCATGTTTAGGAAACTGGGTAAGAAAAAAAAATTAAATCAGAATTTTTCACTCTTCTAAAAGTTTACATGTAATCATATTGTCAGTTCTAACTTTTTGGGATAACACTGGCAGACACACAAAACAATTTATTTTTGTTCTTTTTAGGTAAATCATAAAATATTAAATAATTTTAAAGAAATAGTATTCAGATGTTACTTTGTAAAATTAATAATTTTCATTATCTAGCTTATGTATAAATATTTAAAAGAATGGAGGATTTATTAGTTTAACATTATATTACTATAGATAGTTGCAAGATTAAAAGGAATAAAATAGAAAAATGTAATATAAGACATTTATTTTTTATATAGCGCACAATGTTTTTATAATCTATAATATTAATAAGCCAATAAGTAATTTAAAGTGATCAATTAATAACTTCATGCTCTTCATTTCAAACACTTCAGATTTGCCCATACTGGGTCGAAAATATAGATGAATTCATTCTATATTTTCTTAAAGACTTTATCTTGTGTTTGAAAAAGTGGGAGTATTCATTTATATAGTGACATCTGCAAAGCGCATGTGTATTAGCTTATTGACTTATTAATATTATAAAAATGTAATATGTAAAAAAATCATTCCATGTAAAATGTACAAATTGTTGAAAATAATGGTTAAAAGTTTATGGTGGATATATTAACTAAAATCCAAAAGGATAATAGAAAAATGAAGTGAAATAGTAAAGAAAAAACAATTGATAAATATGGAATGCAATATAAAAAGATAGTCAAATAAACTAATAAAAAATAGGAAAATAAATTTATGATGAGAGAGAAGTAATGAAATGAAAAGAGTTAGATGAAATGTGTAACAAAAAAGAATTTAAACAAAATGGAGGACAAAACCTTAATGAGAGATTCTTTGGCATTAAATGTGGATATTATAAAGTGATTAGAGACAGACTTGTAAAAATAGTTTTATCTATATCTAGTATTAAATGATATTAGGAAGGTATATTTGAAGTTAAGATGCTAATAGCTGGTAGAAATGTTATGAACAATATCAGAGAAAATTATAAAAGAATATATGCTTTTATATAAAAAATATACAAGTAACATAGTAAAAATATGGGGAAAATATACATTCTTTTTGTGAATAGAGTATATATAATATTACAAATCAATGTCTGTATTTCTTCAAAATAATATACGTAAATTTATAAATAAATATTTGAAAATACAGTACTTAATAGTTTATAAAAAAAATATATGTATAACCATCACTTAGAAGCACTTTCAACTAACTTGTAGCTTTGTCAACTATCACAAGTGCCAGTTGACAAAGCTACAAGTTAGTTGAAAGCGCTTTTTTTTTTGATAGTTGAGAAAGCTACAAGTTAGTTGAAAGCGCTTCTAAGTGATGGTTATACATATAAATTGTTATAAACTATTAAGTACTGTATTTTCAAATATTTATTTATAAATTTATATATATAGAAAGAGAATTTATATATATTGTGCCAACTGAAATTTGAAATAAATTTCAGTATGTGATGAAATGTCAATTGAAATTTTTTTTCTTGTTTGATTTTAATAGTGAATATGTTAACCTGGAGAACATTGGAATATGTTACCATGATAACAATAATATTGATGCAAGAAATATGTATTATTAATTGTAGCATAAAAATTATGAATTGTCTTTATTCATTTAAAAAAAAAGAATGTTTAAATAATAAAGTTTACAGTTTTGATAAAGTTATTATTCTTTCATTATTATATGAATTTTGGTTGCTGTATTTACAGTAGTAGATTATAAATAATAAACATAAATATTTAATGTCTTAAGCATGTATGTTATTTTATTTATATAATATTATATTGGAAAGATATGTGTAAAAATATATTTCCAGTGTAGCATGGTAAGAATATAATCTAATTGTTTACCTTATGTTGAAGTGGAAGAAAATTATTTGTATCTTTAAAAACATGAATGTTTGTTATATTTAATAATTATGAAATATTTGTTTTTATCTCGTTTTTATTATTGCATAATAAGTTTTTATTTGTAGAACACTGAATAAATTTGACAAAAGAATTAATGAAGAGCATTATCATAGTTTTTATGATGACAATTAAAAAGATTATAAATAGAACTGAATGATTTAAACTCTCTTATACCTTGCCTTCAATAGAAGTGAACCTAAGTTAATTCATATATTTTTTTTTTTATTATCTTAAAAATATTTGATCCTTAACTACTTAAGATGATAGGATAAGAAAAGTAATATTCATCCAAAAGGCTGGTCAGACTTATAGGGGATTTGCAAAAAATGATAATTTATTAAAAGGATGAAAAGTAATTCATTGCATTAAAAATTATCTCAATATTTCTTTGCTAAAAAAATGGATATCATTTACATTTCAATAATGGAATATAAATGCTAATAACATAAAAATGTATATAAGAATTATTTTCATCCACTGATAATAATTCTGTGAGATTGATGAATTATTTTAATACATGATATAAATTGTTTTATTTTGCATTGCGTCATCATGGAAAGAAACTATTGTTTGTTCACTTATAATATCTTAAAAATTAAATACCTGCTAAATGAAAGGATAATTTGGATATTTAGAAAATTCTAAATTAACAAAAACGTGTTTCATGTGGATCATTTTTCATGATATTTCTACCTTCTCTGGAGTAATAAAACATCATCAAATTATAATTCAAGAAATAAATATTAGAACTGTGGTATTACTTTGAAGTGTTATATTGGAGGACAATTAATTAGGTCATTTGCTAATATGTATTATTATTATCATTATTTTTTTGATATATAATTGTATAGTATTCATTGATATAAACGGTATTATTTTTAAATAAGTAAAGATCTATTTCATATGCATGAAATATAAGAGGGTTTTTTTTCTAAATTCAAATTTATATTTCATGGCTTATCAATTACAATTTTCATCTAAAAATATTATCTTCTTATTCGTTGATTATAAATTAATTTTGAATACATAACTTATAAATATTAAGAATTTAAAGAACTATATCATAGCAAGTATTCATTTATTTTTTATATTATTGAAATAATGTGCATGAATAAGTAGACTCACTTACTTTATTTTTATTTTAATTAACTATTTTTTTTTATAAAGATCAGGAATGTTGTTGACTCTCTTATATTTTGAAAAAGTATATATGTATTACAACAGGTTTTGTGTTTAATAGGGATACATATTTCAGATTAAGCATTTTTATAGATGAGTTCAATGTATGATCACCTATTTAATTAAAATTAATTTCAATAGTGAACATATTGTATAATACTTATTGGATCATATATATATATTAAATGTTTATGGTTTAGTTATATATTTTTTAAAATTTATATTCATTGTTAATAAATTTTAAATTATTTTAAAAAAAGTAAACTTGCGATAGTTGTTATTCAATTTTACAATGTAAATTTATTGGTTAATAGTATTTTGACAAGATGCTATTTACATATTGACTTATACCATATAATTCATTAAAAATAGATGTAAAAAAGCTAGGAAGTTTTACTACAGGATTGGTAAGTCTGTATAGTCATATACTTTCTTTGCAGTAAATTTAATATTTTATTATCTAGACCAGGTATAGATTTTTATATAGTCATAAATCAATCAATTTGGTATTCTTTAATATCTAATAAGTAATTAGAAGTTTATTATAATTATTCTGTTAGTTATATGTAATAGTTATATTAAGGTAGAAATTATATTTGAATTGATTTGATAATTTATAATGGTACAAACATAATAATTTTTTTTATTAAGGAAAATTAATACAAAGTATATACATAAAAACTTGTTCCATATGGACTGGTTGTACACAAAGTTTGAATGCTACCCTATGTCTTTAACCAAAAGTTCTATATGATATTAAACTATATGCAGTTTTGAGCATTTATATTGGGCTTGACATATTTTGATTGGATATAACAAGTTTCTGTAGCTATGCCACCATGTCAAGGAGAAGGTGTAAGTGATCAGCTAATTTTAACATAGTTTCATGATACATATTGATTGGTTACCACAATTTTGAGCAGCTGTGCCATATGACTATTTAACTTTCCATAGTCCTTCAGACAAGATACAGTTTTTATTTTTCATAATGGACCTGACATCTTATAAATTTATACCACAAGATGCAACAACTACTTCACTCCATCCAAATGGTCTTAGCTTGAGGTGTGTGAATTGTATTTGAAATTAAGGATTATATTTCCAGATTATTTTCTGTGGACAATTCACTTCATTAGTGAACATGCTATATGATACACTTGTTGGTCAATAAGTCTTGGTTAATTGTGAATAATTGCATAGAATGGCTTATGTTATAGCTAAATCCAATCTTTATTCCACACCAATCTTCCATGGATGGGTGGATATTTGCCTTACAGCTTGCCCTCCTCCTATGCTCACTTCACCTATGTCATCTACAGGAGTATCCCTGTTTTGAGCTAGAGTTTTGCCTGAATTCTTGGAGAGTCATCCTCTTTGCAGTTCAGTTCTATCTGCTCCCAGGTCTCAGAAAACAATTTTCCCATTACCAACAGATGATCCCTGGTCTTCATACTGCAGATGATTTCCCTAAACTCATCCCATGGACTTTTCATGCTAGGATGAAATTTCAAGCAGCATATGGTGAACCATAATGCACAGTATATTATGATGGCCATTCTAATTGTGGAAAATATGCTGATTTTCAGGGCTTTCTCCAAATTCCTCACATCGGCACATCCCGAATAGATATTTGATCACAGCTTAATTTTCAGGTGAGTTAGCTAAGAGCATTAGAAATATATATGCTCCATTGTCTCCTCATACAAACCACATAGTGTGAATAGGGGGTCCAATTTTTTAAAGCCCCTGCACTACCCAAGAAATTAATTCATTGGGAACATGCATAAGACATATTTTATTAAGAAACTCACCAGTTTGGGCTCCAATGCCCAAAATCTCACCCTTCCAGTAAAGAGCTTTATGTTTGTGTTGAAAAATATTGCTGTTTTTTCCTGTTTGGGATACATTATTTTGTAACTGTCCCAGTAATTCTTTTTGCTTCTAAACAATTGATCCATATCTGGGTGAAATTCACTTATGTAGATCTCCATTTCACTTATCCATCTACTTCTTTTAGGTAATGGAGTATCTGTGGGTTCTATTGAGCAAGTGATTTGAAGTTCAGCCTCTGCCTCTTTTGTCACTTTTAATATGGCTATTACCCTTTGCACATATATAACTTCGATTGCATGAAGCCCAAGAACATTCAGATCCTTAGGTTTCTGTAGTTTAGGAAAACTAATACATACTGTTCTCTTTGGTGAGTTCTTCCATAATACCTTTGTACAAATGGACTTGATAGTGGTCTGAAAGGCCTTGGTCAGCCTGATGATCGGTAGGTAATAAGCAATGTGTGGTTAGACCAGCATGTTAAGCAGTGTCACCTTGTCTTGCAACAACAGGGGGATTAAAGACAAAGTGTTGGAAACCATTCTGGTTTTTTCAATGATCATATTTTGAATCTGCCTCCTCATCATGGATTTCGACAATGACACCAGAAATCCCAAAAAATTTTGGGGCCTCCCTGTAAATTTAAATGTAACATTGATTTCACAGGATTAACTTTAAGATGGTACTTTGTGGTATAATCGTCCAGCACCTGATATAACTTGAGGATGACAGTAATGTTGTCCACATATGAAATGTGATAAATCATTTCCCCCTGTGCCAGAAAATATATCCCAGGAAGGTTGTATTCCACTTTCTTTAATAAGGGCTCAATATATGCAACAAAGCAGAGAGTGCTGAGCAGCGATCCCAGATGTTAAGGTGAGGCTGGAACCCCAGAGCAAGAGAGCAATCCAGAGATATATGGATAGACCTGTAGAGCAGCAAGTTGGCAATGATTTTGAAATAGATGAGAGGAACCCCAGTGCATGAGAACCAACAACAGTTGGCTAGGCAGCACAGAGTTGAATGCGGCCTCAAAATCCAAGTGGATTACAATGGGACAAATATACCAATTATTGAAGATTACAATCAGACATTTGCACATTCTTTTAAACTATTATTTGCTAGGTAAATATTATATTAAGTTAGTATTTAATCATAAATATCATAACCTTATTAAAGTATAGAATTAGAAGTATTATATATTAAAATTGATATTTGAAATCTATTAAATAGAGTGGTTTATTTTAATGATGTTTAAAGTTCATTGGTGTGAATCATAAGTTTAATTTAAATACTAGATTTTAATATTGATCATAATAAGACATTAATAAACTTTCATATTGATAATTATAGTCTAAAGATTAACAACTTAGTTTTATTTGGTTGAAGAACAATTTGCTGTGATTTGCTAATTGACTAAGCATTAAATAGAAATCTATAGCTCATGTTATATATTGTTATGATTGGATATTATAAATTTTAACCTTGTTTAATAGGATGATTTTATTTTATAGCATTATAGTAATAATCAGCCATTAAGCTAATGCACATGCGCTTTGTGGATTTTAATTATAAATGAATACTCTCATTTTCCAAATACAAGATAAAGTCTTTGTGAAAAGATAGAATGAATCCATCTATCCTTTCAATCCAAATGTTTAAGTATGGGCAAATCTTAAGCATTTGGAAATGCTTATTTATAGCAAAGTGAACAGATGTGTTAGATTAATTGATTTTGTATTATTATTATTGTTTAATATTAAGGTATTTTACTTTATTTATAATTTAATGTTATGAATTCATAAGATTTTAAAAGAGAAAGTTTTATATGCCTGTTAAGTATAGATTCATATCCATAAATTTATAGGTAATTAAACCTTTGTATTATTATTAAGTATTTGATCTGAAGGTAATTGACTTATTTAATAAGCGTATATTAATATTATTGGTATATCACTGCTAAGTTAGCTTTACTTTTATTTTATTTAGTTATAATTAGAGATCAGTTATTAAGATATACTTTATTTAGATATCATTGGTATTTTATGTTTGTAGGTTATGTTAAAGTCTGTTTTTTATCTTTATAACCCTCATTTTATTATAAATGGCTTCTAAATTTGTAGGGCATATTAAAATTATTATTTTTATCCATTCATGAATCATTTTGCTTAAATACAAGTAAGGTTCACCTTTTAGTATAAGCTTGTATTGTGATAAACTGTTGATTCATGAGGAACATTAAAGTTTATCTGTCTCATTCTTTGTCATTATTTTTATTCTATTACAAGTTGTCTATCTAAAATGTACAGATTAATATTTATAAAATAATGATATTTATTTTTTATTGCTTCATCTTTAATCGGTTGCAAATAATAGTCATCTTTATAAAATAATTTGAAATAATGATTTTACTTATTTCCAATCCATGACAAATGTTATTCAAATCTATGGTGCTATAGCATAGATCATTATCATTGTCTTATTTCATTATAAATGATGATCAAACATGTGGTTTGATAAAAGGTTGAATTAATTGCTAGACTGTTATTTATTGGTTGATGTTTACTTTATTTTTACTTTGTTACAAATAACACTACAATTCACCGGCATTATCAAATTAGAATTGCTCTTTCTTGGTTCATGTTTTATTGTGTTATAAATGATGACCAATAATTAGGTTATAACAAAGATTATACTATTCTCGTATTTCATTCCATCATAAATGATGTTCAACTTTAGTGCATGTATTTTACTTTGTTACAAATGCCACCCAAATCTGTGGGCTATTAAATAAGAGCTTAACATTATATTTTATTCTGTTAACAAATGGTGTCACAATTCATGGGACATTATTAAACCAGGACCATTCTTTCATGGTCCACATTTTTATTCTGTTACTATATATATATATATATAGAGAGAGAGATAGTCAGAAGTAAATAGTATAGAGAAAAAGGAAATATGGTTAACAATTTGAACAATTGATAAAGAGTATACAAAGTTATCTAAAACGTGGTGTGAAAGTTAATATGTCAAGAAATATGTAAACTAGATATTTTGTTTATGGCTATTGGGATAAGTCAGATTGCAAAAAAGTAGAAAGTTTTTAAAAAGATATATTTAGATAAGAGAATATTATTATTATTATGGTTGTTGCACAAATATAAGAAATAGATGGTATGGACAGTAGATAAATGAAAAAGTTATACTAGTTTTGTCATGGAATAGGATTAGAAATAGGAAATATAATAGATGTGTGAAAAATTGTATGTCAAACTTAACAACTATAGAATAATGATTTAACAAAATTGACATGCTATAACTAATTATAATCTTTTTCATCTATTGATTATTCTTCTCACATTATTCTCAAATTTATACTCTAACTCTATTCACAAAAAGCATGCATATTTTTTTCCATATTTTTACTATCTTACTTGTATATATTTTTATTAATGTAGTATTATATATAGGATGATGTTGGTGACAGCTGATCATTGTGATATTGATAGCTAAATATTATTTCAAACCTTGTGGGGAAAAAATTAAAAACTATTTTTATTGAAATACAAGCATAATGTATATACTTAATCTAAATGTATTAAAAAGTACTAAAAGTAAAATAAAGAAGGTATAATATTGAAAGGAGAGGAAGTCATCTTAGCTCTGAAGGGGCTTATCATATTACTGAAAAAGAGAAATAGACTTTTGCAGCATCATTGTTTTTATACAATATAGTTAGATAAAGGCTATTTGAAAGTTTATGCTGATATTGTTACATTGGAAAAAATTAAGTTGATTTTTCTAAGCAATTAACTTTAGAACTGGGAGATATAAAATATTAATTAATGAAACTTTATTACAGATAAAGATGAAAATGGCATGCTTAACATATTGATATCCTGAAGATTTTTAAAATAAAATGTACTGAACAGGAAGATTTTAATAAGTATCAGGTGTTACCCAAGAACAAGAAAAAAGAGTAGTATGTTTTCCATTTATCAGGATAAACATCAATGGATGTACTCATGGTAATGAATGACTGATATATTTGAGAATAATGTAAGAAGTAGAAACAATAGATGAAAATATTATAATTAACTATAGCATGTCAGTTTTGCTAAATTATTACTCTGTAGTTGTGCCAGTTGACATAGAACTTTCAGACAAAAATTGATGTAAATTGTACACAAGTTATACTTACTGGTGATTGATGATTGGAATACTGATGTTTCAAAGGGAAAAAAAACACCATATTGTTGACTATTATAGACTTAGATAAATAAACAAAACAAAAAAAAGAATTAACAAGCTTTTGTAAATTCAATTATTTCTTTATGCCTTGCATGGTTTGGTGCAGTAATGGCAAGGCAGATTTTATCATGCAAGGTTCATAAATTATGCCTACTTTTGTCATTTCTGGCATTCCTGAGCAATAAACAATGTTTTTTTAATATTGCAGATACATGTAATATTTTTAAATAACCAAAATGCTGATTTTACTTGACACAATAATGGATAAACTTAAAAGTTTTAATAATAAAAAACATGTCTAGTAATAGATTGTAGAACATTTCATAAATTCTTCTAAAGTTGAACAAAAAGTATAAATTTGTCCAATATCTCTATAACAGAAGTACAAACCTGTTGGCTTTGGGAATTATGCCAGAAATGAAACTGGATATCAGAAGAAATAGACATAATTATATAAAAAAAGAAATTATGATTACCTCCTACTAAAAAAATATTAAGAGCATATACATAAAATAAAGAGCATTGTTTTTGCAAGAACATTCAAAATGGAAGCATGTCTTGGAAAAATTATCTTTAAGAAAATTCATGAAATAAATGGTTTACTCAAAAATTCTGACAGATTATAACCAAAATTGACAAAGATTCAAAAAGATTAAAGAAGTATTCTGAAAAAGTAAGATATCAACCGTGTTTATTTTTTGGTTTTCATTATTGGAGGATTCTAAATATAAAAAAATCAACTGAGATTAAATTTGCATTACAGATTACCAGAAGATAAAGACAATGGAATCAATGTCCCATTATAAAATTTTATCCTAAATCGAAAAGAACTGTGAAAGTACTAATCAAATCATGACAATTCATTTGGAAAATCATTTAGTGGTCTACGGACTGGATGATATTAATTTAAAATAAATCACGATCCCATTTAAATTATAATTATAATAAATTATTACGACTTTACCACCAAATTATCTAACTAAATAAATCATTTACGTTATAACTGAAATACAGACTTATTTTATATCTTATAAAAAAAATCAATGCTTTGGTACAAGAAAATGATCGAAAGAGTGTGATGGAAAATCTTTGACTCATGATACAGATGATTTTAATATACTTCTATGAAATAATCATGAATATATAAAATGTTGTAAGAGCATCTACTAGCATTATTGGAAATGAGTACTTATTTATATTATCAATTAATACTTGTAGAAAAGTTTTTTTTTTTTTTAATGAGAGCAAAAACCTAATATAATTACTTTATGGCTTATCAACAGAATTCATTCCTAAAATCAAAAATTGAATTGTATTAAAGTTTGCATTAGTTAGATAGTTCAATTCTGAGTACAAATGTTTTAAATTCTATTTAGTAACCTGTTTTTTCCCTCTTAAAGTCACATATTAATATTTTTATTTTGAAAGAGAAATAAGAAATGTTTGATTTCTCTCATAATTTAAGTTTCTATTAGAGGGTTTCATGATGTAAAGTTTGTACTTTTGCACCTTATTCTCATAACTTCAATTTAAATCTTGATTAGGTAAACAATTTCCACATTTCAATCAGGCTTATAATTTTTTTGCAGCTAGAAGGTAAAACAAAAATTAAAAATAACAACTGCATAAACTCTTATCATCTGGCAATCAGTGAGCTTGCTAAATACTGTTGTAAGCTTTAATGACTAATAGATACCAGAAAACTGTACTTGATAAAATACTGTCCTCTTTGATATTCTCATAGTTTGCATCAGTGAAGAACTTTGGATCTTAGAACAGTGCTTTTGGATCTTTAGGATCTAATGCACTTGCCTTCTAGAATCCAGAAAGAAGGGCATTCGATTGTAAATTGCACTGTTCTAAAATCCAAAGCTTCTCACTGATGAATGCCAGAAGGTAGAAATGAGTCTTCTGGGGATATTAGATAAAACAGCATTAAATATGAATTTTCGTAACATTATCTGGCATCTATTAGTTAATGAAGCTTACATTAGATGGATTATGTGTACTGAAAGGAAAAAAGTATTTTCTGAAACAGCAATATATAAAGTAGAATTATATAAAACAGTCATTCAACATTTTATTGGTTTTAATCAATATCTTCATTGTTTCTTGATGATGACCTGCTGGATATGACTTCAAGGGCCTATTTAAAATCTAATTGATCAGATTAATCAAAAATATTCTTTTTTATAAATTTGTAGCTATTAACTATTATAACTATTTTTACTAATTTTATTTTTAAAGTAATCGTTTCCAACATTTTTTTAAACTTAATGTTTCTCATATAATAAAATATTTAATTCATTGTGATGTAAATTTGTTCAGAGTCATAGAAAATAAAAATCATAGATTAAAGATTTTTTTTTTTAAATACAGTAGTGTGAAATCATGTTTATACAGCAAAAAAGTTGTTAACGTATAAAATAAGTTTGTATAATAGTAATAGTTGTGCAAGGATAAGCATACTGTAAGTTTAGAGTCCAATATGATGATATTCTTATCTTTTCTTATAATCTATCTATTCACATTAAAAATATCATCATAAAAACTGTTCTGCATCTTAATTCCTCATTCACTAAATCGCATTAAACAGTTCCAAAAAACACAGTAATAAAAATTGAAAACAATGTTTTTACAATTGTTTAATATTAGTTTTCATTTTAAATGCCTCAGACTTTTTGTATATAATAATAACACTTTCTCTAATTTCTTCATATACAATCAATATAATATGAACAAACTTTGGTGAATAATCAATTAATTTCAAACAATGCCATAGATCTATTTGCTTAAATGAATTAAATACCTTGACCAACTTAATAAATGTACTATATAAATCACTTTTTCCCCCATAAATTTTCCTGCCAAAAAAAATAATGTATATAGTATTTCTTGACTCTAAAATTATATTGTGTTTTTGGTACTATTCATCTATGAATGGAATGTATTTTACAAAATTCTTAAAAGTACCTTTGCACACTGGCTAATAATGACAGTCTATGATAATTACTATAGTTTATTTTATTTTTAAAAATTGAAACTTTAGCAGCTTTCTTAAGATCAGGTGGCAATTTGATTAGTCCATAGATTTTTTAAAAAGTTAATGCATTTTTAAAAATAATATGGAACCAATATATTTTAAAGGATATTAGGATCTGCAGACTTTCTATTTTAAAGATTACAAAAAAGTTATTTTGACTTTAACGAAGCTGTCCAAATCTTAAAAAAATAGACAAAAATGGATATATTATTAAAACTCATCAAAGTACTTCCATCTGTTCAAAATAGAATTTCATTATTTAAATGAATGTCATAGCAACATTTAATAGGATTTGTGATTTTTTTTTTGCACTCAGTGAATATCTGTATCTTCTTTGCAGTTTTAATCCAGCAATGAACAATTATTGAAGTTCTGTCTTTTAAGACTCTATACTTATTATAAAGTACTATATTTAATTCAATATTCTTCTAAGTAGAAAATGTTTTCTTTTTTTTTTCAAAGTCTTAATAATATGTTCATTGTTAGAAAAACAGTCATGTTTTTTTTAATGAACACAAGAGTAGATTTACACCATACTCCAATTCTACTGTTAAGTGTTATTGTAACAAGATTTCCAGTGACATGAAAGTCTTATGATAACCTGTTAAATAACAGAAAGCAGTTAAAAAAACAGAAAAAAATGTATGTGTTGAAAACAGTATCTAGTATTTGATAAATCAACATCCAAATTTACAAAGCAACAAGATATAGTTTATTTGTTACTAATAATTAATCATCTTACCTAAAGGTCATTTCACTATCAGCTATTCTGGTGATACTATCAGCAGCCTGAGCATAGTATCTGAATGAATTTATTAAATGATATTAAATAAAAATTTAGGAACCATCTATTGTGTGCTTATCAAGTGTTGTGATTAGACTACAAATTGACTCCTCAGATGGCATAGTGGATTGACTTTCAGATATACAAGTTAATTGTAAATAAAAAAATAAACTGTTTCACCAAGAATACCTTTGGCTGATATATAGAATAAGATTTTGGTTCATAAAATGTCGAATATTGTTTCTAGTACAGTTTTCTTGTCTTCCTTTTTTCTATCTTCAGTTACTTATATTATTGTAGGGTACAGTCAATCACTTAAGTTAGTGTAAGGCCCAGTCCTTATAAAACTCTGCTGTCCATAATTATAAATTTTGCATGAGGGAATAAAATTATTAATGTCAATTTAAAACTGAATTTGAGACAGGAGTTCCAGTTGGAACAAGTTGTATGTTTAGTTAACTTATTTAGGAATCTCCATTCTACCACAGATGCAGGATAGCCTAGAAAATGTAGTCCAAAATGGCCTGTCTCACATAATATGGCTTGATTGTTGTACATAGTGGATTATTCATTACAGTTACAGAAATAGTAATACTGGTATCAGTAAGTAAGAGGCAGTGGTTTTAATAAATATAAGTAAACTCTTCAATATCTTTGATTGTTTGTGTGCATATATATATATATATGTTATTATATTTTGCTAAAATGTGCATTCTAGAAAATTAGCATACACCATAATAAACAAATAATGAATGAGGTTAACATAAGCTAATTAGCATATATATTAAATATGAACTGATAAGCATAGAAAAGAGCTATGAGTTGAGAGATAATAAAGTTTTTGCAAGGGATAAAAAAAGCATGGACTAAGTCAGAGCTGCATATTCAGATTTAAAATGTACAGAAAGTGAAATTGGTCAGTCTATATAAAAGGCTGGTTTAAATTGATGTTAAGCCATTGTATGCTAAGCTATCTTATTGCATATGTAAATACAGGTTAAAGAATACTCAAGTTAAATGGACTATATTATATATTTGCAATTTGTGAGGATAAATTATCTCCATATGTTAAACTGTTATTAATCCAAAGATAAATTGAACTCCACTATTATTTTTTTATTATTTTCATTTTGTTAGCACAAGTAAATAAACTTGCCAAGTTTTAAAGTCTTATCTTAGTTGTTATTTATTTTAAATTATTGCTTGCTCAGTGGGTATTATTGAGAATACCCTCCCTCCTGAATACACAGCTGAGTGATACAGTTGACACATATCTGATACAAAGCAAAACACAGTTAACAGTGGAACCTGTTTGTGGAATTAATGACAGCAGTGTCAAAAATGACAGCAGAATGGTGCAAGTAAATATAAAATATTTAACTTGCATGTTAATTGAGCAGAATGGTGTAAAAATGATAATGCCATTACCAAGTCACAATATTCATAAGTTTGATGTATATAATGCAGTAACATGGAACATGTCAAACACATTGAGCATTACATGTTCATAAATAAAGTTGAGGATGTCAAAGTCAAAATGACTACTCTTTAAATTTTTTGCAGGCAGTGACATTCTACAGATAGCTAAACAACAATGTGATTCTAAGAATTCTGAAAATATTCCATATAGAGATTCTAGAGGTGTACTTTCAACCAGTAGTGTTGAAATGGGTGGCCTACATATGTTTTAGAATGAGGAAGCAATTACCTTAGGAGTGGTATCATGATTGTAATTTAGCACTATAATGCTGCTGATCTAGAAGATGTATTTTTGGACCAATTATTATATGGAATATTGGATCATAATCTCAAAAGAAAATTACTAAGTGAACCAGACAGTGATGTATAAAATGGCAATTGCAAAGTGTATTGTACAAGAGACTATATTTGACAATGCACCAGAAATTTAAGCTATAATGAGGGTACAAAATAACTCAACTTGTGTGCTTAATGCACAAACTGTTGGTGAACCCTGAAAAATCTATAAAGGATTACCTGATTTGTTGATGTTGTAAGGCAAAAGGCAAGGTTAATTTTTTTTATAGATTTAAAACAGAAAATTGTCATACATGTAATATTAAAAGACATTAAGCTCATATATGCTGTCAAAAAGACAATATTTAAAAGCTAAACCATGCCTGAATTTTAAATCAAGGGGAGGTAGGGCAAGGAAAAAAGAAAATGGCAGAAAGATAAAAAACACAGATATTGGATGCATTATACTAGATGTGGCCACCTGCAAAAGGAAAATAAACATGGAAGTTGACAACACATCTTCAGAAAAGTAATGGTACCAGTAAAATGCAATGTTAGATTTAAAGTTCTATCTTTATTTATAGTGAAGGCAAAACATAAACCCTTTACTTGGCAGAAACTGGTTTTGATCTTTAGGAATATGGCTAAAAATAATCAAGAAAATATAATTGGAAGCTGAAGTTAGAAATATTTTTCCATCTATTTAAATCAGGATTAGTTGAACTGAAGACATGGTCAGTAGTCATAGAGTTACTAAGGGATGCTCAGTCTGCATTCTGTATATATTGAAACCAAAAGTTGATATTATTATGGATATGGTATTAAAAGAAATGTTGTAACCAATAGAAGATTTGCCATGGGCTATTTCAGTGTTTGTGATTATAAAACCTGATGAGACTATTTACTCTTTTCAGAGATGATCATATCATATTTAATAAATACATTAACAAATGAGCATTTATTATCTTATTTCTTGATGGAATACTTATTACTGCCCAGGTTGAACATGAACTGGAAATATGTTATGGAAGTTTTCTCAAAATTAAACAAAGTTGGTGCTAGGATAAATGCTGCAAAGTATATATGGACTACTTTGAAAATTAAGTTTCTGGTCATGTTATAACTAAATAGGGAAAATATTCTAATCCAGAAAAGATTAGAGCTGTAAAAGATGCAGGAAAACCTAGAAACATTAAGGACTTACATGCTTTTCTAGGATTGCTGAATTTTTATAAAAAACATTTTAAAGAAAAATCACATCTTAATACCCTTACATAAACTATTGTGAAAATGGCAATGCTGGAAATGAACAGAAGAACATTATACAGCTTTTCAAAAAGCAAAGAGATTGTTGAAGTCAAACCAACTCTTTATACATTACCATAGTGAACTGGAAGTGACTGTAACTGCCAACACTTAAGAAATTTGGAGCATCCATATCTCACCACTGTTATGAAGATGACTGTTCGGTAGTGTATGTCACAAGGATTTTAACATCTGAAAAAACTATAGTCATCTGTATAAAGAAGCCCTAGTTATCATCTTTGCAGTAAATAAATTTTGTCAGTTCGTTTTCAGGTGAAATTTTCACTGTATACTAATCATTGTCTTTTATTTGGGATTTTTGGAAAAAACAAAAAATCTGTATTATAGATTAAATAGATGGATTAACATACTGGCTGCATATGACTATGGTTTAATCTATAAGACTTGTAAAGTAATTGGATACACAGATGCTTTATCATTTACAAGTTTCAGGAGGTTCACAGGAAGTTTACAAAAGTGGACTTTGTAGTAGAAAATTTAAATAGTGCTAAAGTTGCAGAGTGGACTAATCAGAATTACCTCTATAAGGCATTAAAGAATTTGATTTGATTGGGATGACCAATAAGCTGGCCAAACTGTGTTGCCATGTTCATATGGAATGCTTATCAGAGCTTATCTATATGCAATGGATGTATTCTGAAAATTGGCTGCATGCTCATACCAAATGAGAGTTACATGCAGATGCTTCTATTGTTACATAATGGATATCCAGGCATTGTAAAAATAAAAGTTTTAGCACAATTATAAGTTTGGTAGATGAATCCAAATAAAGAGATCAAACAGATTTTAAAAAACTGTATAGAATGCCAATATACAATAGATTTATCTAGGAAAACATTTGAATCATGAGAAGAGACAAAAATGCTTGGCAAAGGATCTACATAAGCTACACTGGTCCTATGGATGGATACCTATTCCTAATTGTAGTAGACTTTATTTTCATTGGGCCAACTACAAGCTCATGATAAACACTAGTATCAAGTGAAATCCTCGAGAATTTTTTGCTAATCATGATTATCCAGAAACGATCATATCAGATAATAGAACTGTATTTACCTTCATTGAATTTATAAAGTATTTGGCAGACAAAGGAATATGTCATATTTTAACACCACCCTATTACCTAGAATCCAATGAATCTACTGAGAAGATATGTTTAAAGTCTACATTCAATAAAGTATCATTTAGAGATATTAAGGAAGCATTGGAAGAAGCTACATTTCACACCAAATGTGTCTATTATGAAAATGCCAGTAGAATTCTTATTGCAGTGAAAGTGTCACCCACATCTGTCAAAGCTATCGTCAGTCAACAAAGTAATTAGAGAAAATATTTCAGAATTCCAAAATTAACTTTTGAAAGTTTAAAATGGCTGAAAGCATATGGGTTAGAGACATTTTAAAAAGAAAGTCAATACCTGATGTTATAGTCAAAGTAGTATCTAATGTAATTAGAATCATCAAGTTTAGATAATGAACTACTTGTGATAAAACATATTAATCACCAATGTTTGCATCTTTGTGATGCATCAAATGGAATAAACAGCAAACTTGCAATAACCAATACATAAACAGAATCTAATAAAAGTGGAGAGTGTGAAGATATTTCCTCAGCAGAACAAAAGGTAGAAATGCGTAGCTGATGAACTAAATAATCAATCAGATGATAATACTGTAGAACTAGGAGAGGATACTTTATCATCAAGACTGTCAAATCAAATGGGTATAATTACAATCATGATGGAGGCAGATTTGTGCCTCTTCCTAGATGTGTAAAAAATTACAGAAGATCTGAGAACTTTAAGGATTATTTTCTAGAATGAAAGAAGATATGAACCGTCTGTGCGCATATATATATATTATTGCAAATAAAGTTTATTAAAAAGTTGTAATTTGTGTGTTCTAATAAATTAGCATACAACATAATAAATAAAACTAACATATGTTAATTAGCATATCTATTAAATGGAGTCTGATAACAGTAGAAAAAAGCAGAGTTGAGAGATTCTTGCAAAAGAGAAAGAAAAAGCATGGGCTAAGTCTGAGCCGTATGTATAGATTTAAAATATATAGCAAATGAAATTGGTCAGCCTAAGTTAAAGACAGATTTAAATTGATGACGTCGTCTGTTGAGTTATCTTATTGTGTATGTAACTGAAAACTCAAGTTAAACATACTATATTAAATATTTCCAGTCTATAAAGATAATTTAAACCCTTATGTTAAACTGTTATTAATTATTTCCCAAAAGTAAAGTGAATTCCACTTTAATTTTATTATTATTTTCATTTTGTCAACATAATAAATAAACATGATGAGTTTTGAAGTCTTGTCTTAATTGTTATTTATTTTAAATTGATGTTTGCTCAGCTGCTATTATTGAATATCCCCCCCCCCCCGAGGATGTAGCATAGTGAAACTTGTCTTGTAGAGAAAATTTAATTGAGCAATTAGATGGTTACAAGTATTTTTGGAAAGACTAATCAGGTAATGAAAGGAGAATGCATGGTGCTACAGAGACTAATTTATTATTTTTTATTCTTGGAATACTTCATTGAATTAATGAAATGCTACTGGTGTTAAAACTTGCATTGTGCTATGGTTTTAGTGCTCATTTTAGTGCTTCAACATTAGATTCAAAGAGAAAAAAAATCCTTGCCAGATAGCTTTATTGCAGCAATATCATTAAAAAATCATCTTTTTCTTATAATGCAGGCATAGATACAAATAATAGAATTTGGCCAAAATTGTTTGAAATAATAGTATTTGTGCCATAAATTCAAATAGTCTGTTGTTATTGAATTTTTGTATTTTGTTTTGAAGGTATAATTGTTATAAAGGAACATGGATGCATCTAGTTTAAAAATAGTGGAATTTAATACATTATGTTATAAGTAGAAGTTAGAACTACAAGTTCATATTTCATGACCATTTATCAAAATTAATTGTTGGGTGGATTAAAGAATAATCTGCTTCAAAATTAAAATAACTACATTAAAAAGTAGATATTATTCTAATAATTTTTACAAAACAAATTAATATTCATTATTTTAAAAGAATCTACTAATTACAGTAAATTTTAGTAGCTATTAAACACTACAATTACTAATTTGGATTTTCTGCATTGTCATACTATCGAGGCATGGAATCTTTTTAAGGAATGTATTATGAATACAAGTAAATTTATTTTTAAGTTCATGAAAAAGAAGAATTATGATTGATTCTTTGACAATGATATTAATAATAATAATTTGATTAAAAGGAAATGTGGTATTTTCTTTTTGGCTGAATAATAAATTAAATAAGGAACTTCACAATAATATAGAGAACTAAAGTTAAAAGTTTATTGATTGATAAGAGGACGAAAAAATGATTGATGGATTAAAACTGCAAAAAAATACAGATCTTTGATGGTTGTAGTCACTTTAGAACTTTATATATATATTAAAAGCAAGTATGACCTAAGAAATATTATCACAATTTTTATTAAATCCAACAATAGTATTCTCTTTTTTGATGGCAGTGTTATTTTAAATAGGTGAAAGAGATGATAACTTTTGTTGATATATCCTTTTTACCTACTCATTTGGATTTAAACAAAGATATCCATTTTAATGAAGACAAAAAATTCATTGTAATCTTAAAAATGGAAAGATTGTAGGCCCTAATAAAATACCTGCTGTTATTTTAAAATATGGTGGTAATATGTTAGCTTCCAAAGTATTATAATTTTTTAGGAATATATGGATCCATAATATTCTGCTGCCGAATCTTAAAGTCTTCTAATGTTTAAAAATGAAAAAAATAAACACAACTGTGGCAACTATTATAGTATCATTATTATCTATTACAGCAAAGGCACTTTCAATAATTTTATTTAATAGGTTGCTTCCAGCGATAGATGAATGATTACTAGAGACTAAATGTGGGTTTAAAGAATCAAGAAGCATTGTAAATAATTTTTATAATCAGGAAAATGCAAGAAAAATGTTGGGAACAAAATGATTTATATATTGCTTTCATTGATTTGGTCAAGGTATTTGACTGAATACATTTATAGAATTCTTTGAAATTAGTTGTCTTTCATAACTTATTCATTTTATACAGCTTCTACATGTTAAAATGAGAGGAAGTATTATTATTATATTTGGAAAATCTAATGTATTTAAAAGGAGTGTCAAACAAAAATATATACTTGTTCCAACATTATTTCAATTTTTATAACTATGTTCTTTAGAACTGTTTATAAGCAATTTAATAAAATAGGAATCAAGATGTGATATAGATTTGTTGGTGACAGTTTTAATTTAATCAATTAAAAACAAAAGCAAGAACTTTACCTTCTTGGATTCTGAATTTACAGTATGATGATGATTGTACTATTTTTGCCAGTTCAAAGGATGGTTTTCAGAATGTACTTATAATGTTTTGAATGCAACATTTGGTTTAATAGTTGACAAGCACAGTGATGAGAAAAAGTTCTTAGCAACTTTTGCTTGGATAGTTATTAACTTAAGAATGTAAACCAGTTTAAATCTCTTGGTAGTTTTATAAAAAGAAAGGTGATCTTAGATGTTGAGGTATAACACAGACTCCAATGTGTTGCTAATTTTAACAAATTAAAAGATAGGGTATTTCATCACAGGGAAATAACCATTGCAACTAAAATTGCAGTATATTGAATTGTTATTTTACCTAATTTACTGTCTGAAAGTGAGACTTCAACACCATATCAATGCAATATAAAGATATTAGAAAAGTTTCATTTACAAATGTTCCATATAATTTTAAAAATATAATGGCAAGGTCATAAAACCACTAAAGGTTACACTATAGAAAACATTGTTGTAAAATCAACACTTTGTTGGACTGAACATGAAAAATAAATGAACAATGCAAGATGTTCTAAATGGTTTTATGATGAACTTGAGTATATTTTTCATGATGGCAGTAGAACTCATCTACATTATAAGAATATGTCAAAGACATCTTAAAAAATGACAATATTGATTGTTTCCAATGTGGCAGAGAATATAATACATTGGAGAGCTATAATTAGACATGGGGTTGAAGTATTTCAGAAATAAAAATTTTCTATGAAAGAACATAAAACAGACATTATTGCAAAATATCAAGCAGAAAAATAGACCAGCATATTTTTCATGTTTACATATTTGTGGTTCACAGATTGGTTTGTCCGAGCATTTTTTTTCTTTCTTGAAGTTGGAATGGCCATATTCATTTATGAATGATTTCTGTATTTAGATATGTGTGCTTTATAAACAATAGATACTAAATCTTGCAACAGATGGCTCTGGAATAGGATGAAAAGAATTGCTACCAAAAGCATATATAATCAGTGATCATGTGATATTTGTTAATTATACTAATGACATTTTTGAAAAATCATTGAACTATTTGTAATCACTCTGTATTATCACTAATTGGTAAATAATTTATATATAAACATACAAATTCGTTTTAATTAAAATATGCCAGCTGAATTGAAATTCTGGTTTTTAAAATAAAATATATATGCAGTGAACCTATCTATAGAAATACAATTTTAAAAAATAGAATCAGGTTTGGTATATTGAAATTAAAATGTTCTATTTAAACATTAGTGGAGACAAAATAATAAATTTGTTTCAATATATAAAATTAGACCTAAAGTAACTAAAAAAAAAATTTCCTCAAATTTATAAAACTGGAAATAGGTCAGATTGGTCAACAGGAAATGAAATCAGAAAGTAGTAAAGCTTGAAAGGAATTTCTAAATCAATACTATACAAAATTTAATTAAAAAAAATAATGTGTAAGTTTTTATTAAAATTCCAGAAATAAATATTCTTGTAAATAAATCTTATCATTTATTTATAACAAGAGAGACTTTTACTATAATTATTATTTTTATATTTCCTCCCCAAATATCATCATCATCAGAATGGTATTTTACAGAGTTAAATCCTTTCACCTACCTTGTTTTATACATTCATCAATGATCTTCCAGATACAGAATGCAAGAAACTCTTCTACACTGATGACATTGCTTTGATTTCACAAAAGAAATCGTGTCCAAAAATAAAAAAAAGTCTCTTTATCATTATTGATATGAAAAGTATGGATATATTTTTCAAAAATTATGATCATAATCCTTATCCAACAAATTCATTATGCTGAACTTTTAATCTAAACTACAGGGAATAATAACAATCAACTCCTAATTTACGAACAATCTTAATCTGTAATCAAAGCAAATCCTTTAACAATAAAAGTGGTACTGCATTTATCTATTGACTGATACATTTATATAAACACTAAAGATTGAAACTTGACCAAGGAGTGTGAGATTAATAATGCAGAGAAGTTTAAGCAAATCTTGTAAATCAGGCAAATATAACCTATTCTGAAAGCAGACTAATAAATAGTCAATTATAACTTTTAGATTCTGAAAGCAGACTAATAAATAGTCATGTCTAACTTCCAATTTATATATTCATTAAAAGAATAAAGCCAATTAGTTAGTAAATATATAATTTATGTGGAATTTTTAAGTTATAAATAATATTTATTAGTTTTCTTTCAGAATCTGGAAATTATAATTAGCTATTTATTAGTCTGCTTTCAGAGCAGGTTAAATTTGCCTGATTAATCAAGTTTGTTTAAACTTCATTGCATTATTATTCTTATACTCCTTTGACAAGTTGCAATCTTTAGTGTGTATATAAATATGTCAGACCATAGATAAATGTAGTATCACTTTTATTGCTAAAGGAGGTTGCCTTGACTACAGGTTGAAATTGTTGATAGTTTAAGGGTTATTAAAACCCTGAGTAATTGGCTTTATTGTCTTAGTAAACTACAGAGAAATCTCTCATAATTTACATATAATTTATTGCACCAATAGTCTTAAACATAATTCTCTCCAATGTTTATGTAAGGATATCCCTGACAATCATAACTTAATTTACTTTTTTCATTGTCTGAGATTAATTCTAAAATAACTTCCTTGGAAAATAGAATAATCCTACTTGGAGTCATAATGCAATGCTTATGAACAGTCTCATAAAATACTATTATATACTGGAGAATGCTGAACTTTTATTTGGAGAAAAGTTCCCACACTAAACTTTTGAGTATTCAATTAAATGTTACCATAATAATATTAATGACATATTCAAGTTTATTTCTTTGCAATGACTTCTTTAATTGCTTTAATAAATTGTGTCACAATATATATATAAAACTGCTGAGTAGATCTAATTTGCCAATAAACAAGTAATTGTATTTCTACATAATAGTAATTTCAAATCAAAACTGGCTTTCTGGATACTTAATCAAGAATCTATTTATGATAAACTATGACATAAAAATGGACTCCTTGCAAGGTTGCTAAGAAATTTATTTTCCAAAATCAATAAAGTTATCTGGATTTGATTTTTCTAAATATAACTAGAGTCTCATCAACAGATTCAGAACAATCCCCCTGCTTCTTAAATGGCATTTAATGATCACTAACTTATATAGATATAGTCAATCATAAACTATAAATCAAAGTGGCAGAATTGAATAACTTTAAAAAAAGTCAGTAATGAATCTATTTAATGTCTACAAATGACATTTTGTTAATAGTTAAGCTGTCTAAAAATTGATGCATTAACTAAATAAAGTATTATCAGGAATATTAGTATATGCATTGTGTGAGATTTAATATATTAGTAGGATAATGGGCTTGGGAGATAAAGGTTTCTGGACTGATTCCTAAATTAACCTATTACTTTGGACTTTTCAATTCATAGATTTTTTAATACTTTTTTTACTGAGTTTTATTTTTATATTGGTACATTCAAGACTCAGCAAATTCTTCTTCAAAACAGGCAAAACTCTCCTTACAGTCCAAAGCTTCTCACTGATGAAGGCCACAAGCCAGAAACTAGTCTGGGGATATTGGATGAGTTGGCACTAGATAGGGATTTTATGCACAAGCCTTTTGGCATCCATTGATTACTTTTATTGGCACTGAATAGCACTACTGTATGGAGAGTTTTGCCTGTTTTAATAATAGTAATGTGCTAGCATAAGAAATAGTGATCATGTGATGTTTAGTGGTTTAACAAATTCTTATTTACGACAACAGAAAGAGAATTTAAGTGATGTTAAATCTGATTATTTATCCTGAACTAATTGTATTTGTAGTAACTTTTTTTGGTAACTCTTACATTTAAAAAGTGTCTAATAGTTGAAATGATTACAGGCAACATTTCCATGTTCCTCACTCATATAGATTTTTTTAAAAAGTAAAAATTATCCTTTATATTTGGAATCATTTTATAACTTTCTGAATTGATATTAATCCAGAAAATGTAATGATTTCATCATAATCATCCTAGATTTTATCGTCTTTTATAACTTTTTTTATTTTTTTGGAAACTAGTAGATAACTATTTTGCTTCGTTGACGTATTTTCTATGGTTGATATAACCAGTGCATAACAATTTGCTTTTAAAAATATCTTTAAGGACAATCTGACATTAGTAATTGATATTTATCCAATCCATTATTTAATTATTTCTATTTCATCATTAACACTCTATTTATATTAGTTATAATATTTGCTTTAAATTTTATGATTAACTACAAGACGAAATATCTAAGATACATTAATCAAAAATATTTACTTGAAGAATAAAGGTAGAATTTTTTAAAAATATAATTCTAATTCTAACAATTGCCCAGCACACCTTCTTTTAATATTTTAGTTATTTCTTTATGCCATTTTATTTAAACGATAATCAGTGACCAATTAAAATATACTCTTTATTCCTATTTCCATCTGCTACAATATCTTGGGTTATATCAATTTGTAAGAATTGTAAGAAACAACTATTATACTAATTCTTGGCAAATATTTTAAAGTTATTTATATTTTTTTATATTATTATTATTAGTTTATGCCAAAAGACATTTTTCACATATCAGCCTGACAGCTTTATCCAAACCTTTCTGTTATTGCTTTATTCTTCAAACTTTTACACTTAGTTTCTTCTTTTAGAGTCTAGATTATTAATAAACACTTTTTCAAACTCTTTTTTTTTTCTTTCACAGTCTCTTCCAATATATGTTTCACAATTTTTTTACTTCTAAATAAATTCCAATACAGTATATGTATATTTTTACATATTTTTTTCAATAAAAAATAATTATCTTAATCTTTTTGACATAGTTAATTTTTTAAACATTGACCTCAAAATTTTTAAACTTTTCCTATTTTTCAACTATCAAAGTATTCTCTATATAAAGCCATATGCTCAGCAGAAATAATATCAAGAGATTTTCTCAATTGAAATTTTAATGGACTATATAATATATCTTATTGAAAAGTTGAATAGATATAGCAATTTTTCTCTTGACAGTTTTCTATGAACTGTTAGACTGTTTTATACATAATTAGGAAGCATTAATTTTCTCCTCAATTACTAAAAGATCCTTAACATAGATTACAACCTTATATTAAAAAAAACTATTATAATGCAATAACATGATTTCAGGGAAGTCAAGAGGTAAACTATCATTTCTAATGTACACTAGATAATTAAAACAAGCAGGAATAACAGAAAAAGACTCTAAGCAGTTTTTTGATTACAACAAGATCTGTGATTCAGAATATTATTGTTTTTATAAAAATTTTATGTGGGACTAGAAGTTAAAGATTGTGATGGATTAGATTGATTTTATGTTGACAATTAATTTCATGTTAAACAAAACTACATATTAACATCCTACTTATTTACAAAACATTTTAAATATGCAATGAGAGAGAGAGAGAGAGAGAGAGAGAATGAATAAAAGCAAATATGGATTTAGAATTACTGGAAGAAACATTAGCATCCTAAGATTACTGGAAGAAACACACACTTACTAGAAAAGATAATGAACAGAGTAGATTATAGCTAAATGTGAAGGCAAAGATTATAATAATAAGAACCGCAAATATATTTCAAAATTGATGATGAAAACAAAAAAGGCATTAACAGGATATATCACCTTAAATCAATTTTCAACAACAAAGAATTATTCATCACAGAATAATGCTAAGGAAAGTTATGATAGAAAAGATGTTTAAATGAAGAAAAATATCTTTAAAAAATAAAGATCAGAAATTTTCAAGTTTTCTATTACCTGTGATTCTTTATAAATGTAAAAATTGGAAAGTAAATATGGTTGATGAAAATTTTTGAGAATTAAAAGAAAAAATAAACTTAATACAGCTTGAATTAGCTTATCTTGAAAATATTAGAAAAATATATAATACTCTGAATTATTAGAATTTGAGTAGAAGAAAATGTCCAGCATTAATATAACAATAAGTGAATGATTAACTGCTCAGAAAGTCAAGCGATTTTCAAGTATTAAAAGTGATGATAAAGCTTCAATGTAAGGTTCTTTAACTTTCATGTTCACAACAATGATTTTGCCTTTGAGCTTTTAATGAAACCAAATAGATTATATATCATTCAAAGGCAATGCTACTTATATAAGCATCAGGTATTGGTATTAATTTGAGAGCACTTAATAATAATATTTTATAGCAATACAATCCCCATGATTTCATTTAAAATATTTAGGATGCATTGTTGATAGAATAATTTTAGATATTAAATAATTAATAAATCATGTAACTAATCTATAATAGTTGTTTGTTTATTTTTATGTTAAACTTGCAGCTATTTTTGTCAAGAAGGTTAGAAGAAAGATTTCCCTTATTTCTGACATTTTATTTATTTTTTTGTACTAGTGACTATGAAAATGCACATGGAGACTAAATGATATCTACACATAGGTGATGAGATTGTCAAACAATCTATACTATAGTCAAAATAAGAGTCATAGATCACATGACCCTATTCTCTTAAGCTTGTAAGTTATAAACCATGAGGATTGCCAATTCCTCAACAAGCTTTGTGATAAATGCTTAGCCAGAGCCAGCGCTTAAAATAACTCTGTCAGGAACCCCCTCCCCAAACCCCTGACCATGGTTTCATGCTTTGGCACTCCTCAGAGAGGTGCCAGGGTAGGTTCAGACACTAGATCTATACTATACTATAGTTTAATTTGTTTTTTAACATGATAAAAATTTGTTTTAGTGGTTTCTTCAAAACAATAATTTATCTGCCTATATACATAAGAGGGATCTTGTTAAGCATTGCAAGACAAATATGATGAGAAGTTTTAGATAATAATATCTAGCTGATTAATATATCTTTATTGCTTATTAATTTGAAATATTTTGGTTTTCCAGTACACTACTACTATTTCCAATTTTTTGATGTTGAAATAGAACATTTCTTCTGCTTTTTAATATGCACACGATTGCCAAACATTATATTATGTATTTCAAGTGAGATAACTTAGTCAGGCGTTGGTGGCCTAGCAGATAGCTAGCCCGGGTTCGCTTCCCTATCAACGCTTTGATATGTGAAAAAAAAAAGTGACATAACTTAATTCAGATTTGAAATTAAGGTTTTTGATAGTTATTGTATTCTTAAGTAAAAGTAAAATTTATTTCAAAATATGTGTAGTTTTAAAACAAATTGAAGATTTATAACATTGTTCTTTAATATTGCAATTCATTAATTGTTTAACATAGCAGTATTTTTTTGGTTCCGGTATAGTACATGTTTTAGTGGTGGACATTGAAAGAAGGGTCATTTATTGTTGTCTTTGTTTTTAAATCAGTTTTTCTTGAGTCTAATATTTTTAATAAGTGATAGTAAAATAAATTCAAAAACAAATATTGCATCAATTAATATCAATATGACTATCTATATATTGGATAAATTATAATTTTTCATGCTTGAATAAAAGTTTTTAAGTTTAGTTCTAATTTAACATGTTTATTTTGGATTCAATTTATATATGTGTGTGGGTCACATTTTTCTCAGGAATACAAATAAATTTTAAAATGTTGTTTTAATACAAATAAATTTTAAAATGTTGTTTTAAAACTATTATATCTTATCCCAACATCAGTTTCTAACTGCACATAATATTAATTTTAAAAAGAAACTTTCTAAATTAATCATTAGTAAATAACTTTAATAAATGTTTATTACAAAATCATTTACAATATATATAAATAAAAAAAAAACAGACGTTTCCAGAAATGGAGGGAAATGTTTTTAAACAGTTCAAGATAAGGCAAATTTTTAAAAGTTTATGCCTTAGTTGAGATCAAAACTGAAAGTAATTACTTATTAATTAATAGTACAACGTTTTGGATGATTATGCAGAGCTGTTACTAGTTACAGTCTAGTAGCAACGAATTACCATTTAGTTCGTGGTTCAGCTTCAATAATTAGCTACTCAAAAAATAACTCTTTAAAAAATATAGCGATAAAAAAAGTTTTGCTAATAATTTAATGGATTAGACTGATGATAAATCATAGTTTATAAAATGTGATCAAAATGTCTTTACTATTCTATACAATCATAAATACAAAAATGCAAGCGAAAGTACAAATTGATTTTTACAGAAAATAGCATAAACAATAGCTTTCAATTTAGAATTGTGACACATATAGAGGAGAACAAAATATAGCTTTGTGGAAAACTCAGTAATTCTGAAGGAAAAAAAGTCAGAACTTATATAAAGCTAAACAAACTGATTAAAAAATTATAGTAACCTATGTTGGAATTCAAAATATCTTATTATACATAAATTATTAAAGATGGAGAGGAAGAAACATCCATTTTTATCAAAGTACATCCACTGAACAAAATCATTCTTATTTAATAACAATAAAATAATTATACTTAACATGACCCTATTCTCTTAAGCTACCCTCTCTGAGAAGTGCCAGAGCACGAAACCTTGGTGAGGGGTTTGGGGGGGGGGGGAGTCCTGACAGAGATATTTTAAATGCTTTCTCTAGCTAAGCATTTATCACAAAGCTTGTTGAGGAATTGGCAATCCTCATTGTTTAATTATACTTAACTTTTTAAAGCTTTTTTTAAATTTAATTTTTAGACTCACAATTATATTGACAGATAATTATATACATTGATATTTTTGTTTAGTGATATTAAAACTTATTACCCACAGTTTAGGAATAAAAAGAAATTTATTTCAATACTAAAAAACAATAACAAAGAAACAAATTTAGCTATTAAATATAAATTAAAAGCGATTTGTCTGATCTTCCACTAACTGAAAATGTAGTAATTTTTTTTTTATATTTACAATTAAACGATTTCATTGATTTTATCCTATATCAGGTTAGAAAGATTATTACTTGATAGTTTAATCAGAAGAAATTAAATATTTTAAAAATTTCTTTACATAGAATTAATCCACAAAGGGTGATCCCCGCATTTCCTAACTTTTTAAAGATGAGAACTATATATATATTTCTTTTTCATAAATAATGAGTTGAAAAAAATGTAACTGAAAAAAAATCACGATTTGCTTATATATCATTTATAATTTTATACCTGACAATATTAAATTTATGACATATAAAGTTTAAAACATGAAGGAAATAATTCACATATAGATATTTATTATAATAAAATGACTAACATTATTGTTTTCCTGAAGGTTTGTGATAATGGTGTTTTAGTTGTATTTTAATATTGGACTATTTCCATCATCTAATATAAATATTGAATGTCTTTAGAAAAATTTAACTTTATTTAAATATTCCAAATACATTTAACTGTTAGTAATAGGACCTCAAACAGGTTTATATATGCACAATATTTTGAAAGGTATTATTCTCCCCTCTTCTTCAGGTATTGTTGAATCGACTAGTGACAGCACTAGCATGAGATGCAACCCTGGACACTTAGATTCTTGGGTATTGAATTTTAAAATAATGCTCTAACCAACTGAGTCATTTTGCCAAAGGCAACAGTCAGTAGAAATTTCATATACTTACCTATGAGGTTCCTCCTGATTTCTCCACTTTTTTTCTAATAATAGTTTCCATACATTATGTAGTCACACTAGGTTGGCATATGGGATTGTCTGCCATTATCATGTAAGCAGTTTCTTTAAATTTTCTTCTTTGTACCTTTCTTCTCTATCCAATATTTTTTTATTTTTCCAATTGAATGTATGTATGTTCATTGGCACATACATGGTCTATTACCCTAGACATATCTGTTTTCTCTCTTCTAATCATCAGTTTGTGTTCTTGCAAGCACTTTTCAATGGAACAACTGGTCTTACCAATATATACTCTTCCACATTCTTATGGTATTTGATTAATACAGTTTTTTCTTTTCAGCATTTCAAGTTCATGCTTTGTAGATGTTACAATTCCTCATAGTGTGGTATGGCTCTGGAATGCTGTTCTGATGTTACACTGATTGCAGATTTTCCTTAATTTGTCTGCTATTTTTGGAATGTATGGGTACACTACAGTACCAATAATGTTTATTATTTTGATGATTCTTTTTGTTGTCTATTGATGGATAACCATTTTTCATAAAAGTTTGTTCTATATAGATCTTTTCTTTTTCCAAATTTCCAGTTTCTGGATAAACTTCTTTTGCTTTGTTTCATAGTGATAGTATAACTCCACATTTTGTGCTTCTGGTATGATTGGATGTATAGGCTAGGTGTTTTACTGTATATGTGAGTTTTTGGTAAACTGTAGTTTTGATTTTGCCATGAGGGAGTCTTGTCACAAGAACATCTAAGAATGCCAATTTTTGTTCTTGTTCTGATTCTATTGGGAATTTAATTGAAGGGTATATATTGTTGATGTGTTTCCAAAAAGTTTGTAGCAGTGCTTCACTATGTGACAATACAACAAAGCCAAACTTTAGATGGATATGAAAGTTTTTATGGCTATGATTTCAAGTTCTTTCATGTAAATATTGCTAATCACAGGTGACAATGGTGAGGCCATAGCCATTCCTTGATTTTGTTGAAAGAATTCTGTGTTTGAAACTATGTTGTTTTTATGCAGAATGTTAATAGTTCCATTATACTATCAATAGAAAGAGCTGTTCTGGTTTCTAAACTATTATTACCATTTAATCTTTTTCTTACAATAGACAATGCTTTTTCACATGGTACATTCATGAATAAACTTTCCATATCAAAGCTTACCAATAAATCAGTTCTTTTAATTTTTATGTTCTTGATTAATTCTACAAAATGTCTAAAATCCCTGACAAAGGACTGGGTCTTGTATGCCAAAGGACATAAAACTTTGAAAAGAAATAGTATGAATACTGAACCCAACCATTTGATGGTGCTCTTTTTCGCTCAATGCACATCAATATACCGAATCACAGGCCGTCAGTTTTTTCTCTTTACAGAATACTATGGTAAAAAATTTTTTTTTACTTTCTATACATAAAACTCATATGGGGTTTTTTTTTTTTTCCATTTTTAATAAAAAAATACTTTGTTTTTATATGGCATGTGTGTGTGCATGGGGGGGGGGGTGCTTTTAAATTATCAACTTTTTTTTGATTTTGAATTATCGGTTTCTTTACATAATACTATGGTAAAAAAAATTTTTTTAGCCCTTTCTATACATAAAACTCGTATGGCTTTTTTTTTGTCTTTTTAATAAACAAACACCACTTTGTTTTTAGATGGTAGATGGGATTTGGTTTGCTTTTAAATTTATTGCCTTTTTTGGATTTTGAGCTTCTTTTTTAAAGCCTTAAACAATTCAGTTTTAATTAATAAACTAACAGTTGATTTTTAGAGGGTGGAGGGGGATTGGTTTGAATTTTAATTCTAGTCTTTTAGTATCTTTTGCCAATGTACTGGTAACTTCACATATTAATTTTAAATGTTTTTGAATATAGAATACATATAAAGAGATAGATTAACAAAATATAAGAATTATTGGAGGAGGGTTGGTTTGCTTTTAAATTATCGACTTTTGATTGATTTTGAAATTTCTTTTTTGGGAAAGCCTTATTAATCAATTCGTTTTTAATAAAACAATATTTGGTTTTTAGAGGGTGGAGGGGGATTGGTTTGACTTTTAATTATTGTCTTTTATTTTCTTATTATGAGGTGTTTTTTTTGTTTAAAAAAAAATATTTACGCTACCGATAGTGAAAAGTTCTTCCTTTATTTTTGGGCTTTCTTCAAAAAGCCTTAATTAAACAGTTCATTTTTAAAAAAAAACTTTTTTTTAGGGGGGCAGGGAATTACAATTTGTTTGACTCCAATAGAAGATGAGCCTCAAAACTGTAAGTAATGGGATTTTGGAGCCGTCCAATGAACTTCCCTTATGCAGACTCCAGCTACACTTGCAGGAGTGGCAACAGAATTCCCCAGATCCTGTAATTGATTAAAACTATGCTCCTCATCCTGCAAATGCATAGCTTCGCATCTGGCAGATGTTCTCTTTCTGGAAAAACACAACAATGTCAACTTGTGTGGCCAGCAATTCACTCCCCCTTTCAACCAATTTTGAACACTTGCCAGTGACCTTTTACTGTTCTCACATGAATTCACATGCAAACATGCATTTGTGCATGAACTTGGCAGAACTCTGCTGAAAGCCCTAACCTTTTCAGGTTGTGTGCAGTTCAAAATCATAGGGAAGCATGCGTGACCGCCTGACAATTCTTAATATGTAATACTAAATCCACTACGCTTTTTTGAATATTTGTCCACAATAAATTTTTTGATAGTTTTGCATTCTTCAAATACAGCCACCATCAAATCATGACCATAGCAAGAGTTGAATTGCACTCACTTGAGGAATACAGTCACAAGTCAATGGGCAAAGTATTTCATTATGTAATCTTAGGGGCATGTTATGGCTCTAAACAAGACTGTTGAAGTGTTATTCATAAGTTAGGCTGCTAAAATGGTATATTGATGTGCGTTGTGTGAAAAACACCATCAAGTGGTAGGATTCAGTATTCATGATATTACCGAAATCTTGACAAATTTTGGCAAGGTGAATATTTAGAACTAACAATAATCCTTATGGATTTTAGGTAAACCATAAAAATGAAGAATTTTGCTAAAATATATTTTACTCTTTTCTGAATCAGTGAAGTATATGCGATGCATCTGAGTAATGCTTGTAACTTTGTTTCCGTACTAGGTATTGGATTTTTTGCCACTGTTCTATATTGACCTGCTGTGAGGAGTTATTACATTTTATTATAATTGGTTGTATCCATTACAACTGTTGCATTGCCTTTGTCAGTAGGGAGAATAATTATAGATTCGTCTACTTTGAGAGATTTAATTGCTTTCCTCTCACACTAGGATATGTTTGACTTTAATTTTTGTTGCTTGTCAAGTGTTCTTTTTTATTCTTTAGCATAATTCTGCTGCTTCTTCTAAAAGCAATTTTTGAGTGACTTTCTTGGTGGTTGCCATTATATCTAATAAAAGGATATTAGACAGTGTTTTGGTGAAGTTTAATCATCTTTCAAGAACCGAAATTTCAGTAACTGTTAAAAGTTTAGAACTGAAATTTTTAACAGATGAAGTTGGTACACTGCTTGGTACATTATAATTTTTGATATGCCCATGTAGGTTAGCAAGTTTTTTCTTTTGGCATTTTTTTATTTTTCCATGTAATATAGAATATTATTTTCTTACTGCTTGAAAAACTCTCATGAAGTCTTCATCAATAAGTTTATTTTTTTAGAAAAAAATTTACATTATTAATAGAATGTATTGTTGATACTTAGAAAACCTTTGAACATTTATTTTTTCTCTTAACAGTGCTTCACTTGCTTTCTGAATAATTTTTTCGGCTCTCCAGGAGTGAATAGGAGGTTTTAGTTGCAAACCTTTAGGAATTATCCCTTCAGATTTACATTAACATAAAAAATTTAAATGATTTTCTACTTTGGCCAGCTTTAGACATAATTTTTCCTAATGTGTAATGTTCGATATAGTATTGGGATGTCATGAAAGAACATCTTAAAGTTAAAAATAGAGGAACAATAGATATTAAACCAGATGATTTTGAGATATTTCTCATCCCAAATGATTCATAATAAGGTGTATTCACATAATTATCATTTTACTAATAATATTATAAATAATAATTTAATAAGTATAACTAGTTTGAGTGTGAATGAGATTATAATGGCATCTAAATCTTTAAAAAATAAGATATACCTATATTTATTTATAAGTGTTGTATATAGGTTTTAGCTCCTACTTTAGTACATATATTTAATTTGGCACTAAAAACATTTGTTTTTCCTGATGGTTGGAAAATTTCAAAAATATGTCCAATTTATAAATCTGGGAAAAATCAGATTTATCTAATTTAGGCCTATTTCTTTGTTGCCAGTTTGTGCTAAAATATTGGAAAAATCAATTTATAATAGGATTATACATCAATTAAAAATATTATTCCTTCATTTATACATGTTTTTTTACTAGGAAGATTTATAGAAACAAATTTGTTGCACATATCAGATGTTATAACACAAGTTATTGATTCTTGAAGTCAACTTTATATTATTTATTTTGATTTATCTAAAGCTTTTGATAAGGTAGATCATAATATTTTACTAATAAAGCAGATAAAATTGGGTTATCAATTAATCTTTTAAATTTTTTGAAGTATTTTCTTACTAACAGAATGAATTATATGTATATTAATGGAGAATCTTATTTTATGATTACTTATGGGTATGAAATACCCCAAGGAAGTATTTTAAGTTTCATTCTTTTTGTCATTTATACTTCTGATTTGGCTTCTATCATAGCTAGAAAAAATAGGTTATGCAGATGATATTAAGATCTTTTTGGAAATCCAACATATAAATGATCATAAAGTATTGCAAAATTATATTAATGCTTTTTGTAATCAGTGCCATGTCAATAATATGCAAATAAACATTAAAAAATGCAATTCAGTGTCTTATAAAAAAAAAAAACAGTTAGTAATGATCAATATTGTGTTAATAAAAACAGAATTACCACAATTTTTAAGCAAAAAGATCTGGGTATTATTTTCACAAGTGGTTATACATTTAATGATCATATTCAACAGTGGTTAATAAATCTCTTAAAATTATGGGCATGATTTTGAGATCAAATATTCAATTTAAATTAGAAATATATAGGTTATTATTTGATATATTAATTGTGCCTATTCTGCATTATGGTTCTATTATTTGGAATCTATACAATCAAACAAATATAAATAAATTACAAAAAATACAAGACAAATATTTTAATTATATTTATAAAAATAAAACATATACTAAGAAAATAAACAGTATGTATAATAAAAGACTGCTAACAGACATGCCATTTTTATTTAAATTAGTGCATGAAACTGTAATCTTAGAATATGCAATTACAAGAATTTCAATTAGGATTCCACCTTATAATTCTAGATATCATGATTTGTTTTATTTACCTATGTTGAGACATTCCATTAATTCACCATTGGATAAATTCCAACTGGAATATAATGAAAAGTTTTCTGATATTGATATTTTATCTTTAAACTATACACAATTTAAGGACAAAATAAAATCAATTTTACATTGATATTATTAATGTAAATAGTAATTTTAAATATATCTGTAATTTTATAATACAGACATGTACTACTTTGCAAATGCTTGTGGCCTCTTTTGAGCTGTTTCTTTATGAATAAATTGAATTGGATTGAATTATATATTACATGTTACTATCAAATGCATCCAGCTTACATGTTGCTGTTTTAGCAGCATAAAATTTCTTTCACATTTCTATGTTACTTATTATAAGCTTTAATAACTAATACATTTCAGAAGATAGTGCTTAATAAATTCTTATACCATTTTACTTTGGGGATGGTAGTTTTGATAGTATAACAGAGAGATAAATGATGGCTGCTAGGAGAAAGCTTCTCACTGAGAAAGCCATAAGCTGGAGATTAGTCTAGTGATATTGGATAGATCCATTCAGGATAGAGATTTATTAAGCACTATCATCTGGTATCTATTTATTACATAAGTTTATAGTAAATATTATAAAAGTGATAAAACAAATTTTATGCTGGTCTAATATATGAGTTGATATGTATCAGAGGCCAGATTTGATCTAAGCCAGCTGTACCCTCATTAAATTATTTTAGAAATAATATACAAAGAAAGTCTTTTAGACCCACTCAGAATATATAACATTAGTAAACTGTTAGCATTTCAACTAGTGGCTTGGTATTGAATTCCATAAATTAAATTAGTTTCAATCATGTATGCACAGTTTTTTTTATAGTGTTGAACTATAATGCTGCATTTTTCTTACTAATATTCTGTTAACTTTCTTTGTCAATTTTCATTATTACACTCTTTTCAGCATATTGTACTGCTCACACACTGCTATTTTGCAAGCACTGTACTACTCACACATATATTACATACTGTATTGCTTTCTACTGCTCCCTGGCTATTCTCGTAGTTGCAAGATAGTTAGTTTTGTTTAATGTGACCTAATTTGCATAAATAGTTTCATTATTTCTCTCTTGAAAATTCCCACATCTAGATTAAACATATATTTACAGCATCTGACTTGATATCAGGAGGTCCCAGGATCAATCTGGCACTTGCAGGTCTGGTGCTCAAACTTTTTATAAACTCCCAAGCAATAATGCTATATGCCCCCCCCCCTTGCATAATTTTACTTATTTTGCATATCAATTATTTCTAGAGTGGAACTTTAATGTCTTTTATAATGACCAATTTTATACCACACACTCATGCAACTTTATTGTTAGTGTTGCATAGTTTTAGTAAAATATAGCAGAAGTAGTTTACAATTGGTTTATACCTTGCAGTTTGAAATGATCCTCTGTTGTTGTTATCGTTTGTGATCAACTATCATTACATTATCTTATACCATTGCTTCCCAATATAAATATAAATAATAAGACATTAACAATAAAGAACAAACAAACAAGCAAACAAAAAAGGGGATTGATAAAAGTAAAAAAAAAACGAATACTGAGCCCTCCTTGTATGAATGTCTCTTAAAGGCTAGAAGATAAAGCACAGCATTATTTGACGGAAAACAATTACATACAGTTATGAAAGATTGAATTTTCCCTGATTGTGATGTTCATAATAAAAATACTAAAAGGACAATGAAATCGATTATAGATGTTTTTATTGAATAATTATGCAGTGAATAATAGCACAATATGACATTGACTGCAAACTGACTTTTTACTTTTTTAAATATATTTCATATACTCAGGATAAAGTTGCATTATTTTTTGCTCAATAGTTTTATACTTGTCCCCTCAATATGCTTTTTTTTTTAAAAAAGGCATTTCTGACTGTTTGATTGAAATTCATATAATCATAAACCAGCCTTGATAGTTTCAGGTATTGACTATATTGTTATCTAGTGATTGATTTATTTATTAGTTAAAATATAAAAATCTGTGGATATGATAGATAAGCTATTACATTTACAATATAAATAAATCGACCAGATAGTTATTCATCTCTAATTTTTTATTATTGTTTTGTCTTTTTTCTTCTTGAAATTAGAACGGCTATATTCGTTTGGAAGTAGCCGTGGTGAAGGACATGCATATATAGATTTTTGGTATCGAATTTAAGGCAAACGCTCTAACCAACTGAGCTACTCTGTATATATTTTTGTAATATTTATAATGAATTACTGTTATTCGGTTTTTATTGTGATTGTGCGGGTGCGTTCACACCAAAGTTTGACATTTCATTTTTAATCTAAGCTAGGTTTAATAAGAATTAAAAACACCTTTTATAAATATTACATTGAATGTATTCGATTTTTTTTTTTTTAATGGCTAAGCAATTAAAAAAAAAAAAAGAGCGTTTAAATGATTTGTTAATTAAATGTCTATCGATTAATCCGATTAACATTCTGTTAACTTTACAAGATTCAATCATCTAAAATAGTAATTAATTATTATTTTTATACTTAAGAATAAATTTTATCTGATATCTAAACATTTATTTGGGTAAATCAACTGTTCGCTAATTAAAAAAAAAACTAACTAGTGAAAGATGATTATTATTATTAACCATACGATAACTTGTTTGAAAGCCAACTTCCGCATATAACAGTTCCGTTAATATGCCGAAACAGATTTTTTTTTTTTTTTCAATTAAATTTTTTCCAAATATTTTTAGTTTATTTTCAGTCCCGTCATATTTGATAACTAATACAAAACAAAAATAAACTAATGTCTTGCATTGGTGGTCGAGAGGTCACTAGCAGGCAGTTGCCCGGGTTGCGGGTTCGCGTCCCGGCCGATGCTATGACACTTAAAAAAAAAAAAAAACTAATTGTGATTTTTTTTTATTTTTTAAATACTACATTAAATACTTTTATCAAAGTTTCTTAAGTACTTTTTAAATCATTTTATTTCTTAAATAATAACAGTTATGGTTTAAATGCAGCTATTTAATTATTTTGACATTTACTGAAATTTGCAAATAATTAATGTATTTTATTGATACATTATTAAAAATCATTATCACAACATATACTTATCCATTTATTTACACAAAGATTAATCCTCTTGTTACAAATATATTCACCTAATCAATTCGAGTATTCAGTTTTCTATGTATCCATTGATAAAATTTTCCATCCAATTGCTATCGATGACTTAAGGTTTTAAGTGACCATATTTATTTTCTTTTCAACACACATCAGATTTATTTTATATGAGAAATATAACTAATCATACAATTAATTGCTTGAAAGATCATATGATGTTCGAGGACTAAAGTCAGAATATGAGCTGAGAATTTGATTCTTTTATGATCTGTTGAGTCTATCATTTTAATATGTAAAGAAGATTACCTAATATATTTTTTGCCTACTTTTAAAAATTAAATTTGCTATAAATATTATAACATCAATATGCATATCTCAATTTTTATAGATACCCAGAATCAACACCTACATTGAGAATTAAAGAGGCTATATCATCTTAGAGTTATATTTTTGGTGCAGTATATATCACTACTCATCTAATTTTAATTATTGATATTCTACATGAGAATAATTTGAATACATATTTAGTAACTAATAGTTTACTATTTAACTGAGTCAATTATGAATACTTACAAAAAAAAAAGGCTTTCTAAAAAATTCTGTTTCCTAGAATAGCAGATGCATTCCTCACTGTATTATAAAGTCCCACATTATTATTTTTTTCTAGATCCTTTTGTACAAATGATTAATATTTTTATTACTATTCTTAATCAGTCTGTTTGAAAGTAGAATAAATTCTGAAATTTAATATTCAAGAAAACTCATCTGGGTTAAACACAAATTTTAAAATATTTAAAATAGGTTTTTGTAAAATTTATTGCAAAACTTTTTGATAATGATCTTTTTTTTTTTCAAGATCAACAGATTAGCAATTTTCCCCAAGACTTCCTTTTTATACCTTAATATCACATTATACAAAAATATTTTGGTTAAATCTGTAGTATATCTGTATAAAAAATAATCAATCATCTAGATAAAAGGACCTGTATTAAAAACTTTACAGGAAGACTTCATAAAACTTTAGATCCCTAAAAAGTAATTTTTAAAATTTTATTTTTATAATTATAAATTACATTAGCAATATCAATCAATTTATTTTATTCTATATAATTTGTTTATTATTATCTTATTGTGTATAAATGATTTTTTATTACTATCATGAAACCATCTATGGTATTATATATTATTTTATTAAAACCTTAATATTAACACTATTTTAATTTTTTCAGCTTACTATAATAAGCAAAAGCATGCCTTCTTTCTCAATTCTAGCATTCCTATTATAAGTTTATATATTCAGTGATTATCAGGTAGTAATGCAATTTAATACGTTTATTATTCAAATCCTATTTATAATTAAAATTCTTAATACATTGTACAGGCTTAAACCTGCATTTATATATGTAATATATGCAGGGTTCGAACTCAGACTTTCACACAACCCACCACTCTCAGTGCCATCTCATATTGTTGACCCACCTGATCACACACATGTTGAAAAGATAAATAATCACCATTATCTTGTAAATTTTATAAGTTATGAATTTTAGACTTTAAATTTTTATAAAATATTATCCTCCAAAAAAAGATTGCACTGCTTCCTGGATTGTTTTTATAAAAATATTTCCCATAAGTAGACTTGTTTTTCTATTTTAAAATTTGCTCTATTTTAGAATTTATGTTATTAGAACAATTTTAAATTTATTTAATAACTATTTTCCATTTTATTCACCAATAATTTTATGTTATTTATTTATTGAATGTATGGATTTTTTAAACAGTTAAATATTCACAAACATTACATAAAAATCTAAAGAGATTCAAATCATGATATAAAATCTCGAATAATTTTAATAAGACTTCTAAGTCTGCCATTAGACCAGATGGTCATTAACTTTGAGATCCATAGTTTTTATTTATTATAGCCACATAAGTCAGAAACTGTTAAAATTTATTTTTCATGCAGATAAGCACAGTAGGACCATGCATTTAATTTATTGGCCTTTACTCCTGTATAAATAACAAGTGCCCCCTTTATAGAAAATTTGTATGAAATTAAACATAAAAATGAAGTTGAAGAATAGAAGATAATATTTGACACAAGTGTTGATGGTAAATTGGAGAAAAACAAAGTGCAAACACTACAGAAAATTAATATGATATTAAATTCAAATAAACCTTAGACTCCAATGATGCCTAAGAAGTTCTAATTTAGCTATCTTTATTGTTGGATTTTTAAAAACGTATATTTGGAGATCTTACAAGCAGAATATTTTTTATGCCCTAATTCTTCAGTTGTTTAAAAGAGTTCTAATTGAACATTGAAAAGATTATCTTGATTTAAACAGTAAATTAGATAATAAAATTATATCTTAAAGAGTATAGTTTATGAGCAGTCTTAATGATTTGTAGGAATAAGGTGGATAAAGAATGGGGTTAGAATGTTTAAAGTCAGAAAGGAAGACTAAAGAAAATAAATTATTTAGAAATAATTATGACTTGCGTTGTGTATGCATTTGTGAATGTGTAGATGGAAAATTAACATGTTCAAAAAGTTTAATAATTAATATATGTAATATACTTGTTTAATAATGGTCAAATATATTAATAAATAAATTTGTCCATAATGTTGTCAATATTTCTTTTTTTTTTTTAAATAGGCAAATTATAAGTTCATTTCTAAATTTTATTCTAGTAAATAATTTTTTTCTATTAATTAAATAAAGTTCTTTTTGTAATTTTAAGTCTAACTCAAAAAGACTTAAAAGAATTTATTCATTTTCATTAATTCATGATTAATTAACTGATTAGATATAATCATTGGAATTTAGAAATGAAAAACAAGCTAAAATTGTTTTGATTTTTTTGTATATGATAAAAGATAGAAAAAGTTTTTAGTCTATTGTTTATATTTTGAAATTTGTTTATAAATTAGCTAGATGATTTGTGTCTTAATTATTATGAAAAGTATATAAAGTATAGTTATTGTGACTGTTAAATGTACAATTTCAAAAAATAATTTATGAAGAATAAGTCGGACTTTGCATTCAAGTCAAGACATTGTGAAGGACCAGGAAACCCAAATAATAACTGAAATATTAGACAAATAAAACAGAAGTCATGAGTGAATAATAATAATAAAAATTCTTGGATCACTCTTTCTTAAATATCTGCCTCAACTCTAAAGAGGTATTGTGTATATCATTTCATATGTTTAGCTACAATTCAATATTACTCTAATAATCTCATGAAAGGATTTATAAAATTTCGCAGAAAACTTAATGAGATTTCACATTTTCTCTTATACAGTACTGCATGCAAAAAACTCTTGCATTGGTGGTTGAGAGGTCAGCGCGACTGCCTTGCACTTGCAGGCAGTTGCCCGGGTTGCGGGTTTGCGTCCCGGCCGATACTATGACACTTAAAAAAAAAATAAAAATATTGTTGACAGATATTTGAGTTCAAAAGTAATTTTATATTATTATTTAAAAGTTGCCAGAAAAATCTATGTATATCAGTAAAGCTATACTATGTTTGAAATAATCTATATTCTAACTTTTGCAAGATAAATAATATTTATTTATTTAATTATATATATATCATAAGTATAATCATTTTCCTAATATATTTTTCTTTAATAGTTTAATTATTTCATTTTATTTTTCATCACTTTAATAGTTTAGTTTTGTTGAAAATATTTATTTTGCTCTATAATAATATTTTAAACTCTATTTTTCATTTATGTTAAAACCCATTTTATATATGGGAAGATTTAATAGGAAGGAGAATAAATTAAACACTATTAGTATTATTTAGCTTATGTAATTGTGGCTTAGAAAGATCAGTTATATTGTTACTCATTCTTTATGTTATTATTGATTCTTTGATATGAATTTACTTGTTTTCAATTCTATGTTTATTTAAAAAAGATAAAACATTTATATTAGATTTCACAATCTTATGGTTTTAATTTTAAAATGCTATAATATTAATTTAATACATATTAAAACAATACAAAAGAATTAAGAATTATTTTTTAAAAAATTGAAAGGGTAATGAAAAGCGAGTAAATAAAGAATATGATAATTAAGAAAATAAAAAATTTACATTATCATCAAAACGGAAATTAATGAAGCCCATTATATCATAAATAAATATCAGAATAAATAAATAATAAATCATATACAACAATTATATAAATATATATTAATAATAATTACACATAAAAAAGTATTTTTCACCATGATGATCAATTATTGCAGATAGAACACCATTTAGTGTTCTGTAATGGAAATAAAATAACAACAACAATAAAATAAATCAATTTTTTTCATGTAGATATTTAATATAATTTCAAAAAATTGATTATATAATATAACAATTTTATATATTATTATCTTATATAATTTAAAAGGCAATGTAAAATACAAAAAAAGAATCATATATAAAATTGTGACAATTACAATATGATTTACTGTGGTCATACAAGGAAATAGTTAGAGGTAAGAGCCAATGAACATAACAACACAGTTAATAAATAAAATGATAAATCTGTTTTATACAACCTTTTAATTACATTAAAAATCCAAAAAGATGATAATTATATGAAATATATTATACTAAGCATAACTTAAATAATTGTATGAATATTGATAAAACTTCAATAAATTTAGTTAACAATTAAAAATGAATAGAAAATTACAAAAGGCAGTATATATAAAGTTTTATAATGCATTTGTTATTTATTCTATATATTGTTGTTATATAGTCAATTCTTTTAAGCTATATTGAATCTCCATCTGAAAATTCTATATTTCTGTTGTTGATATTGTACTTCCATTGTAGAATACTAGGTGGTATACTATGTACAATAAATGGTAAATGTTAAAATAAATGTTTAACATTTGGAGGGGGCACAAAATCATGTGCCAAAAATGCATTTTTATGTGTAATTATTATTGATATATTTGTGTAGCAGTTGTATATTATTTTTTATTTTATTATTTATTATAAGATTTAGAAATACTTTGGTATTAGATCTGCTTTAATGTATTCATCTGGTGATAATTACTCTAACTTTGTGACTTCATAAAATAACACCTGCGCAGGATCTTTGGACAAAGTAAATCAATGTATTTTTTCTTTACTGCAAAATAGCAACCTATAAAGTTATTTTTTAAAAATGGAAAAAACAACAACCTGTATTTACCTTACATTGATGAGCGCATTTATTATGACAAAAATAATAATTATTGGGGTGTACTGAAGTTTTTGACATCCTCCAAAATGGAAATGAAAGCAGCAGTTTGTTTGTATATTCATGTCCACATAAATTAGGCAAAACAGGACTTGAGTTTCTGATGGGCAGTTCCTCATTTTTTATTCTGTCATTTGGCCAGTCCCTAAAGTCATTCTATATTCTGTATGTGGACACATGTTTCTGGGTCTATGAAGTTATAACTATAGTTGACCCAAAAATATTTGTAGCTGGTAGCTTGCAGTTTTCTAACAATCTAAATAAATTGTGGAGCCCTCCTTGACATTCTCTTAGATGACTTACATAAGAATTGATGTTGTCCTGTCAGGAATTTTGACAATGAAGCATTGGTTTATTTCCCGGCAGAATCCCCCAAATATTCACTGCTCTAGAAGTATTTTTCCAGCTTTGTTCTTGTACTTATTAAAAAGACTTTTGTTAATTTTGATAACTCTGTCAGAGCCTCTGATTTTGAGTTTCTCTCTGATTAACATGGTAGATGTACAAACTCTGCTGAGATAGTTGTTCCAATCAATGATGGACTTGGCTGCCACTTTTATCTGGTATTCCCAACATTTGATGGATGTCAATTGTCATGACCGGCTGTGGATGAATCTTAATGTGGTGATAAAGATGATCCTGGAACTCTTGAACTATGTTCCCTTACAAATGTTCACTTTCTTCTCACAATTTCCAACATAACAATGCCATTATTTATCTGAAGTATGGGCATAAAGGGTCATATCATGGCCATTATTGCACACTTTTTTGGACAGCAGGATTCCATATTTTTGGAAGAAATGGACTGTATCTTATTCAGTAGCAGGTAGCTCTCAAATTTTAATAAACATTTTATTGTATACAAAAGTACAGGATTCCATATTTTTGGAAGAAATGGACTGTATCTTATTCAGTAGCAGGTAGCTCTCAAATTTTAATAAACATTTTATTGTATACAAAAGTACATAGATCAACAGTAAAAAAAAATCATAGGTTTTAAAGAAGGTGATGACATGTATATGTGGCATTCTTGGATGACATCACATCATAATTTAAAATGTAAAATTAGTGGTGAAAGCAACATTTTCTGTAAAAACTTTGTCTGGTTAGAAATATTATGTAATATTCAGGTAAAAAAGTATCTTTTTTAGAAGATTGTAAATGTGTTTAATGTGGTGTTTATTTACATATTCATTTGTGAGGTTGAGCTTCTCACAGTATGTCTAATAACAAAGAACTGATTTATATTATAAATAGCAATATTAAAAAGTCAGTTAAAAGTCAATTAAATTAAATAGATTACCAATTATTCAACATTAGTGCATGAATAAAAGTAATGAAAATCTTATGACCCTGTTATATTTAAATGCAATTTAGCTAAAAGGGGTAAAGAAAATATTAGGGAATGAAATTTTTTTTGTGAATTAATGTCAGAGAATGAAGAATTAATTTATACTATGCATTGAGATTAATCAAATATGAGTACTAACAAATGATTTAAGAGGTGAAATGGAAAGATATATATATGTGTGCATGTGTGTAATATGCTTGAGAAGATAAAAAAATTTGAAATATGGAGCACCCAGTCATTGTCAATGTTAATCTATTTAGTATTACTATGTAATCTAATCATTGCTGTTGCATTTTGATACTATTTTTCAGAATATGACAATATCCTGGGTTTATATTTTGATGATTTAAAGAATAAAATGTCTGTTTATAATGTGAAAATTCAAAGCATAATGGAAACTCATATCCATTGATCATTTCTATAACATCTCTCAATATATGGATGTGATCCACTGGGTTAAAAACATTTTAAAATCCTGCTTGGATTTTTGATTGGTTAAAATTTAATGTTCCTGTAGATGAGTTGTAATGACATTATTTTTAGCATCCTCTGTCTTCAACTACCAACTACTGCATTGGCTGGTGACTTTGAAGTCTTCTGAAAGTAAAAATTGTATTTTAGTTTTGTCTGTCATGTTTGTAAATATTTATTTAAAAATTTTTTCATTCACAACTACAATCTTTCTCTTTTGAAAATAAAGCTCAAAACTAATATTTCAATTAAGAATGATCAGATAACTGAAAAAAAAAAAAAGTCAGAGGTTTGGTGAATAGTCCATCTATGTTCATATATGTTAAGAATGTATAAAGTGGGCATTAGGAATTTGGCTTGCTTGGTTCTTTTAAGGCCTCAAAGATGAATAAAATGATCTTTTTTCATTTAACATCAAATTTCTTTCTACACGTTTAAAAATGAAAAAAATTAAGTAATTAAATAATTACAATTTTCCAATGGATAGTGCCATAAATTAATAATTTCATAGAAAAAATAAAAAGTTATAATGATTTCCTATAGCAATATTTAATTTGCTGACCACAATCAAAATATATAATAAACCTGTAAAATCTGATTTAAAAAAGAGTAACATGGGGGGGGGGGTAATTAATGAATAAATATTTTATTAAATATATTAAGAGTAGTATTGAATAAGTATAATTCAGATACAGAGATTTTTTTTTAAAAGAAGATAATTTTATGTTTTATTTTAAAGGAAAGATGTAAAACAAAACAAAACATAATGTGCATTTTAAAATTTGTTTTTGATAGACTTTATATTCTATTAACAATGTTATTTGTTCTATCTAACCAAAAAAATTTAAACTGTTTTTGCAGCATTGTTCCAAAAGTCTTTTAAAAAATCAAGTCTGCCATTTATTTGTTTGTTTTTTTATTATAAAAATGCATCTTCATAAAATAATAAAAAAAGATCAACAAATGTATTGCATAGTTGATTTCTGTAATTTTAACAAATTGATTTTCAACTCCACGATATTACAGAGTACTATGACAATACTGCTGTGTTTTGGCTTTAAGTCATTCTCTTGTAATTATCTTTAATGTTATTTCGCCAATTTTATGTTCATTTAGTAGTAAAAACTAGAACTAAAGTAAATATTGATTTATAAATTTATAAACAAATAAATCTGTAAATGATAATAGTCCACAGAGATGTAGTCAAAAGTCTAAAATGTCACTGATTGTTAGATTTTTTGATCTTGGACTTATAAATAAAATTGTAAACACTTTGATTGTTATTAGCAATGAGCAAAAATATTGTATATTTTCTGTAGTTTATTAATTTATGATTGTTTTTATAATATATAGGGTATATGAGCACAGACTTTCACATAATCCACCACTCTCCACTCTATCTAATAACACTGATACACTTAAACACATATATGCTGAAAAGATAAATAATCACCAATATACGTATTTCATGCTAAACCAGCAATCATCAGTTGGTCCAGATTATCATCTCTACACATATATACTATAAGTGCTCAGATATATATTAAGATAGACAATCCTCATACTTTAATAGGCAGGTTTCAATGCTGGTTTAGCATGAAATACGATATTGGTGATTATTTATCTTTTTATCATATATATGTTTAAGTGTATCCGTGTTATTAGATGAAGTGGAGAGTGGTGGGTCGTGTGAAAGTCTGTGCTCATATACCCTATATATTACATATATATAGACACAGGTATATAATAAGCTTGCATTTCAGTTATTTCATTGTAGAGATGTCTGCCCATCCTTGCATATGCATTAAAGGGATTATGTCCTGTACATGTGTGGTTTAGATTGACCTTAGGTCAACATGGGTGTGACAAGAATCTCAGCCTCAGGGTGGCCTTTGAGCATTCCATCATCAGATTTTCAATTGGATGGATGGTTGAAGAGTTGGAGTGTGGAGAAGATTGACACCTGTTTATTAAAGTATGAGGATTGTCTATCTTAATATACATCTGAGCACTTATAGTATATATGTGTAGAAATGATAATCTGGACCAACTGATGATAGCTGGTTTAGCATGAAATACATATATTGGTGATTATTTATCTTTTCAGTATATATGTGTTTAAGTGTATCAGCGTTATTAGATAGAGCGGAGAGTGGTGGGTCATGTGAAAGTCTATGCTCATATACCCTATATATTACATATATATAGACACAGGTATATAATAAGCCTGTGTTTCAGTTATTAGATTGTTTTTATAATATATTTGTAATTATTAAAAAAGAAATATATTCATGTTTAGCATCTTTATGGGACAATGACTAATTAAAGTATAACATTCTAAATTTGAGATACTAGAGTAAATTGTGCTAAGAATGTAGCAAGAAATTGCAGAAATCAAATGTTATCATAGTAAATAATCTATTGCATAATTATTTTGCTTTCAGGCAGAAATTTAATACAGATATAGAATAAAGATCTCTATTTCTCAAAAAGAAACCACAAAGAAAAAAAATATCTAGTTTAACTAATTATTATTGTTAGGGAGTTTATGGATTTTCTTTCTTGTTTTGTCCTCAGTATGAAAATATAATTGGGTTGATAGATGAAATGAGTATGAGCCATATATTTGGAACAAATTCTAAACTTGCTTTGAAATTCTCAACTACTTGATAAATTTTCAAGTTTCAATGGACTTGTTCTGCAAGTTTTAGGCATGGTGAATGAATGCATTAATGGTTATAGTTTGTGGCTCATATATATTTGGAAAACTAACCACTTAGAACATGGTTAACATTCTTATAAGAAAAAAGATTATAAAAGTGGATGTCCATGAAATTGAATTGAAATTAACTAGTTCCTTTAAACTATAATATCTAAAAAAGACATGAAGGCTTTTAAATTAATAAGGAATAGTCTATTTTTTAATTAGTTACTAAAATTTTTTGATTTCATATATTATTTATAATTAAAGGTATCAAAACACTTTTTTTCCTAAGGTTAATATATATTAAAAAGGTATTTATTTTAAATTCAAGAATGGTATATATATACTTAAGCTAGATATAATTAGAGGGAATTTTAACTAAATAAATTATTTATGGAAAGGATTGATATTTTAAAGACTTTTTTTTTTTTTTTGCATTATTTACTTTTGATATGTCTAATTTATAAATATAGAGCAGAATCTTTGGCTTCTGAATCAGGTATATACGTTAATAAGTAACATGATTTCATACTTTTAATCGCAGAGCTTCGTGAAATTCAGATATTTTTGAAATATTATTTCAAGGTGTTTATAAATATTATTTATAATAATATATACCATAAATATTATAAAGACCTCATGGTATAACAGTAGCATATTCCTATATGATATGCTTGAATCTGGACTAAGTAAAGTTAGATTTTTTTTAGCAGACATTTTTATTACCACGGTGAACAGCCCAGAGCCAGTTCATTCAATACAAATAAGTATCAAGCTATTATTTTCTAAAGAAAGAAAAAATATTCAAACTGATAACAGATAACTGTCAGGAATTATCAAACTTGGTGATAATTTCTCTTTTATCCTTTTTCTAAAAAGGAATGTTGTAATACAGCAAAGATCAGCCTTTCAAGCTACTGAAAAGATTACTCATCGCTTTTTGAAAAAATAATATAAGTATTACTATTATACAAATATTAATTTTCAGTCATCATCATCATTAGCAGCAGCAAAAGCTGTTCTTAAATGACTATGGCCATTTTAAACCAAAAAGAAAAAAGATAATAAAAAAAAGATAAAATGTTAAAGATTAATTTTGTGACGACTATACAAACTAATCCCTGAATTACAAATAAACCATTTACATCGTATCTAATTGGTCTTTTAGTTAATATTATTTTAACTTCATCAACTTCTCGTACTTGTTAAATTTAGTTCTACTTTACATTTTATACACATTTAAAACAATTCTGTCTTTTTTTTTTTTCATGTGTCAAAGCATCGGCCAGGAAGCGAACCCGGGCCAACTGCTTGTAAGGTGGCTGTGCTAACCACTCGGCCACCAACGCTTGATAATTCTGTGCCTTAATATGTTAAGTATATATTGTGTGTAAATATTTATCTATCCTTTATTAGTATGTAATCACTATTTATTGTTAATAAAATTTTTGTTGAAATGAAAATATTTGTTTTAGCCACTTTAATGATATAAAGTGTACATAATTATTCACTCCATAGTAAATAAATCTTAATATATATATTATTCTGGAATTATTTTAAAGTGATTAATAATAATTAACAAAAATAATCAAAAATTATTTTTATTTTGGAGATCATCTACTAAGTTCACAAAAGCAACAATAAACAATAATCCCCCCCCCAAAAAAAAAAAAAAAATACGCGTACACTAAGATTTCTTTTTCATATATATATATATATATTGTCAATTGTAACTAATAAAAAACAGGTCCTGCTGCATTGCAGGATAGAATGTTGTTTTCTCAAAGATTAAATACTTTCCATCACACACAAAAAAAACTATTCTATCTTCATCTTTTTCTTCATCAATCACTTAAATTATTGCAAGACCCAGTTATTGTAAATCTTTCATCCCATTAGAAATCTTCTATAACTAACTATGACAATGGGGTTGTGTATTTATGGAACATTTTCACTTTTAACTACATGCACAGCATTCCTGATTCCAATTTTTTTTTTCTTTAGCTTGAAACCTTGAAAATTAAAAAAGCAATAATGAGAACAGAGTTAACAGGTTAATAGTCCTTAGTTAGCATGGTACTGGATTTCAGGGTGGCAGAAGTTTTGGCAGGCAAAGATTAAAATGTTTAAGCAGAATTATTTAAGAATCCTTCCGCCTACCATGTAAACAAAGAGCCTAGAAAATGTGTTTCAGACATGATCTGTGTTACACAATGTGGCTAGGTTGATCACTCATTTCAACAATAGAAATGATAAGAATAGTAATAATAATATCAGTACTAGCAGTAAAGCAAGAGACAGAGGTAATACTAAAAGTGTTATAAATTTTTTTTTCTCTAAATATATGTATATGAAATGTGCAAACATTATTTGACACCAACTTTTCAGGACCAGAATGAAGGACTGCATTAATCACTAGAGCTGTCCATATTTAAGGTCAATACAGTCGCTCTTACTAAAACTTCTCTCTCAGAGAAAGAAAATTTAATAGACAGGAGGATGGATATAAGGTTTTAGGACAGGCATGTCAATGAATGAAAAGGAAAATACATTTGTTGGAATATGTCATGGTATCAATGAAAGACTAATGGTGTTAAAACTTGACTTGCACAGCAATACTAGTGCTATTTTATTATTGCCTAAGTGCAAAAACTCTACATTCAGAGAATCAAAAGACTGATGTTTTTTTTTGGAGACTTTAATGTAAATGTTGGTAAAAATAGAAGATTTTGACCAAAAATTGTTAAAAATTATAGTATTTACCCTGAAATTCAAATATTTAGTTCTTATTGAATTTATATAAAGCACATGGGTTGACTATTATAAACATTTGTTTAAGCAGAAAACCTCATATAAAAAAACTTGAATGCATCCATGTTAAAAACATGGATTTAATATATTACATTATATTTAATAATCAGAATATAAGAGAAGTTACATTATGTGATCACTCACAAGCACAGATTGTTGGACAAATCAAAGTATTAATTTATTCTAAATTTAGAAGCATGTGTTTTAAAGACCTACAGAGGTCCCTAGTGATGATTTTTTCAGACGCTCATTGCTAAGGTTTACAGCCTTGTTAAAACTATTAATGATAATTACATTAAAAAATAGATATTCTTCCAATCATATCCACGAAAAAAGTGATGTTTATTCTTTAGAAAAATCGATTATATAGTTATTAAATTTTAAAATTGCTAATTTGTATCTTCAAGACTCATATTACTGAAGCATGGAATTTTCTTGAGGAATGTATTATACTTGGAATCACTAAAAAGAAGAATCATAATTAGTTTTCTGACAATAATATTATTATTAGTGATTTAATTAAAAAGAAAACATGACATTTTATGCTTGACAGAACAATAGATTCAATAGGGAACTTTATATTACACATAAAGATCTGAAAGCAGACATTCAACATCTATCAAGAAGACTTAAAAATGATTGGTAGATTAAACCTGCAAAGAAATATAGATATTTTCTAATCATGGTTATTCTAGATATTTTTTTTTGACGCATTGAAAGCAACATATGAACCTGAGAAATAGTATTACAATACTATTAAATTTAGCAAAGACATTCACTTATATGATAACATTGATATTTTTAACAGCTGGAATCTTTTAAATAATAATACAAAAATTGAGATGATGACATTTAGCAATATCTCCATTTTACCTACTGATTCAGATTTGCACAAAAATATCTGGCTCACTGAAGTCAAAATGGCTCTTCATAGTCTGAAAAATGGAAAGACTGCAGGTTCCGATGAAATACCTGGAGAAATTTTAAAATATTGTGGGGATATCCTAGCTTTAAAAATATTGGAATGTTTTAGAAAACTATGGACACATGAAGTTATGCCATCCAATCTTAAACTTTTGTCAGTGATATTTCCATTGATTTCCCTAACAACACGTTTTTTTTGTCAATATTCAATATTTGATTTTAATATTTAATCCTTTATTTTATATGCAAATTCAACAAATTGGACTTGATATATTAAACATATATGTTTATAAATAAAATAAAAATCCTAAAAAAAAGATATTTAAACTTTGTAGATAAAAAAAAAATATATATAAAGTGAAACATGTAATGTGAACAATAGAGTTTTCATTTATTGGCTGGTTGTTTACCATTATTTTTTAAAAATAAATTACCAAAATCTTTATTTGAATTTGATTTGTAAAACATAAACAATTTTTTTAAAAATCATTATAACATTGTGAAATCTGGTTATAAAATCTAAAATTGTATTTATATTTATTAGAATATCATAAAAATTCTGTAGAACCATCTTTGACAAGCATGGGATGAACATAGTTTTCTTTTTATTGATACACTGATTTTATTAACTCATACTTTTGAAACATATTTTAAAAATATCTAACAATAAACATAAATATATATATATTTTAATAATTATGACATAAATATTTTGTAAAAATAATCATAAATATTTAAATCAACAACAGAAATAATGCACCCCTCCCCACTATAAATAACAATAGAATGGGAGTTTACAAGTTTGTTGATATGCCTACATTCAAAGAATCAACCAATCAGAATCCTTTTTTTGATCTAATACTCAAAAACTCAGTTTTTACATTTGCTGAAGAAAAGCGAAGCAAAGCCAAGGAACTATAACACCATGTCCATACATATGCACTCAGATAGATGAAACAGTAAATTAAGAATACTTTTATCACTTGAGTTTTTAAAAATAAAGGTAATAAACAAGATTTCAGTAATTATCATGAAATATCATTATTATCAAATGCAGTTAAGGTACTTTCAAGACTTTATTAAATAGATTGCCTCCAATTGCAGATGAATGGTTATCAGTGACTCATTGTGGCTTTAGAAAATTGAAAAGCACTAGAGATATATTTTTTGTTACCAAGAAAATGCAAGAAAATCATTGGGAACAAAGGAATGATTTATATATTGCTCTTATTAATGTCATCAAAGCATTTGATTCAGATAATATAACATGTCTACAATATTATTCGAAATTGGATGGTTGTCCACCAAATTTTTTTCATATTATACGATTTTTATTTGATGTAATGAAGAGGTGGAAAATCTGAGGTACCTGAAATGAAAATATGTGTTAAATAAGGAAGTATACTTGTTCAACTTGTTTAAACATCATTTCCAATTTTTATAACAATGATCATTGGAATTGTTTATAGGTATCTTAATCAAACAGGTATTCAGATATGATATTGGTTTGATGGTGGAATTTTCAATCTGAATCGATTAAAGGTAAAAACAAAAACTTTTTATTGTTAGATTTTTGATTTACAGTATGCTAATGATTGTGCCATTTTTGTCAGTTCCAAAGAAGATTTACAGAATGTTTTTAATGTTTTGAATATAACACATAAAGACTTGGGTTTATTAATTAATATTCAAAAAACTCAAGTTTTTTTTTTTTTTTTAATCAACAGTGTTGGAAGAAAAATCCTCAGCAACTTTTAGCTTGGATTGATTGTTATTGACTTGAGAATGTAAATCAGTTTAAATACCTTGTTAGTTTTATAAGTAGAAAAGTGAATTTATGTATTGAGATATAACACAGACTCTAATGTATTGCTGTTACTTTTAACAAATTTAAAGATGAAGTATTTCATCACAGGAAACACATGTTCTGCAACTAAGTTAGCTGTATATAGAGCTATTATTTTACCTAATTTTTTATATGAAAATGAAACTTGGACATACTTTCAATAGAATATAAAGGCAATAGAAAAGTTTTTTTAAGAATGCTCTCTAAAAATTTAAAAATATAATGAGTAGATCATAAGAGGAATCAATATATTTTTTAGCTTTCTGAATACAAGATCATTAAGCCTGCTATTGTAAAATCACACTGTTGTTAGATTGGAAATGTAAAACAAATGAACAATGGAAGATTTTGTAAAAGGGGTGTTTTATGATAAATATGAGCATAGTTTTCATGAGAGAGATAGATTCTGTCTATTTTATAAGAATTATCTCAAACACTTTCTAAAAAAGTACATCATTGTTTCTACTGTGAAGATATGGTAAAGAATAGAATACAATGGGGAGTTACAATTAGATATAGCACTGAATTAGACATAGTATCGTTTATAAGTGCCTGCTTATTATTTTTAAATATTTTGTATGATTCTATGAAAAAAAAAGATGTATGCAAGCAAGATGACAATAACTTAATACTGCATTTAAAGTGACATCAGTTTTCAATACCCAAAGTGTTTTTTGCATTTTGGAACTAAATCATTATATGTCCGTTCTTTATTTAAAGTCAGAGAGAGTAATTAGGCAGCTGAGTATTATGTTTAGGTGATAATACATTATCGTTTTTGAGTTTTGAATGGTTGTAGATTGATATCTCCTGCCAACTTTATCATTAATAAGGAGTATATAGACATTTGCTTATTGAACTAAGATAATTTATTTAATTAAAATAAAAAATTTGATTAGGATATTAATTTTTGAAAATTAATGTAAGCCAATACAAAATTTAGCAAAACTTTTTATGGATAGATAATTTATGGATATTCTAAATTAATATTTAAAAAGGATGACTAAAATATTTGATGTAGCTATAAAATTAAGATGTTAATGTAAATTACATTAAAATGGTGGGAAATACCTCTTATTCGGAGAAATTAGTGTCCAGTAATCTCAATGTTTTGTTTATGCAAAGAACTTAGCACATTTTCTCCCATATATACACATGCATATTGTTTTTCAATAATTAAAATGAAAACTATAGCAAAATGTTTAAAAAATTAACTATATAATACCAAAGAAAATAGATGATTAAAAATATATATATATAAAAGAGAAAATATAAGGAGAGTTAAAAAAAAAGACGAATGAAGTTTAGGTGTTTGCAAATAGATTTCAAAATGCAATAATACAAATCATGATTATAGCATGGTAAAATGTTAAATCCATCTGATTTTGAAATAAATAGTTTTAAAAAAGAGATTATATTAAGAAAAGATATAAAAGTAAGTTATATAAAGCATACAAATTTTATGTAATTTAAAAATAAACTTATATATTTAAAAATTAAATATAGTAAGTTATAAAAGCATACAAATTTTATGTAATTTTAAAATAAACTTATATATTTAAAAATTAAATACATGTATATAGTCCGCTTAAGTCGTTAATTGATTTTTAAAACATTGCGGAAGACCGCAAACTTTCCCCTCCCCCCATTTCACTTTTTTTTATTTTCCATTAAAAAGTGAGTTTCAAAAATTTTTTTTAAAACAAACAAATTAAAAAAAAAAAATTCTAGTTGAAAGTTTTGAGGCGATTTTTTTAAAAAAATAACATCAGTCTAAACTGATTTAAGAAAAAGAAGTATTATATTAACGAAATTTTGTAAGATTAAAATAAACTGCTTTTCGCCATATTGAGAGGTGAAAGTTCAATCGACGAGTTTATTATTGAATCTGAAGTTTTCTTTGCGTATAAAAGCACATTGCAAAAAAACTTTTATATTTAGCATTTTTATTAAAAATAGATTTTAAGATTTGAACTCTTAACTTTAAATATCTAATGTTAGTAATTTCCATACGGCAAAACTTTTTTCCTTTTTTTTATTTTACTTTTCCCTCGATAGTAACAGCCAAAATAGCCAAACATTATCTGCCTGGAAATGATCCAACTTTAAACAGTCCCAAAATCCTCCGCAGCGTAATGGAGGTGGTATTGTTGTATTTTGAATGATAGAATACACGAGTGATTATTAACCTGCTTAAGAGATGTTTTCATTCTATTAAGAGAAATAGCGTGGATTATATTGGATTATGATTTAATTAGTGGATCTAAACATTTAACTTGTTTACTTAAAAAAAAAAAAAACGAAAAAAAAAAAAAAAATTGAATTGCCCTTGTTTCATAGGGTTTATTCCGTGCATCCGAATCTGTATCAAGTGCTCTAATTTACCTAACTTTTGGTTGGACTAAGTTTCTGATCATACGGATTTTTATCAAGTAAGTCTAGTATAAGAATATTTTTTAAGAATAGTGTTATGCCTGTAAATATGTATACCTCTACACATGTTTAAAATTTGTTGTTTTGATTAATGACTGTAGATCGAGTCCTATCCAGACTGTTATAATGGGAGTGTCGATGTCTAGTACTCATACATCACATTCTTTTGACAGCATACTCTTAAATCCAAGAAAACGATGGAATAGCATCAGTTTACTTAAAATATACATACATATATTTTGCTTCCTTAATTTCTAAAAAAATTGAATGAAAACATTCAAGAGAAATGCATTAAAACACGATTTTAAATTTCAAAGCCTTCCACTAACGTTATGCCAGTTCATTTCAAGCCGACAATCTTGGAATCCTCTTTGTTTTTGTTGTTGTTTTTTTTTTTTTTAAGTTCATTATCAGTTGCGCCTTGGTTAATTCAATGTTTAAAATTGCGTATGCTATTTTAGCCTTGTGGACATGTAATATTAAATTAGTCCGGAAATTCTGCTTTATATTTCCAAAAAAGCCATACATCAAGTATATGTTTTATAGACCTTTTTAAAAATGTATATACTATATAGTATTTTTTGCCCCCATTCATTCTAATTTGCATATCTACAATTTTATGCTTACACATATTTACATTTAAATTATGTGCGCAAGTTTGTGTGTGTGTGTGTGTGTATCTATTAATGTTTGCATAAATACGGGAACGCATTTTTGTATGCAAATTAACGGGCTGCATATGTAAAATTTGTAAAATATTTTGTTTTTTATATTTAGCGTTTTAAATAAAATTACTTCTATAATTAAGAGTATTATGACAAATATTAATTTTATTTATTTAAATATTTTATTTGGTCATCGTGATATTTTTTTCAAAATGTTAGTGTAGGTAAATTATAGCAAAAACCTGTTACTAATTAAACTTAATTTATTTTTATTTTTTTAAATGCGTAAATGTATACTTATATGCTTCATATATAACATAAAAACAGATTCTTATGCATATACATATATATATAAGCAGTTGCATTTTGGCTGGACTAAAATAAGTATTCAAAAGATTTTTTTCTTTTTTTTCCTACTGTTAATAGGAATGAATATATTTTCATTTTTGATTGTACCTATCTGTATGTTTATAACTACTCAACTGACACATCGTGAAATGTATATATATATATTATTAAGGAACTTATAATACAATGTTATATAAACATTTTGTAGTGTAGTTGCCTACTATGTTACACTAACTCTGGTTATTAAACATAAGTCCAGAAGAGAGATGGAAAATTTTTCATTTGAAGATAAGAATTTTTCACATAGTGATCTCTTAGTCAATATATCTAAACATTTTAGTGATTAAATTAAATAAGTATGAATATTTGATATTTTTAATTGGCAGTACAATTTTTTATGATTTTTGAATGTGCTTTTCTTTGGAAAAATAAGCAGGGCCAAGAAGGAGAAACGTGAGCAAATAAATATTTATTTGTTTATGATTCAAATGAAGCAGAAAATACTTATATTTAACCATATTTTCTTAAAGATACCAAAAGTTATTTAATGATTACATTTTTATTTTATTTCAAGTCTTGTATATCACACAATATTGTCCACTCTAAATCTTATTTAGTTTTTTAGTTGTTCCTTTCCCTTATACTAATGATATATACATTATTTGGCCAGATTACTATGTGGTTTTGGACTTGGATTATTACAGTAGTATGATTATTTTTAAATTGAACAAAGTAAAGCAATTGTAAATCATGGGTGTATTCATTTCAGTGATATCTTATAGAATGTTTTATATATCACAAACATATAAATTTAGATTCAAATTTTGATTGAAAAAAAATTTCAGAATGTCTTTTAAGATTTAAATAATGCTAACTATTTAATATTAATCAGTGAATAGGTATTTAGCTGTTCTTAACTGACATTAAATAAAGGTGATATTTCAAACCCTCATCCTCAGCAATTTATAAACCCATTGAGAAATGCATTTTGCTTCATTATTACAGTTATGTTTTTTATACAGAGTATCAACATTTGTTTGATATCTGTTTATTGAACAATTATTGAATGAGTAGTCGATCAGCCATCTGATAGTTGGACCCAAAAGGAAGATATTTTGAGAATATCACAAGCAGCAAAAAAAGTGAACAAATGAATATGCTATCATATTAGACCAAAAAATGTTGGTAAAATGAAATAAGATGGCCAATAAAAATCTGTAAAATTAAAGATAGTATATCAATGTTGATGATGCTTAATAATAACCCATAGTCTATTCTTTGCATTTCTGTGAACATTTTATTATATTTAAATACATGAATATTTTTATTACTTGATGATGTGACTTTAAAACAGATATTAAAAGAATTATTAAATGAGATTGATAGATCACAATCTCATGAGTAATATTATGAGGGCTTGCTATCATTTTTCATTTTATATATTATACCAAGTTCATAACTATGATTTGTTTCATAATGCTATTTTACTGACTAGGATTTGCATACTATTGTTCTGGAACCTAAACAAACTTTTTTATTGTCCTTACAAGTCATGCTATATTTTTCTGACCACTAACTTTGGAATTCTCTGCTACTTAATTCCATAATTTTTTTTTCTTTACTTACACTGACTATGTCAAAAAGAATGGCAAACATTTTTTCTAAAATAAAATCTCTTCTAAAAAATAATTTTTAAAATTCTTTATATGTTTAAATTTAATAATTACTTTAAAATGCATTCACATCATGTCTATTTCTGTATTACATACTATACAATTAATGCAGTTGCCCCTTTTTTTATATGCAGCTGTAATGACATATGGTATATGCTGGTAAATGACTTATGTAAATGAATGGATGATTAGAGATGAAAAGAGAGACATGTATTTAGTACAAAACAAGAGTGCTTTATGGTGCAGAAAATTAATTTTTGTTAATTTCTCTTGCATAAAAACAATATTGTGTAATAAAGTAATTATTAACAAATAATTATTATAAAATATAGGCTAATAAGAATGCCAGTTATGTGTGCAAACAAAATTTTTTTACATGCCATCTTTGGCATGCATGCCATAGGTTCTCCATAACTGCAAAATATAAAAGATTTCTTATCAAAATCATAATAACTTGAAAATATTCATATAAATCTTCAGACATTGATTGTATTGCCATAAAGAGGCCTTCATAAATTTTAATGTAAATGAGTGAAGAAACTTGAAGCTATAGTCTTATAGTATGGTAATGAAAATAAATTATACCAAACAAGACATGTTCTCTACTTCACAGTTATCTATTGTAATTTGAATTGACAATGGATAAATGATAGCTGGCCTATATTCAAATCATTAGTTTTGTTTTTGGTTAGTTGCTTTCTTCAATGAGAAACTTTGAATTTACAAATATATATTCGACAGCCACCTTTATTTACCTTTATATATTCGTTATTGTTAGTTTGAAGTAAAAGTGACTACATATATGGATGCAAAATATGATATTTCTTGCTAAAAATCAATAGCATTTAGACTGAAGACATTAATTTAGATCTCCAATCTAATGCTCATTGATTTCTCTAGATTACATTAGACAGTTGAGGAATAGAATAAATGAGTATATAGATAATTGTCATTCCTAATGCAACATTAAATTATATATGCCTTTGAGCAATTACTTATATATATATATAGTGAAAATTATATTTAATTTTTTTTTTTTTAATAAAATATTGTAGAATAAGTAACTTTTGATCTTGTTAATTTGTATTTTCATTATTTATTTGTTTTAGAGTATTCAAAGTATGTAAAGAAAAATAACAAGCAAATAAAAAATATTTACATTATTATTTAAAATTATTCAAGTCATTCACTTTTAAACTCTATCTTATTTGTTTATACTTTATCTTTATAATTCAATTGCCTTGATTAGATTTATTTGTTGGAAAAAAATATCATGCAGTACTAATCTATTTTTTGGGTGTGCTTGCAAGTAACTAAGTTATTTTACAAAATGTATACATTCACATGGATTGGTGGTTGATACACTTACATAGAAATGATTATTTTCAAGTTAAGATGTAATATATAAATTGTACTATTTACTACAAGCAAAAAAGATTAAGTAAAATAGCGTTTAAATAGTAGTAATTATATATACCTGGTTATTTCCATTATCTAATATTTAAATGAAATATTTATTTTATATAGCACTATGTTTATAAACTGTAATGTTAATAATCAGCCATAAAGCTAATATTAATTGTTAAATGTCTTTAGAAAAAAAATCAAACTTTATTTGAACTTTTTAAATACATTCAACTAATTAGTAATAGCACACAGGTTAATGTTGATCAGCCATTCTACTAACATAAGAATAGAACAGGGACCTTTAGATTCATGATTATTGAATTTTAAGGCTAATCATCTATGCTATCTTAAAATTTAATATTAATGAATCTAAAGGCCCAGGTTTGATTCCCGTGCTCATACTGTCACTGATTAGGCCAGCAACACCTGAAGAAGATAGAATAATACAACTGTAAACATTGTTTTATACATTAACTTATATATTAGTGTTAATAATTGAATGTTTTTGAAAAGTTTAAATAAAGTTCCAATTTTTCTAAAGTTTAACAATTAATATTAGAAAACTACTACTAAAATACCATCATTACAATTTTTCAGAAAACGCAGCCTTTAAATAACTTACCTAAAAGAAAATGCTAATTTGGTAATCCCCCATCTCTGGAATAAAGGAGTAATAAAAAAAGAAGCCATTACTTATCAGCTTGTCAGTTGTTTAGGGTTAGGATGTGAGTGATTATTTTATTTTATCTTCTAGGTAAAAATAGTTACATACATATTCCTTTACTAATATTGTTTTGAAATATTTATTTTATATAGCGCTATGTTTATAAACTGTAATATTAATAATCAGTATTAAGCTAATGCACATGTGCTTTGTAGATTTTTTAACTATAAATGAATACTCTCACTTTCAAACACAATATTAAGTCTTTGTGAAAAGATAGAATGAATCATCTATCTTTTCGACCTAAACATTTATGTATGGGCAAATCTTAAGCATTTGGAAATGAGAGCATGAAGATGTTAAGCGATCACTTTAAATTACTTTTACTCTGCTTGAATGAATGACACTTGTGAAATTTTCTAGAATTTATGATACGTCATTCTTATTTGAAATTAAATATATGTAAATGAAATATTTATTTTATATAGCGCTATGTTTATAAACTGTAATATTAATAATCACTGGAAAGAAAATTCTAAATCTGATTGGAATGTGTAAAAGTTTTCACATTTTACTGATTAAATATATTTATGCTCTGTATAGCCATATAAGTAATTTTTGGAAAAAAGAAATTTTTTTTCTCAGTACAGTAAAGTACACTATATCTAACCACACTATTTCAATTATTTGCCATCAAAAGAAAAATGTAGACAAACAAAAAAAAAATTTAAATAAATAAATAAACAAAAGAACCATTAAAATTCACAAATTTTATAATATTTGGTAGCTATTTTTTTTTTCTGAGTACTGTGTACAATTATATATATAACCATTAGAAACCAATCATCAATTAGACAATCCCAATATAGATAACAATCAAGAATTTCTAACTACTGTCAAGGCAACCTCCTTTTAGCAATAGAGGTGGAATCCCTCTACTTCTATTAATGGTCTCATATATTTATATAGGCACTAAAGATTGCAACTTGACCACAGAGATAGAAATTATTGATAGAAAGAAGTTTACAGGTAAATATAATCTGCTCTGCATGTAGACTAATAAATAGTCAATTATAACATTACAAATTACAATTATAATTTTCAAATTGTACCCAAAGTATTACTTAAATAATAAAAGTAATAATCATTAGAAACCAGTCAACACTTAGACAACCCCAATATAGATAACAATTAAAAATTTCAAACTCCTGTTAAAAGCAACCTCCTTTTAGCAACAGAGGTGGAATCACCCTATCTCTATTAATGGTTTCATATATTTATATATTGCAACTTGACCGCAGTGATTGAAATTATTGATTGGTTTCTAATGGTTACTTATAAAACCCATTTAGCCTTGAGCATTATTACGCTTATTATTTAATTATACATATGTATATTAATAAAATTTATCCAGATTATACATTTTATTACTTTATTACTCTTTCTGAATTTGATATGCTGTATTTTCTTTACTAAAACATTTCCTGCAGGTAGTTAGTTTTTCTTTCTTATTCTTATTGCTTCATTGAAAGCCTGAGTGGAACACACTAAGAAATATATAAAAATGTCCACTCAATTTATTATTAATAACCATATTATTATTATTTTTAAAATTTTGTTTATATTATAATCTTTGTTTATATGCATATTTATATATATAAGGATCAATTATATATATATATATGTTGAAAAGTATTGTACTTATCCTGTTCAATAAACAATATGTATTCTATTCGAATTAATGTTTATAAAATGTGAGCTATTCTATTATACACTATATATGTTGAATGTTCAAGAAGGAAGCTTGGAACAAAATATAGTATAGATCATGGCCACCACTACATTTGCGATCTGACTAGCTTCAAAGGGGCATATGAAAAATTATTAATTTGCGAAGTGCATGAATGAGTAATTTTATTTAGGGTCGTACTTATTAATTAGATGTACATCAGAAAAATTGTGATTACGTAAACTTGGTATTAGTCATCTAATCTCATATAGCATTTATAAAAATTTACCTGAGTAGAATATCTTTGCTTTGAAATATAGTTATACACAACCTAACTTTCCATATGGGTTGTGAAGTGAAAATCACTACTTATGATTTTATTTCATTCTACAACATAAATCTTTCTTTAAATTGTTGGAAGAATGATTTATGTGCTTTTTAATTGTATATTTGTTGCAGATTTTTTTTTTAAAATGACTTTGTTATTAAAATATATGTGGATGTACTCAAGTTTTATTAAAATATAATTGTATGAGTGAAATAGTATATTCCAATACTGAATATATAAGACAGGTTAATCTAATGATAAATAATTCAACATGTATATCAATGTGTTGAACAGAGTACTTAGCTTTTAAAATATTGACAGCTGAGTGCACTTTGAGTACAGAACACCAGAACCATGCCAATCAATTATTAAAAAAAAGAAGTAATTATTTAATATCAAAATTCCTAATGAGCGTTTAAAACTTGTTTTTTTTTTATAGTGAGGCTAAAGCTGATTTAAATTTTTTATTTGTTTATTAATAACCTATTATAATATATTGCTTTAAAACAACAATCTTTTATTAAAATCTGATCATAAAATCCATATATCTTCTATGAAAAGTAAGCTGGTTGCTAGTGATTAGTTTTAGTATATATGTATATATTTTAGGGTATTAATCTTTTTAATCATGTCTTAAATATTTCTCTGAATTATTAATTATAATTTATTTCACATTATGTTTTTGATGCAAATTTATATTAATAATTTATGAAAAATCTATTCAGTAATTCATCTAATTTAAGAAGTTAAATGTCCAATAAGAATACAACAATCTAATTGTGTGCCTTTTTTATTTTTTTATTATTGTATTACTATTGTTAGAGTTTTTTGATTATCTTCAGTCTGTAAAAGGAAGAAAAGCATTTCAGATTATTTGGTATTGATATTTTGATTGGATGTAACCATACCAGAATATTAGCACTGTTGATGATTAGATAATAATAACGAAGACTGCATATTTTATATTATTTTGATGCATTTATCTGACTGAAAAAATAGTCAAATAAGCAGATACTTGATTAGATTGGACTAGAATTCTTATTTGAAGCACAAACATCTGGATCGAAATTATCCTATTTTGATCTTACCATGAAATGGTCCAATTCAATACTCAGAAATTTTAATATGATAGAAAAGGATAACCACCATCACTAAGATGAATGGATTCCATCATTACAATAATAAAATTCATTTTTAAGTAGCTGAAAATCTACAGAGATGATAAATAAGCATTCTGGAGAAATGCTAATTATATATTGGTAATGAATCAATATCAACTTGAAGATGCCTAATAATAATAATAGGAATAAACATTTACAATCTGTTGTATAATAGAAAAACTAGAAAAAACTTTGCAAAAAATGGAAAATTGAAAATTAGTGGACAAGAAAATAAAAAAACACTATGGACATTTATAAACAACTTTTTTAAAAAAGAAAAAATAATAAAATTAATGCATTGTAATATAAATGTTATATAAAAAAAATTGGAGTAATTTTGATAGGAAGTATATATATGTATGATGATTTACTTTCAAAATTTGATGATATATTTGAACAGATTTATATAGCAAGTTTTATATATATTTTCAAGAATTTTTAAGGAAAGTTAGACATATTTAAATAGATTAAAATATTTTATTTTTGGTACATTATTAGTGGCATATTGCTTTAGTAGTAAATAATTCTTCAAGAGGCTATCTGATGTTGATAATATAGAAGATAATAAATAGATGTATAAAGTTTTTTCAACAATATTCTGTCTTTTATTTTTGTCTCAAAATTTTTTAAAAATTTATGATTATATAGTATAATTCAGAATGAATTGCTTGCTGTTTTTTTTTTTTTAAATTATAAATTGATTATTAATTAGATATATTGATAAAATTTGAAAAGTAATTTAATAACTTTTCTAAGTATAAATGTTTTTACATTTTATTGCCATGTTCTTGATTTCTGTTTTATGTAAGTTCAATACTGGTGCACTATTTCATGTAGATGACTTATGATTAGAGTTTATAATTACATCAGCAATTTTTTTATGTAAGTGGTTAGAACAAATTAGCACACATCACTTTGTCATTTTTGTTGGTAAATGAAAGTATAAGTGATAGTATTTTTTGCATTTCAAAAGATACTTTTTGTAGAAATGATAAACCTAATCTTTCTATACCTAAATTATTTAAAGCAGATTTATCAGCTATCAGTTCTGATGTTTTATAGATAAGCATAATAGAAATTAAATATCTAAGACATGTTTTTATTTTAACTGAGTATGATTTGATTTTAAAATTGATAAATCTAGTTGCTTGCTTGAAATTTGATTATTGTTAAAATTGTACTATTTTTGTATGTTCTCTGTCTGAAGACAGGTCAACTAATTAGACAATAAAGTAACATGATTTAGCATACTTTATTCTAGGATCTCAATTTCAGAGCTATATCATCAACTTTAATGAGATAATATCAAAAATATACTTTAAAGATTATTATTATTGGTAGGCACTATAAACTGAGGTGATTATCTTAACTAAGAAAATTGCATATAATTTATATGGAGTAATAAGTATGAAGCATTGCATAATTGAGTATAAAATTGTGTAAATTTAATGTAATTTCATTATTAGTTATCTAATAAAATGCTATATCTGTACATCATTGTATGACAGTCTTTTTGAGTTCAATCCAATTTCTTTGATCATAATTTCTTTTCTTCACATTACTTTATCAAATTTTTTTTCTCATGCATCCATGCCATATACATTTTATTTTTTTAGATTTTTTAAAAATAATTTTATGGAGTAAAGTTTAAAATTTCAGTTATCCATCTATTGCCATCTCTTTCAGTGACATTTTCAACCAATTACATTTCAATCTCTTATTTGATGTGATGTCACCATTGATATCTATTTGTTTTCTTATTTTTTGTATTTAGCCTTCAACCCCCCCCCCCGCCTTATATGTATATGTGTATAATACATTTAACTCAAATGAGTACAGCTTGACATAAAGAAAGATTATTTTATAATAATTTAGGGAATTTCTGACTCGATACTAAAATTACCGTCTTAAGTAAAAAACTGAATTTGAAGTAGGGTAATAAAAATCAAAAAATTGCTGTATCATTGCCAAAGGCACACAATAAATATTTGTGAAGGATATTTGGTCTTTTAATGGTAGATAGGGATCTTTATGTCTGCATACTATTTATTAAAAATAGATATTTAATTCAGACAATTAAATCCTTTTGTTGATATAGTTTATCAATACTTTTTATATCACTGACAACTATTATATAATTTTTTTTTTATAATGTCTATTAGTACGATTCTATTTGGAATCACCAAATCTGCTCTTGAACTAACTGATTACTCATGATTATATTTTTGTATTCATAGATATTATTTAAACCATATTTACTAACTATAATATATAAAGTAATATTATTTTAATTATTAGATAAAATAAAAAGGGAGAAAGAAGACTGTTTTTAAATAAACAACTTTTAAAAACTGTTTAAAGTGTTAAAATTAATAGCTCTCTAGACGATTTGTATTTGTCATCATTTTCCAGCTAAAGGGAAAACACTTTAAACTGATATTACCCAAACTTTAAGAAAAACAGAAATGCTGTATATGGTTTTATTGGGGTAGGGGGTAGGGAGAAAAAAAACAAGACTGGATATTGAGTTAGAGAAGTGCTAAAAGTCAAAATGGTATGCATAACCGTAACTATTTGATCTAGCTTCAAATAACATTGTTTAGTTTTGTCTGTTGAGATAAAATTTTCAACAAATGTTCTTAAATATTTGGTTTCTTTAAAAATATGTTTATATGTATGTTTGCATTATATCTAAAATAAGTTCAATATTCAGGGCAATATTTATGACCCAAGAAGGCCATTTCATTATTAGATGTGGTTTACTACCTTTAACATTGTATACATATAATCACATGGAGATCACATGATAATTAACTGATTGGGCATTTAAGTTCTTTATCACAGATTTTACAAGGGAGAGTCAAAAATTAACTGCACTCCAGTTATATTGAAACTTCTTTGGTTGCATTGTTGCATAAGTGCTTTCTATATGAGGGCACTGTCTCCCTAATTACTGCTGTGCAGTTTGATCTTCCATCAGTTCCAAAGGTAACTGCCATGTAAAAAATATAAGAGCAGCATGCAGTGATTTATTTTTTATGAATTGAGGGTATATCTGGTGTCAATATTTATCAAAGATTTTGTGCATAGGTTGGAGAAAGTGTTTTGTTGAAAGAAGTATGTTCAAATGAATAGAGAAGTTCAAGGAAGGTTGTACAAATTCAATAGTCAATCATTAGCTGGAAAATTGATGCTTACAGTTTTCTGGCATTCTCAAAGTAAATTTTTGAACATCATCAATAGTGATATTGCAATGAGATGCTCATTGAAGAGTTGAAGCCTAAAATTTCAGACAAATCCAAGGGCATTGTATTATTTTATGATAATGTATATCTACATACCTCTGATAACACAGCCAATACTTTCCAAAAACTTTGTTTTGAGGTGTTGAAGCAATCTTCTATAGTTCTGATATTGACCCATTGAACTATCACCTGTTTGGTTCTCTGAAAAAAGCCTATTAAGGTGAAGATTCATATCTGTTGAAGAGGTGAAAATTGTTGCATTCATGATTCAGAGATTAGCCTAAAACATTTTTTTATTGAGAGAATGTGAAGCTTATTGACAGGTGGATAAAATGTATTGAAAAGCAAGGAGATTATATTGAAAAATGATGTATTAGTTTTTTTTTTTTTTAAATTGCCAGAGAATGGATTATTTTTGATCATTTTAAAATCAAGTCTTCTTGTTTTTAGCAAAATTCATTCATTTAAAAAAAAAAAAAAAAAAAATCTTAAAATTTGCAGTCAATAATTATTGTCAATGATATCCAATGATTTTCTTATATGCTTATTCATATGCTTCCAAGAGTAGTTTATTTCACCCTATTCTAAAGCCTTCTGCTCTAAGCTTGAGAAATTATTGATCATCAAATGGTATAGTGCTATAAAATTCAATTCAAGCCAATTTCTGGCTTTTGCTTTTATCAGTAAAGACTAGAATTCATAACTGAAAACAATGCACTTATGGATCTAGAAGCCACCTTTTAATTCTTATATTATTTAAATTAATAGGCTGAATTAAAAAAAAACAATTTCAAACTCAAGTAATTACTTGCATAATTTTATAGATCTGGCACCAGATTAGTTCCTATATATATATAAGTTGACTTGGTTCAAAATTCTAGTTTTTTTTTTTAATTTCAATGTATTAACTTACACAATATAAAAGAGTAAAATATGGACACTAGATAGATAAATGATTAGTTCCAGCTTTGATTCCTAGTCTTCACTAAAGAAAGCAAAAATCAAAAACTAATCTTAAGATGTCCATTGATTGTCCAAGCTTACAGAAAATAACTTGAATAGAATGAAATAAATTGCTCTTGGTGAATAGAATTATTTTCTTAGTATGCAAAAGTATTATATTCTATTAAAACTAAGATACTCTTACAGTTTTTTTAATTTTTAATAATTTACATTTGAAACAAACTAAGAGTAAAGTAGTATATAAATATTTATTTTCAAATTATAACTTTAAAGTTTATTAAAATTATTTAAAACTTTATAACTGAACCCTATTTTTTTTATTTTTTAAATATAAGTATTTGCTCTTAATCATAATGACAAACAATTTAGGATGAATTTAGACAAAATTTTGAGAATTCTTCAACTTTTTACACTTCAACAGACTGTACTATTTTAGATTGAATTAAGATTTATTTAAATAATATTAATTTAAATTTAATTTTGAATATGCATTTCCTTTAAGAGGAAATTATAAACATAATAAATAAATTGATTAATATACACATTTTAAAATTAAAGAAATTACAGCTTAATTGACATGAGTATTATGTTTCTATTTAGATTTTTCTTATTAAGATTTATTTAAATAATATTTTTTAAAATTTAATCTTGAATATGCATTTTCATTAAGAGAAAATTATAAATATAATAAATAAATCAATTAATATATTCATATTTTAAAGTTACTCTAAAAAATTCTAGAAATCAACTGACAACTATATTTAAAAAAAAAACAAAAACAAAACAAAACAAAACAAAAACATTTAATTATTTAAATGTTTTTTTTTGACAGTCTGATTTGTTTTAAATTTGATTTTTTAATGTGTACTTTTTTTACCATCATATTTCTTAATGACATAAAAAAAACTTTTCTCTATATTATTTTTATTTATTTTTAGCAAATTTTCTTTAAAACCCAAATTAAGCATTTATTTATATAGCGCTATGTTTATAATTGTATTACATTAAATATCAGCCTTTACAAGCTATTGTGCATGCGCTTTTTACGAGTGTTAATAATAAATGAATACTTTCATTCCCAACACGAGATATAGTATTTATGAAAGAACAAAATGAATCCATTTGTTTTTTCCAACCCAAATGCTTATATATGGGCAAATCTTAAATACTGGAAATGAAAGCATGAGGATAAACCACTCACTTTAAATTACTGTTTACGATGTCTGAATGACTGACATCAGCGAAATTATATGGAATTTACTAAATGTCACTCTCAAATGAAGCATTTATTTATATAGCGCTATGTTTATAATTGTATTACATTAAAGATCAGCCTTTACAAGCTATTGTGCATGTGCCTTTTACGAGTGTTAATAATAAATGAATACTATATCTCATGTTGGGAATGAAAGTATTCATTTATTATTAACACTCATAAAAAACGCTTCCACAATAGCTTGTAAAGGCTGATCTTTAACCCTTTTCCCGCCTCTTACGAAGCTCCTCGTCGACATCTGACGTCACTCTAACTCTGCCAGTTCTTATGCTAAAATATTCGTTAGACAGGTATTGAATAGGTTTTTAAAAGTTCTGTAAGATGGTGCCCTCTTCCGAATTATTTTACAAGTAAAAAATAAAAAAAAAACGCATTTAAACCTAAACAAAGAAAGAACATTACTTGTGATTGGTTCTTAGCATGCTCTCAGCCGAAAAAGACATTTTGATTGGCTGGAAAGAACAAAGAAACCGCCTGATCAAAGAAAATAAAGAAAAACGCTGAGATTTTCATTTCGAATATGATTTAAATTATTATAAAAGAATATTTTGAGAAATTACAAATTATTTTCAGAGAGAATACTAAAAAAACAAAATTATTTAAAAAAAATATTGAAGATTTTAGTAAAAATATTTAAGATTTAGTAAAAAGAAATATTTACTTTTCTATAACGTAAAAGTCAACCTTTTTGTTTATATTATAGCTTTTATGTTGCCGAAATTGAATATTTTAGAATAAATAAATAGCAATTTATTTTTGAAAGAACTTTCGTTCTCTTCATAACCTGAAAAATTAGTAATATACTTTTTATAAACATATCTGAGTTGAATTTAATATTATAGGCGAATATGTTTTAACAATAGGCTTTGTCTTCAGTTTGTGAGTTGGCCAATTAAAAGATTTGATTTTTACCTCATACCACCAATAATATAATTAGCGGTTTAAGGGTTAATGTAATATTAAAACCTAAATTCAAAAAATGAAATTAATTTTGCAAATAGGATGGCAACTTTGAAAATAAAAAATAGAGTAGTAAAAAGAAAAAATTACAAATAAATAAGCAAAACAATATTTTTATTTTTACCATTAATGAAAAAAAATGTATTTCATGAAAAAAACATATTATCTATCAAATCTGTATTTTTAAGACAAATTTCAAAAACTGTAAATGAAAGTAACTTTTTTTTAAATATTAACAATCCTTTTTTTTTTTTCATATGTCATAGCATCGGCCAGGACGCGAACCCTCAACCGTCTGCAACCAACTACTTGCTTGCAAGGTGGCTGTGATTTTAATTACAAGAAAAAATAACAAGGAAGTTAGTGACAGTAGGCATTTTCTATTTGATTGCCATTAATTATTAGTTGACTAATTTCTGAAAAACAAATACAGTATTTAATAATTTTACCAAAAATATAAATAATAAACAAATTAAGTGTACTTTTTTGTTTTTTTTATGAAATTAATAAACACCTATGGTAAACAAACATATATATGTATTTTTCAATACATGCATATAGTTATTAACTGCCTTTATCTTGAATTTTTGATAATTTCTAAGATTTAGTTATTTTATTTAGAATTAATCATAAATAGTTTCTAACTATTAAAAGCGCTCAAAATCTTTAAATTAAGTTTTTACCATCAAACAATTGCATTAGATTTTTGTTGTTAAGGAAACCTATTGAACTCATTTGCAGAGCCAATGGTATATTACTTCATAAAAAAATATAAATTAAAAAAAATAACAAAGGAATATGCATTTTATAAACAAAAAACTGAAGGAAAAAAATAATTGGTACTAATATCAAAATAAGTGTTTGATATATAGAACATTAGTATATATTCATTAAATATAAATAGTTCCAATACAGTCCAACTACAAACTATATTGTATCTAACAACTCAACTTCAGTTATCCAATATCCAAAGAAAAATATAAACAAACAAGAAAACTATTAAAATTCACAAATTTTATATTTGAGCAGTCATTTTTCCTTCTCTGAGTGCTGCAACTAGTAGCAATTTTTCCATCTCAAAAGTGTTGTACAGAATTATAGATATTAATAAAGTTTCTTTGATTTATGTTGAAAGCATATACATTTTATTCTTCCTTTATTATCATTTCCAAATTTGATGTACAGTAATGTGCTAAGTTTTATACTAAAAGTTTTACAAAATTTTAGAACATTAGAAAAAGTTGATACTGACTTAAAAACATCAAATCTGTTAATTAGAGAGATCCTAATTTCTTGATAACAAAACTGCTATTATGTTTTTATAAAAGAAAAAAAGTTATTAAAAAAAGATTACCACCCACAGTGTATTTAATAGCAATAAAAGTCAGATATTTTGCTACTTATTTTAAAAATTAAAATATATTTAATTTTTTAAATATTTTATTATTTCATTGAATACAACTCTTCAATTGATTAGTAATAACTATTATTATTGTTTTTAAAATTTTGTTTATACTATAATCTTAATTTGTATATGTCTGCTATACATATAAAAGTACCTGTGTTATATATTGTAATAGTCTAAAAATGGGGGTATATGCTTCTTTTAATGCCCCATAGATTTGGCAGGCATTTGTAACTGAATAAAAAGTTACCCTACAGGTTTGGGCAGCATAACTGAAATGAAAAGATGGTACTGAAATAACCTTTATTCTCACCCTTAAAGTTAGGTCATCATTTATAACAGATCGGATATGATAAGGCCATGTCCTGAAAATTGTGACACTATTTGCAACAATAAATACATGTGTAAGCTAACCTTTATTATAGTCCGAAAAGGTGCAATAGGAAATAACTTGAATGTAGTCTGAATAAAATATTTATAGCCCAGTCACTGGTCACCTTATGTAATAGAGTGAAAATGAATCAGGAAGTTGGACATCATTTGTAACTGAATAAAATATAAATCAAAGGAAAATAATGCTAATTTTATAATGCCCATAAATAATAGTATCATTCATAACAGATTAAATATAATATACTAAGCTAATCAATATCACTCTATAAATAATCATTAAGTATTTAAAATAATGTTTTATCTAATCACATATCTGACTATTAATGACACTAAAACAAACAGTGATGATAATCTTTATTATAGCATCATGAATTTAAGCAGCATTTAGAATAAACAGAAAACAAACCCAATCATTACTTCAAATACCCCATATACACACCTTATTTAAAATATATTAAAATATATTAAAATAAAGCAATTAAACCAAATATCACTCTCAAAATGATGATATATGCTTAAGATATATTTCATTTATAATCAAATAAAAATAATAAATCATTCAACAACTAAATTCTAGTATACCTAATGAATCAAACATTGCTTATAATAATATAAGCTTATACTAAAATTTAACAATGTTCATAACTAAATAAAATATTTTATGAATGATTAAGATAAGTATTTTAGTATGTGCTATAAGTTTATAATATTCATGATATCTAAATAAATATATGACTCCATAATTAATTTAAATCCTAGTTTAATAAAATGATAAATATTACTAACTTAGTCATGCCATACTCATATATTAATTACTATTACTGATTATACTATTAATAACAAGATAAAATATTTAATAATGTTGTAATATCAATAAACCTATAAGATAATGTTGAATATATAATATTCAATCATACTGGAATATAAAAGAAACAGTGGATTTCTATTGGATATTTAAATACAATTAACTAATATCAATTTATTTTAAATTTCCTGTATCTAAATTATTAAAACTGTAATAGTTAATTGCAGTTACAATCCACATTAATTACATTTTAAATATAATTAAAGCAAATTATTTTGACTCATAACAAAACAAAATATACTACTGTCAGATTTATAATTGAATAAGATTACAATTTTATTTACCTATTCAATCAATAATAATTTAGTAAAACATGCAAATATTTAATTATGATTATCATATAAAGTTTATATCTAGTCAAATAATAACTATAGATTTCAATAAAAAAAATATAACTAGACTCACCAATTCTGGGATTTGATTTCTGGATTATGTGATATAGTTATTTCAAATAAATTTTACGATATAGTCAGTTTATCTTATCTTATTCGAATATTATTAATCAATGAATCAATTTGCACAATTAGATAATAATCAGATAAGTTTATTGGTTTTAAGTTAAATTAAAATTTATTAATAAATAAATATCAATTATATAATAAAAATATATGTATATGATGAATAGATTGTAAACAAGCAATATGTAACTTACAATCTAATTACATGTACAGTAGATTATCAATTGACATTAATCCCATGTTTACATATATGATTGCCTATCAATCTCCAATTATTTAATACCAAATATGAAACATGTATGTCTATGTAACATGAATGTTTGAAAAATGTTCATACTTTCTGAGATACAAGAGTTTAGTATATACATCTTCCATAATTAATATATATACAAAGATGAATTTTGTTATTTGATAATATGAATTTAAGAGAACAAAATAAAGTGAATACTTATTGCGATAAAATCTTTGTTGTTAAAATGTCAAATATTAAAATAATAATTAGTATGCCACAAGATATAGATTTAAATTTAGGAAAACATAACTCTTATATTTTGTTATGTGAATAGATTACTAATTAATTTAAAATTATATATTATTTATCAATAAACACCTTACATTTTAAATGAAGAGAAATAAATATATATGTATATCAATAATAATGACAAATATAAACGAATGACTTGAATGAGTCTTTAAATACTATATTTCCAGAATGGTATCATAGTTCTGACGTCTATTTCAAACTACAAACCAATAGTATGTCTTTGTTCCAGAGAAGATATATATTCATGAAAACTTAAAATCCAAAGTACATTTTATTGATTCTGATGTTTTATGTATATATCCAAACTATTCCTTCAAATAATAATTATTTAGTTTATATGACATTACACACATAAGTACTAGCTTATATTCATGATGATATGAGATATTCTTTCATGAATATTATTCTAAAATATTATGAATGATATGATGAGAAATTAAACTGATATGTATCTTAGAAAAAATTGATCAATCGATCTAATAAAATTATACAGGTAAGTAGATTTGACTCTTGAACATCTTCTGATGTTTGTTGTTTATCTTTAAAATATAGGTAACATCCATTTTAGAGGATTAAAAATATTCTGATGGTTTATAACATAATGAAGTAATTTTGGTGATTTTTTTCCTTTTATAATAAATTGTCATTTTCCCACAAAATTTTCTCAATATGTTGCCCAGTTCATGGGCAGATAATATTGTTTATTGTCCATACATTTTGTTCAGTTAATTATATACTTTTAAGATAAATAAAAAGAAATCATGTAAAGAAATTTATACATGCTTCTGTTTAAAGCTAAAACAAGAGAGAGAATGAGTTCAAACTATTCAGTTCTATTTATAAGATTTTTATTATTGATGTCAGTGACTATACTAATCCTCTATATTCACTCATTAAGCAATTTCCAGCAGCATTCTATAACTAAAAAATCTTATTACACCATAATGATAAATAAAAAACTTATTTTACAATTATTATATATAATAAATATTTACATTTTTAATATACAAGTACTATTTTTCATTCTAGCATAAATTAAACAATTTACACTACATTTTTAATATTTTAACATTGGAAATATATTTTTATACATGTTTTCTCAGTATAATACATCATACAAATAAAAAGGATAAAGATATTTGAAATATTAAATATTTATTTGTCTTGTTTATAATTTGCTATAACAAATACAATAATGAAAATGAAACATATAACGAAAGAATAATAATTTCATTCAAACTATTTGCTTTATTATTTATATATTTATTTTCTTTTTTAAAATGAATACAGTCAATTTACAATTTTACAATACAATTAATAATAAACAATTTTATATTAATATTATTGTCATCATAGCAACACAGTTCAATGTTTCATAAGTTAATATATTCACCATCCAAATATCAAATGAAAGATAAAAAAAAGACTGACTTATTACCACATACTGAAACTCATTTCAAATTTCAGTAGGCACAATATATATATGCTTTATGAATAAACTATATATATATATTCTAGTCTAATCAATAATTATCACCAAAACACATACTATTACACACTATACATTTGTATGTGAGAGGGCTTGGACCAAAACAGCTTAATTCATGGCTTCATTGCACTGTTATCTAAAACAGTTTAATTCACAGCTCCACTACATTGTTATTATTTAATATTTATATGTAGAAAAAAAAGGGGGGGGGACCAATCAGTAAAACATTTTTTTTGGTTACTACTATACAAAGATGTATATAAGTAGAATCAATATTAATATACAGAATGTATTGTTAAGATATATGTAATAATATTTTAGATATTAACATTTTTGTAATAATTATTTAATATTTACATTTGTTTTGTTTTAAATTATTTTAATGAGATGTATGAAATTGAGTTGTATATTTTTTTTTACTTGCTCAGGATCCAACACAACTCTTCTTATTTGAAAGAACCTAGTGAGAATTTCTTGCATATTTGCAACATTTTATTTTTATAATTAAATTTTTATTTATATCTAATATTGATAATCTTTATATTATTTATTACAAATGTATGCTTTCAAATCATAGACATTCTAAAAGTTAATATTTGAATGTTGCAAATAGGAAATAAATTATTAAACAGAGTTCTTAACTATAACAATGCTGCTTTGTGTTATTGGACATAATTTTGTTTTTTCAAAAAGTTAGGAGAATAAAATACTTCTTATTTGAATTGCACTTTTGAAATTCAAAAGAAATTTAGGTTATATATCATTAAAAAAAATATCTTAAAATTTATAATTAAGCATATTGTTATTACAATTTTAAAAGAAATTTCTTTACCAGTGTTGTCAAAAACTATTCTTTCTAGCCAGAAAAAAATTGCTTCTGCTTTACCATAACAAACTTTTTATGATCTGTCATCTTAAAAATAAATATTTTCAAAATAAAATCTAATTATAGTCACATAGATTTTTGATTAAAAATAATTATTTTACATAAATATTGCACAAATAACTTTAAATATGAAAACAAGTGATTGAAATCACAATTTTTTTTTCCAAATGATAAATTCGATCATTTGTCCTGAGACAAAATAATCCATCAGAAATTGTCACTTTTATTGAGATCAAAATGGGGCATGTCTAGATACTTTCATATGCAAATTATATATTTTAATTTCCTAAAGATCTGGATGCTGCTGACATCTTCAGATTTTATTTTCAACTAATAATTTTAAAATGATTTCTATGATAAACAAAACAAAAAAAAACTGTGTACAATAATCTAATATTGTAGATAACCACAAAATAACAAAGGAAAGATATAGCAATTGCAGTGCCATCATAATGCCCAAAACAACAAAAAATGAGAATCATTGTCATTATTATGTCTGAAAAATTTGACAAAATTGTTAATCGGAAAGGCTAGATAACTAATTTTATTGGATTAATAACATTGAATCTGAACTATACTGATTATTAAAAACCTAATTGCACATCATTATTTGACCTATTCAATTATAGTCCTAGCATAAACTACTTATCTGTATGTTTATTGCTTAATTTTTTTTTAAAAAATAGAATAAAAATATTTAATGAGTGGCTTGAGTTTGTCACTAATGTGTATTTTTTTTAAATGTACAGTTTATGTTCATATATTTTTTTAAAAATAAATTTTCTAAAACAAAAAAAGTTAAAATTTTAAATTTGATCTATTTCATGTGTGGAACATTGTTGGTAATTTACCCTGTTTGAAATATCATAATTAGTTAAAGAATTTAAGACTATTTCTTATATAGAACACACATTTATCATGTGTAATTTTTTTTTTTTCGTAAACAAAATTTAAGAGAAACTATTAATAAACACATTTTAAAATTCAGACCTGTACAATTCATTATTAATTAGATAGGAATTTGTGATTTAAAAGTGGATCTAATCAGTGAATTTTGAAAAGAATATGTGAATGATTAGTAAATAAAAGTTGTGGACAAAGCTTTCTATAGAGAAGCTATATTACTAGAAAGGGAAAGTGGCAACTTATATACAGAGGATTCTCATTCAAAATTAATTGATTCTAGAGAAAGTTTAAATATTGAGTTTATAAATAATGAGATCCAAATTTTCAAATAAATAGTGTTAAGGTTTAAAAAACATAATGGGAAATTTACTGTTCAAGTGATCATGTGGCATTTAAACATTGGAAGTGATACAAGTGAGATATTTATTATCTGATATAATTAATTTTGTCATAAACTGAAGTAATACTGTCAGTTAATAAATTATTTTATTTAAAAGCAATTTTGAATTATTTAAAGTAGATGGATATTTATTATCTTATTGTTGAATTAAGTTGGATGCAGTCATTCTGGCTTTCTTGATTATTTGAATTGTATTGGCTACAAAATATGCATGTTTTTGTTGTATTTTTAAAAGAAATGATATGATACATATATATTTTCATATTTTTTTAAAAGTATTTAATAAAATGTTTAATACCATTCTATGAACATTAATCAAAGTTGTGTTGATAGTAAATTGATCTTTGTTTCTCAAATCTCTCTCTTATAGGTTATAAGATTTAATTGGGATCATAGCATAAATGCCATATTTTTTAGATATTTACTGCCATATCTGTATTTTGTTTATTTAGATTCCGGTTGCATTTTATTGTTGATTTAAAAATTCATTTATTTGTAAAAAACCATTATAAAATAAAGACTGCTGTTGAAGATTATGTTTAAAATTTCATTTAATGATGTTTGAGCAATCAGCTTAAGCTAGAGAATTTTTGATTTTAGTCATGGGAAGAGGGGGTATGGGGATGCATTTGCGATGCTATTTCTTTGATCAAAACAAAATAGTTAATAACTTTTGCTTTGTTAAAATCTAAATTGAAGTTTATTTTTGTTTTATAAACTATATTGAAAGATATTAATTGAATATATTTAATATCAAGTTATTTGGGTTTTATAAATGATTATATTTTGAACATTTCTACAGTATGTTTATTTAAATTAACTATATTAAGATATTCTCTCTATTACTTTTTATTATATGATCTGGAGGAGAGACTGCATTGTCATTCTCTGATAAAACAACTTTTTATTTATAATTAATTTCTATAAATGATATTAAACATTAAAAAAGTAATTGAATGGAAAGTTACTTTGGAAATAATGTGACGTGTAGCAGATAATGCTTTAATTCAAGAATCTTTGGCTCTCAAATCCATTTGACTACTATATTAAACTGCACAGGACAAAAGAACATATTATTTACATGTAATGTTGATCACAGTGCACATCATGAGCTTAAACCTACTGCTCTGAAAACCATTTAACTCAATACCAATCTTTCAAAAATGTTGTGTATTCACAATACTATTATTATGTTTTATATATTTAAAAAAGTTTGTGTTGTATAAAAAAAATAAGTCTTTTGTATATGATTAAATAAATATAACAAATGAATTAAATGCAAAAAAAAAATAATATTAATCATATAATAAATTACACAAATTAAAAATTGTGTATTCCATTAACTAAAATATATTTCACTTATTTTTTTTAGTACACTTATGTTTGTAATTACTGTAGAGCAGGGATGGGCCAGCTACCAATTGTGGTTCACCAAGAGATTTTGGAGTGAGCGCTTGAATTTAAAAAAAGTAAATAATGCTTCATTATGCTAGATTAGATAGCTATACATAAAATATATTTTTCACACACTTGTGGCTGGCTAACAGGTGAAAATCAGCTCTTTACAATTGAGATGACTATACGCAGTCAGATGACATATGCACATTTGTTTGAAATGCACATTGTGTTCATTGATTACAAATTTATTGGCAGAAATACTTTTCCTGTGCAATACAAAGATGCAACAGGGAACATTCAGAATGCTCAGTTAGTCACAAAGTCAATAGTTGTGTTTTTTTTATTATAACAGGTGCAGAGATTTAATTAATTTATCATGACAAATTAGTATTTTACTATATGTCTGAAATAATTACAAAGAAAAGAAAGACATACAATTTTAATACAAGAAGAATAGTTTTCTTCACAATAATAAATACAAAATGTGCGTATCATGGTTGTCATGCAAATGTGTCACTTCTAAAAAAAAGAAGGAAATACTTAAAAACAATTTGAAACCATGCATGTAATATATAAATGGTGGACCTTGATATTTTGAGAATATTACAAGTAGCGCTTACTTTGAAAAAGTGTGCTCACCTTTGCTGTAGAATGTTTACTGAATTCCATATAATATTGCTTCTATGTTTAATAAAATGTTATCCCATAGCAAATTAGAAAAAAAGTTTTGTTTTTTGCTTTGTTATACAATTTATTAATTGCACAAATTAGAAAATGTTAATTATTTACAAAAATATATTTTATTATTTCTCTTATTTTTATTTAATATAATCTTAATTATAATAGAATTACAATATATTTAAACTGATGTAGCTTCTCTACCTATGACAAATTATAGCAGTTCACATTAAAAAAATATAGTAGTATTTATTAATAAATTGCATTAAAAAAGCTTTATTATGTTTTCTGTATAATTCAATGTTTTTAATAGATGTGTTTTACATTTGAATCCCAGATTTGGATGTTTAACAGAAAGATTTCAGATTACACATTGAAGAGAAGTGTTTCAGGTACCAAAGAGGTATCACAGGCAAAATATGTGGATGAGAAAAGAAATGTGTATCATTTGACATCATTGAAAGAATTAAGGGTGTGAAATGAAGTTAGTTTGAACATGATACTAGAAGAAGTGATAGTAGGTGGATATAACTGAAGTTTAAAAATGGATTCAAAGAGGTTGTAAAAGGTGTAGAAAAAGACTCTGTGAGATAGATAAGAAAGTTTGCTGGAGTGCTGTGAAGAAGAAAAATGATGCATTAGAGCAACTGGATTAAACTCGAGAGACTTTTATTCTACAACAAAATAATAAATTGAAAATAATGATGATGATGAATAAACATAAATGATTTTTTAAACTAAGTGAATTTTTAAAGTTTTATTTAGATTATTTTTTTAATACAATTTATACATGGCATTTTCATATAGGTTAGTGTATGTGGTTAATAACTTGCTTAATTAAAATTTTTATTTATTAACTTTTATCAATTCTTAATTTCAAACTATTTTTTTTTTAAAGAAAACATTGCAAGTTTTTGATACATATTGAATCTTTGGTAATAAATTAAATTTTTTACTATAGAAATTAATTATAATATATTTTTATTCAAACTTTTAATATACAATTATATTTAGCTAACTTATGATTCAAATAGAGATAGATCTTTACATATTATCCTGATAGTTACAGTATATTATCCACTGTCCATGCAATTATAAATAAAATTTATTAAATCTTTCCTAGTTTTTATTGTCACTCTCTTGTGGACAGAAAATAGTACTTTTTAAAGTTACTTTTTAAATAATTTTTATTTTATTTTGCAAACTTATATAAATCTGAGATGATTTTTTTTAACAGATTAATTAATTACTTAATTATGAATTTGAGAATTCATGATCAGTGAGTACAACTACAATAGGAATGACCTGAATATATGAATATACATATATCAAAATTATCCCAAATTCATGACTAAACCAGATTAGACAAAAAAAAACTCTAAAACACAACCAATGGTTTCACTACTACAAACAGACTTCAAATAAAAAGGACTAAAAGATAACAAATTTATACTAAATATTATCCATAATTTCACTTATATCCCACACACACTTAATATTAAAATAACTTTTTAAACAAGTTAATTGCTTCAGAATCATAAATTTTTAATAATAACATTTTTTAAATTCTTCTTTTTATTTCATTTCTTTCAAAGAAGATAACCTCATCAAAACTAATAGGGTAGTTTGTATCTTTTTATAGATATATATAATGCAGAACTGATATATTTATTTCTAACCCTACTTTAATGTACTTTTATCTTTTCATTTAAGCTCAAACAAATCTCACCTATATATACCTTCTTACAAAAACAAGGAATAATGTACACTATTCCAGGAATATTCTTTCTATCAAAAATTTCCTTTGTATTATTTAATAAATTATTTAATGTAATATCCCTTTTCCAAGCAATTTTTTTTATTTCCAAACCAATATACTATTATTACATTCAATTTTATAAGAAGACTAAAATAAAATCATATTTTTTTTATCCTTCACATTATTACAATTCCTATTATTATTTAATAGAACACTTTTAACGGATTTATCAGAATAGAAAATACTCAAATAATCTTCATAAAATTGACTTTTTGAAACAAAGCAACCTCATTAGAATTATTGGTAATAGTATGAATACTGAACCCTACCGCTTGATGGCGTTTTTCACACAACACACATTAATATACTGTTTTAGCAGCCTAACTTCCGGCTAACACTACAACATTGTTTAGAGCCGTAACAGGCCACCTAGAGGGTGATGTATCCTATGATTACATAATGAAATATTACACCCATTGACTTGCAACAGTATTCCTCAAGTGAGCGCAATTCAACTCTCGCTATGGTCTGATTTGATGGTGGCCATATTTGAAGGATGCAAAACTATCAAAAAATTCATTGTGGAAAAATTTTGAGAAAGCGTAGTGGATTTGGTATTACATATTAAGAATTGTCAGGCCATCACACACGCTTCCTGACGATTTTGAACTGCACACAACCTGAAAAGGTTAGAGTTTTCAGCAGAGTTCTGCCAAGTTCACATGCAAATGCACGTTTACGCATGAATCCATGCGAGAACAGTAAAATGTCGGTGCGGCAAGTGTTCAAAATTGGTTGAAGGGGAGTGAATTGCCGGCCACAGAAGTTGACGCTGTTGTGTTTTTTCAGAAAGAGAACAAACATCCTGCCAGATGCGAAGCTATGCGTTTGTGGGAGGAGCATGGTTTTAGTCAATTACAGGATCTGGGAAATTCCATTGCCACTTCTGCAAGCGTACCTGGGGTCTGTGTGAGGGAAGTTGGTTGGATGGCTCCAAAATCCCGTTACAGCTTTGAGGCTCATCTCCTGTTGGAGTCAAACTGTAATTCCCTGCCCCCCCTAAAAAAATGTTTTTTTTTTTTAAAAATGAACTGTTTAATTAAGGCTTTTTGAAAAAGGCAAAAAACAAAGGAAGAACTTTTCGCTATCATATAAAAGTTTCCGTAGTGTAAATATTAAAAAAAAAACCCACCTTATAATAAGAAAATAAAAGACGATAATTAAAAATCAAACTAACCTCCTCTCCACCCTCTAAAAACCAACTATTGGTTTATTAAAAATGAATTGATTAATAAGGCTTTCTAACAAAAAAAAAGTCAAAATCAATAAAAAATCGATAATTTAAAAGCAAATCAACCCTCCTCCAATAATTTGTATATTTTGTTAATCTATCTCTTTATATGTATTCTATATTCGAACACATTTAAAATTAATATGTGAAGTTTCCAGTACCTCGGCAAAAGATACTAAAAGACAAGAATTAAAATTCAAACCAATCCCCATCCACCCTCTAAAAACCAACTGTTGGTTTATTAATTAAAACTGAATTATTTAAGGCTTTAAAAAAGAAGCTCAAAATCCAAAAAAAAAAAGGTGATAATTTAAAAGCAAACCAAATCCCCTCTACCATCTAAAAACAAAGTGGTGTTTGTTTATTACATTTTTTTTTACCATAGTTTTATGTAAAGAAACAGATAATTCAAAATCAAAAAAAAAAGAAGCTCAAAATCAAAAAAAAAATGTCAATAATTTAAAAGCAAACCAATCCCCCCCTATACCATATAAAAACAAAGTGTTTGTTTATTAAAAACGCAAACAAAAAAACATACGAGTTTTATGTATAGAAAGTGAAAAAAAATTTTTTTGCACCAGTAGTATTCTGCAAAGAAACGGACGGCCTGAGAATCAATATATTGATGTGCATTGGGCGAAAAAGAGCGTCATCAAACGGTAGGGTTCAGTATTCATATTATTACCAAATTATTTAATTTTTTATTTCTATAACAATGTACATATATAATATAAAAACATTGCAACAGAAAATAAAAAATAAAATTAAATAAACCAACTATATTTTCGATGTATTAACTTTATAATCTTGGTAATCAAACGAAAAAAGAAATTGGAATTAAATTGGATTAAAGAGTCTGAAAAGATGAGGAAATTTTTAATTTAGATTTTAAAATGAAATGGAGTTTTAATTTCTTATATAATAAAATGACTGCTAAATCATTTAATATTAGAAGTGTATCAGTGTGAGATCTCAAGTACAAATGTAACAAATTTATGGGTTTGAGAGCATTTTTGCACTGAAGCAACTATTTATGTAAGTTTGAATCTGTTAAAATTGAGAATTTGAAATTGTATATTTTTGATATAAAATATGGTTTCAATGCAACTGATATATATATATGTTGAGGATTTTAAAAGAGTTATTATGTGAGAGAACAGAAAAGTTAGAAATCATAAAAAATGGATGGTGTAACCACATATTGGAAATAAAATTGGAAAGATATATGCAGATGAGTTCAATGTTAAATTTAGGTTTCTTAAAAATTTGAATAGTTGATTAATAATATGAATGATAAAATAGACAAATTAGGATAGTCTAATGTCTTATATGTTGTAGGGTGCAGCCATTTAGAGTGTCCATATATATATACTATGGTGAAACAAACACAAATTTGAGAACAAGATTAAAAACTGATTCACTTATAAACAAAAAAAAGCTAAATCTGATTTGAGAAATGTCTGTATCTCATAGTTATGAAAAAAAATATGGATATGGTTTTGATTCTGATATTATTGAAGTGATGTATGAAAAAAGAAATTATAGAAAATTAAAGATTAAGGAGGCCTGTTTTTTTTTTTTTTGTATAAACATTTGATTAATCAGAGAGCAAATAGCATTCTAATAAGCAAAAATTGAATTTTTAAAATATTTAACAATGAAATAGTGTATTTTTTTTTGTTTGATTATCATGATTATGATGTTTAATGCATCAAAAGTATACTTGGTTTATTTAAGTTAATTTTATATTGTAATCTGTGTTACTGTGTTTATATCATTTACAATAATGACAGAGATTCAATCTATTATTCATTTATATATATATATATCATAATAACAATATAAATAATAAATATAACAGTAATTAAATATAAATTTACAGTCTTTCAATCTGCAGAAGTATTTTTGGTTAATTCCTTAACCCTCCTCAACTGCCATTAGAATGCAATAACGGAAGCAAACATCAACTTAAATCCCATGAATCCCAAATTTTAACTTTAGCAGCTTGTTTATTGATTATATTCATTTTATTTCTATTTATTAAAATTGTCTCCTTAATTTTTATTTTATTACCATTTCGCTCTTCATGAAGAATCTTAACATTTTCAATATCAAATTTAAATTTATATTTACTTATCCTTTCATGAGCCAAGAAAACTGAAGCAGTCATATGTGTCAAGTAAAAAAGTAATATCGTGTATCAAATTTTTTGTGGATGTATGTTATGTACAGGTGAATTGAGGTTCACTATAGAGAAAAGATTAAAGGAGCATGAATTGTTATATAAGCATGTGAAAAGTAAAAGGAATAATGATTTAATGACTGCTTCAGTTTTTTGGATCATGAAAGGATATGTAAATTTAAAATTTAAGTTTGATCTCGAAAGTGTTAAGATTCTTCATGAAGAGAGAAACCATAATAAAAGAAAAATTAAAGAGGCAATTTTAAAAAATAAAATGAATATAATTAATAGACAAGCTGCTATCGTTAAAGTTCAGGATTTATGGTATTTGAGTTAATGAAATTTGCTTCCATTATGTTTTTTTAAAATTTAACGGCAGTTGAGGAGAGTTAAGGAATTAACTGAAAGTACTTCTGCGGATTGAAAGATTGTATATTTATATTTAATTATCATTATATTTATTATTTATGTTGTTATTATAATATTTTTTAATTAACAGACACTTTATTTGTATATAAATGTATGCAAAAATAAGTTTGTGCTAATGCATAGAAGGATAAGTATATAAGTATATCTAACCATGCATTTATGGGGAAAAAAATCCATATATATTACTAAATTAACTCACAAGCTAGATGTCTAAAGAATGATTTAAACTAACTTGTAAATAGTACCCATCTTTTGTTGTATCACTGACAATCTATTTTTCCAGATTAAAGATGATCATCTTTAGCTCACATTCAGTTTATTATATAATAATAAATCAAGCTTTGATACTTGAAAAGATAGACATTTTTTAGTAGTGGCAATATTTGATCTTATATTAATCAAGCCAGTTTATAGTTTAAAATGATTTAATGAGCACATAAATCATTTTATGGCTTATCAAATAAATAATATTAAGTCTATAAACATATTCATGGAACAAATAAATCCTTATACGTTACTAAAATAACTTAATTTAAATTAATATTTGAAACTATAAATTGGAACTTTTTTAAGTATCAGTATTTTATTTATTACTATGTATTATTGTATAACAAACAAAGGTCATGTAAAAGTGATCATTTTTATTTGGTATAAAAGATTAGCATTGATATAATAAAATATGAACATTATTTTTTAAGTTCGTTCAAAGAATTCTTTGAGGATCTAATTTGTGAATTATCTTAGTAATTTATTTGGATTTATTTGTTCTGTGAATAGGTCTATATTCTTAGCCTTATATATTTGATAAACTATAAAAATTTTTACTTGCTCATTAAAATCATTATAACCATGAATATTTATTTTGGAATAAATATTCTATTCATTTGATATATTTATAATAAATGGAAAAAAAAAATCAAATTCTAGTCATAATTTTGACATAGTCAATCTGTCTAGGACTGATATTTGGATTCCAAACATTAAATAGTCAATAAACATCACATGATCACCATTTCTTATGCTTGCTCATAACTGTTATTAAAACAGGCAAAACTCTCTATACATTTAGAGAGTTTTGCCTGTTTTAAATTTAAATAATGTTGAGACTTTCCAAATAGATGTTAGTATATTTAATCAAGAGTTTATCTAAACATATTTTTATCATGTACTGAGTAATCAGTGCAAATGATGTTTTCTATAACTAACACCATAAGTTACCACTGTATGCAAGAAGATGAGATGACGAATATAAAACAACTACTTTTAAAATGCGCATCATTGAAAGAAGAAATGGATAAAGTATAATAAGATTAGAAGAAACCTGAAGGTGAGAGGAAAGAAAATAAATACTGTTTTTTTTCCATTTTTAGTTTATTTAGAATTTTATGTTTAATTAAGCAAATTTGATAGTTCAATATTGGAACTGATGAAGCAGCTTTTTTTAACATTACATAGAAGAAAACAACAAAATGTAGCAATATGTTAATGGCAGATTGAAAATGGGAAATGACTGGGAAGAAATAGATGAATATTAAAAGAAGTGAATGTATAATTTGAATAATGGGATCATTTCCAGGCTTAATTGCCTTCATAAAAATTTAAACCAGCTTTTGTGATCTGGAAATAATAATAGTTTTCTATACTCAAGAATGCAAATTGAAAAGTTTCAAATAAATCAATTATTCTTTGCATAAAACTTCTTCCCTCCTTTGTGGGGGAAAAAATATTCTACATTATCATCATCATCATGATGTTTTTTCTTTTAGAAAATTTAAAATAATAGAAACTACAGCTATTGTACTAATTATCATTTTGTCGTACCTTTTGTATGAGTGTAGGACTAAATATATATATATTTAACAGGAAAAAAAATGTATCTATGTAATCTAACATATGTAAGTGAAAAGTCTGTTATTTTTCTGCAAATGAAATATAAAATAAAAACCTAAAACATTATATGTATAAAATATTTATAATAAAAGTGTCAAAAACTTCTGTGATATATAAATATGAAAAGTCTAATATTTTTCAATATAAAAAATGTGAAACATTCAACTAATGAAATAGAGATCTTGTATTTGAAAACCAATATTTCAAGTGCAAAATACAAAATAGAAATCTTAAAAAATATATATATATAAAATATATAATACCAAAAGCACAAAATATTGAAAGCCTGAATTCTTGACATCTCTTTATAAAGCCTATTATTTTGAAATATTTCAATATATAAACTTTGTTCTAAGAAAATAGTAACTTACTACTATAATTTTATTGTATATAATTAAAAATTAATTTTTCATACTTTATTGAAACATTAAAAAAAAGATAAAAATGTATCTTTTCTTTATGAAAGCTCATTAGACAAGTATAGATCAGATCAAGGCTCCTTGGATATAATTTTCATACTAAAAACAGGAAACTTTGGTTTCCAATGATTCTAATTTCTGCCTATTAAAAAGCATGGAATTAGAAGTGGAATTAATTGTTGAATATTCAAAAATGAGAATTTAATTTAGCACATGCCACAAAAATCATATTTCACTTTAGTTAATAGATGGGGCTGAGATATGAAATGGAATTGACTATTACGCTAAACAATCGGATGCTGCATGAAAAGTTAATATTATAGTTATATACTAAACATATCTTGTGCTCTTATAATTCCTGATGTTTTTCTTAATTTTTTAAAAATGAAATCCATTTATAATAATTATTATTTGTGATCCTCATGTAGCTTTTTTTATAACTCCTTTTTTTAAAAAAACAAACCATTACAAATAATATTTAAAATGGTTTATATCATGTAAAAATTGAGGGTACTTATGTATTAGATCTGCTGTGATGAAAATCGATGACACAAAAAAATGTCTAAAGATCGAATAAAACACATTTGCTATGTTGTAAAAAGGAAAATAATTACTTTTTTTATATGAATATTAGATGTTATAATCAGTAGAAAGTTATTACTTAAAATGTTTGTTTCGTTAATTTTACGATTTTTTGCTGTGATGTCATGAAAGGATGTTTGGATAACTAATTGTTTATTTGGTGACAGTAAGGTGTATGTGTGATTTACTGTGTGTGAGAAGTTTATACATGTGGCATATTATCCTGAGAAAAACACAAATTCCTACACAAGTGATGACTTGTAAGCTATTGGAATACAAATATTTTTGTGTAAATCCTAACTTCAGTCTGCCCCAGTGATTGTAAGAAATAATCTTTTGCTTTTCTTCTTTATTGGAATAAATATATATTGTTAAAAATTTAATTGTTGCAGCATCATTTCTTGCAAAAAAAATGTAAACACATGTTTGTTTATTTTCAGTAAATAAAGTTATAAGTTGCCATTTTGTACGAAATAAGAATTAATTCCCATCATTTTTGCAAATAATTTGATTTGCTTCAATAAGTAAATATGTGTTTGTTTATTTCCACTAAACAAAGTTTATAGGTTACCATTTTGTACTAAATAAAGTTATTTATCATCATTTATCAAAATTGATGGATTAAGTTTGTCAGAAGATCCAGTGCAAACGATATTTTATGAACACTGGATTAATACCTGTGTGACAATTCACAGTGGGTTTATTACGTAAGTATCAAATTGAGATTATTATAGCAGTAAATTTTTAACTGAAATCAAGATTTAAAAAAAATCATTTAAAAAGTAGATTTAAATTTCTTATAATCTTTTTAAAATTAAATTCAAATGAAACCTAATAAGAAATTAAACTAAACAGAATTAAAATATATATGTTGGGTTATTTCCATCATCTAATATTAAGTATTGAATGTCTTTAGAAAAATTAAACTTTATTTAAATTTTTAAATTACATTCAATTGTTAGTAATAGCATGCAGATTAGTATATGAATAATGTTTCAAGAGGTCTTCTCTTCTTCAGGTGTTGCTACCCTGACTAGTGACAGTACTAGCATGGGATTCAAACTTGCACCCTTAATTTCTTGAATATTGACTTTTAAGGTAATACTCTAATCAGCTGAGCCATCTTGCCAAAGGCAACACTCATTAGAAATTTTATATACTTATCTATGAGGTTCCTCCTGATTTCTCCATGTTTTTCTAAGAGCAAAGTTGATTAGTGGTTTCCATACATTATATGTATTCACACTAGGTTGACTTATGGGGTTATTCACCATTATCATGTGAGCAGCTTCTTTGAATTTTATTTTTTCTACCTTTTCTTCTCCAATATTTTTGTGTTTCCCCAATTCAACATATGTTCAATGGTATATATATGATTTGCTATCTTAGATACATCAGTTTTTTTTCCTAATCATCAGTTTGTGATTTTGCAATCACTTTTCAATGGGGTGACTAGTCTCACCAATATATATTCTTCCACATTCACATGGTATTTCATAGATGCAGGTTTTGGTTTTTAGCATTTCAAGTTTAGACTTTGTAGTTGTTAGAATTCCTCGTAGTGTGATATGACTCTGGAAAGCTGTTCTGATGTTATATTGATTGCAGATTTTCTTTAATTTTTTCTGCTATTTTTGGAGTATATAAATATATTACAACACCAGTATGTGTACCAATGAACATATGTTGAATTGGGAAAATACAAAAATATTAGATAGAGAGGAAAAGATACAAGAAGAAAATTCAAAGCAGCTGCTCCCATAACAATGGTTAATAACCCTATAAGTCAATCTAGTGTGACTATACATAATGAATGGAAAATACCAATCAACTTTGCTCTAAGGAAAAAATGGAGAAATTCAATATTCACCAATTTAAGGGTCCAGGTTTGATTCCTATGCTAGTTCTGTCATTGGTTAGGCAAGCAACACTTGAAGAAGAGAGAATAATACCTCTCATAACATTGTGCATCTACTAACTTGTGTATTATTACTAAATAAAGTTTAAATTTCTAAAGGCATTCAATGTTTAATATTAGATGATGAAAATAGTCCAGTATATAACTAAAATGTCATCATCACAAACTTTCTGAAATATGATATGCTGCTCCTATTTATCAGCAGTGATTTGTTTTCTCAACATGCACTATTTGTATAAGTATGAAATAATCAATGTATCAAGATGATAACATGTTAGATGGATATTTGTTTGACATTATCATTTGACATCAATTGATTATTTATATTTACAGAATTCATTTAGAATGCGGAGAAAAAGATTATTGTTTTCAAAAATTCCCTAGTAGTAAAATTTTTTAATTGTTCTATTTTTTTGTGAATATAATTATTTATATATGATAAATATTTATATTGATTTTTTAACTGCATTTTTATTATAACGCTTCTTTCTTCCTCAATAATTAATTTGGCTCTAATTATTCAATCTATTATGCCAAAATTTAATTCATTGTGAACTGACCTTTTTTGCACTTTTTTTTTATTATGCAGATGCAAATAAAAAATGTTCAAGACAATTTGCTGCTGTATCAAAACATCAACACAATTTAACTGAATGAAATTAATTTAATCAAATCAAGATAGAAGAACAAAAATTTAGATCCTTTAGTTATCTTGAAGAATTAATACAGCTAAAACAACAACAACAACAACAAAAAATTAATCTGATTAAAATGCACAAACCAGAATATCTTTATGTGCCTTATTTTATCAATAATTATCCACACTATCTCATACAACTGATACACATGACCACACACATATAGAAAAGATAAATAATCACCAATATCCGTATTTCGTGCTAAACCAGCACTCATCAGTTGGTTCAGATTATCATCTCCCGCATTTGAAAATCTGAGTTCAAATCCCCTATACTTACAATTAAGGTCCCAGGTTTGTGAAGAGTGCCTGGTTTTCAAATATTTATCAATAATAAAAAATAAACCTCATAAATATTTTCTAACCAAAAAAAAAGTAGTATTAAGCAAATTTATATATTATAATATATAAAACATTCAAAATATTGAACTTTAAATTTACAATATATAATGGAACCTCTGTTATTTGCTGTTCTAAAATTTCTATAATATTATGTGATTTATTGGATAATAGTTCATGCTTTGTTTGTTTACAGTTATGTATTGAGAGATGGCTCTATCCTTAAATAAACATTAAAAATGGTCATGCATTTTTATATATTGTAATGGTAACTGCCCTTTTTAAACAATTGGCACTAATAAATTAACAATAAAATGAAAAACAATACTGTCGAGAGGTCAGCGATGGCTGCTTTTACAAGCAGTTGTCCCGGGTTAGCGGGTTCGCTTCCTGGCTGATGCTATGACACATGAGAAAAAAAAAATTAACTTTAGTCTAGGGGAATGTAGATAACTAACAGGCAATCATGTACATGGTTGAGTGACTATACTATTTTATTTAATTATCTAGTCACGGATAACATCAGATTGAACATACATGAAATCAAATCTTTATGCAGATTCAATCATATTTCCTGAATGCTATCTCCCTCCACCCTAATACTGTTATTAAATGAGAAATTAAATAATCAGCTTGGAATTTAGATGAGAAATAAACAAGTAACAATAACAATATCCTTAATTATAGAATTATAATACTAGTAATAATAACAACAACAATAATAATAATGATGATGATGATGTATTCAGATATTTACATTTATGATTGTATGAAGAGTGCACGTGAGAGTAAAACTCTTTGGGGAGTCATAATTCCTCAAGAAAGAGTTTATAGCAAATTCATTCAATTACCTTGATATCTCTATGAGTGTAGACATATTTTGATCTCCATGAATGTAGATATATGACTATTAAAATCATTAATTTTAAGCATCAGCTAGCAATATTAATATTTTAACTTCTTATGATTTATTTCATTGTAGTTTTCCTATGAGATTTTTCCAGATATTTAACATTTCCTCTTACAGTTCATTAGAGGCAAGTTTTTTATATTTGAAGTGTCAAATGTTTTAGCTTTAGATAGTAATTAACAGACTGGCAGGATCAAAGTTAATTTTAAGGCATTCTATTGTTTACACCATATTCAGCTACACTATTGGAAATGTCAGGAAAGGCATTCTGGAGTTTTATCCCAGAGATTGCATAATGTTTACTTAAATAATAATTAAAATTTTTACTGACTTCTCCAGTAAGTGACACAATGAAATAACAATAACTTCCACCTTTTTCTAAAGAAAACGATTGACAAAACTTCAATTGGTTCTTTTTTAAAAAAATAATAATTCTTTATTTTAAAATATAATACATTTTATTTTTGCAATTATTATTATCATTTTCAAAACACTTTAAAATATATTTTATACACATGATTTTTAATATATTTTAGAATACATAATAAAGAAAAATGCATATAAAAGCTATGCCTGTAAACTCAGCCATGAGGGTTACAATATATATATGCAGATATCTTAACATTTACATCTATAGTGCATATATATGTACAGACAACTGCATTATAATTTGAAAAATTAATATAGCATAGACATAAAAATGGTTTTATATTTAAAATAAAATTCAAAGCATTTTTTTTTGTGTTAAATATTTGTTAATGATTTATTTTATTTTCTATTTATATCACTGAATTAAAGAAAATTAAGAGATTTGTGGGTTTTTTTTTTAAAAAAAAAAAAGGTTAAATTCACTGTACACAATAGACGACAAATAAAAAATTAAAATACTAGAAGCAATTTATCTTTTTTGTTTATCTCATCTTAATAAGAATTTTTTTTTCTACTTTCTTCCTAATTTTATTAGTGATATGATTAACTTGTTCAAGATACAACTCTTTCCTCTCATATGTGAAAGACTTTAGTGACAATTTCATCAATATTTCAACATTTTATTATTACAATTAAGCCTTTTTTCTATATCATGTATAATAATCTTTACATTATTTATTAAAAAATGTTAGCTTACAAATAAAAGACATTCTAAAAATTAATATTTGAACTTTGCAAAATAGGCAAATAAAGTACCAAACTGATTCTTAACATCATGTCTATTCATAAACGTTGTAGAATGATATATTTCTTATCTGAGTTCCATTTTAAAATTAGAAATGAATTTTAGTTGAGACATTGCAAAAGTATCAAAATATTGCAAGAAATTTCTTTACCAGCATTTATGAAAACTATTCTTGTTAACCTGTAAAACAGCATCTGATTTGCCATAACTACGTTTTTATAATTTATCTTCTTAAAAACAAATCTATTAAAATAAAATCTAATTGTAATCATGTAGTTTTTTTGTTTTTAAATAAATATTTTACAAATATATTGCATAAATAAGCTTAAATATTTAAATAAATTAATGGATTTTTTTTTTTTAAATATTAAAACAAAACATAGTCTCAGAATTGCCTTCAGGCCAAATAATCTATCAGTTAGGTATTATTGGCTTGCTTTTATATTTAAATTTTATATGGATGTCTTTATGATACCAACATCTTCAGATTTATTTTCAAACTAATACTTTTAATTAATGATTATCTGCAAAATAGTGACCAAAAGCCTAAGCAATAGCAGCACCATTGTATCACTGCAAAAATGCCTCACAATTAATAACTTTGCAGTGACTAAATAAGAACACAGGGAAAAGAAAATTTAAATATAAAGCAATACAACTATTCTAAACATTACCAGAAATAATATTAAGTTTTCAAATTTACTGTTAGAAAAAATACCGTATTTTGTCAATTCGATTATAAATATATTAAATTTAAATATAGGCATACATTTTTTGCAAATAATAAGTAGATGAAAACTGATGATGATAAAATAAAAAAATACAATATCTAAGTGATATTAAGTCGATTACTGTAATTTCAAACAATTAATTGTACTAATAAGTAGTTTAAATGTAAACTAAAATGTTAAGATATTGTTTAAGTCACAAATTCTTTTGTTTCCTTTTTTTTTTTTTTTTTGATAGCAGATAGTCGAATTAATGGATGTTGATATAGTGAATAGGATAGTCCCATTAAAATTGATGGAAATATTTTAAATTTAAATAAATTGTACTTTATATAAGAAAATTTATTTTTCTGTATTTAATAAAAAAATTTTTGAATTAAAATGATTAAAAGTGCATCTTTCTAGTGTTGGGAATTTTTGATTACAAAAAATAAATGATTTTCATTAGAAACAGATTAATGCTAAGCAGAATGATTACTTAAATAAAAAAAGCTTTAAAAATTAAAAAAAAATTGGTACAATTTAAAAAGTTCAAATGCTTTTTAAAATGATTGAAATTCATATGAAAAACTGTTTACAAATATTGGATTTTCTTTTAATTAAGGTTTCAGAAACAAGACAAACAAATACCATTACAAATTTTCATGAATACACTAAATATTCTGTATGGATCCAATACTATATCAAACTTTAGACATTATGAAAAATTATGTCTAAAGCTGACCAAAGTAGAAAATCATTTAATCTTCTTATGTAAATGTAAATCTTAAGGGATAATTCCTAAAGGTTTGCAACTAAAACCTCCAATTCACTCCAAGAGAGCTGAGAAAATTACGCAGAGAGCAAGTGAAGCTCTGTTAAGAGAAAGAAAAAAATGCTCAAAGGTTTTCCAAGTTTTAAACCTTGCTTTTTATTAATAATGTAGAATGTTTTAAAGAATAAACTTACTGATGAAAACTTTACAAGAATTTCTCAGGCAGTAAGAAAATCATATTCTACATTACATAGAAAAATAAAAGAATGCCAAAAGAGAAAAAAAACATGCAGGCAAACCTACTTGAGTATATCAAAAAGCATAATGTACCAAACAGTGTACCAGATTCATCTGTTAGAAATCTCAGTTTTAAACATTTAACAGATGCTGAAGTTTCTATTCTTAAAAAAGTATTAAATTTTGACATAACATTGTCTAATATCCCTTTATTAGATATAATGGCAGCCACCAAGGAAGTCACCCGAAAATTGCTTTTAGAAAAAGCAGCAGAATTACACTGGAAAATAAAAAGAACACTTGACAAGTAACAAAAATTGAAATCAACATATCGTATGATGAAAGAAAAGCAGTTAAATCTCTCAAAGTAGATAATTTTATAATTGTTCTCCCTGCTGACAAAGGCAATGCAATAGTTGTAATGGATACAACTGATTATGACAAAAAAATATAAGAATTCCTTACAGTAGGCTAATACAGAGAAGTGGTAAACAATCCAATACTGAGTATAGAAACAAAGTTACAAGTATTACTCAGAAAGCATTCCAAGAATGTCAGTGATTCAGAAAAAAAATAAACCAACATCATATTTCAGCAAAATTCCTCATCTTTATGGGCTACATAAAATCCATAAGGATCATATTCTATTAAGCTCTATTGTTAGTTCTAGAAAATCACCTTGCCAAAATTTGTTAAGATTTGTTCTCAAAATTCTTATTCCTTTGGCATACAAGACCAAGTCCTTTGTCAGAGATTCTAGTCACTTTGTAGAATTAATCAAGAATATGAAAATTGAAAGAAATTGACTTACTGGTAAGCTTTGATGTGGAAAATTTATTCACAAAAATATAATGTGAAGAAGCATTGTCTATTATAAGAAAGATTAAATGGTGATAATACCTTACAAACTAGAACAACTCTTCCTATTGGTAATATAATGGAACTATTAACATTCTGCATAAAAACAACCTCCTTTCAATATAACACAGAATTCTTCCAACAAAATCAAGGAATGGCTATGGGCCTACCATTGTCACTCCTGATTAGCAATATTTACGTGGAAGAACTTGAAATCACAGTCATAAAGACTATTTCATATCCACCTAAAGTTTGGCTTCAGTATGTAGATGATACATTTGTTATATGGTTACATGGAGAAGCACTACTACAAACTTTCTGGATACACATCAACAATACATCCCCTTCAATTAAATTCACAATAGAATCAGAACAAGAACAAAAATTGGCATTCTTAGATATTCTTGTGAAAAACTCTCTCATGGCAAAATCAAAACTACAGTTTACAGAAAACTCACATTTACAGAAAGGAAAATACTTACCCTATAGATCCAATCACACCGAAAACACAAAACATGGAGTTATACTATCAGTATGAAACAGAGCAAAATAATTTTGTTCAGAAACCAGTGATTTGAAAAAAGAAATCTATATAGAACAAACTTATGAAAAATAGTTATTCATCAACTGTTATTAAGAGAACCCTAAATAGACAACAACAATAAAAAATGAACTACCAAAAGGAAAAAAATATTGGTACTGTAGTGTATCCATACATGCCAAAAATAGCAGACAAATTAAGGAAAATCTGCAATCAGTATAACATCAGAACAGTTTTCCAGAGCCGTACCACACTAGAAGGAATTCTAACATCTATAAAGTCTAAACTTGAAAGACTGAAAAGAAAAAACTGCATTTATGAAATACCATGTGAATGTGGAAGAACATCTATAGGTGGGACTTGTCACATTGAAAAGTGCTGCAAGAACACAAACAGATGATTAGAAGAGAGAAAACAGATGTATCTAGGGTAGTAGACCATGTATGTACCAATGAACTATGTTCAATTGGAAAAATACAAAAATATTGGATAGAGAAGAAAAGGTACAAAGAAGAAAATTTAAAGAAGCTGCTCACATGACAATAGCAAGCAACCCCATAAGTCATCCTAGTGTAACAATATATTATATATGGAAACCACTAATCAATTTTGCTCTTAGGAAAAAGTGGAGAAATTAGGAGGAACCTCATAGATAAGTATAAGAAATTTCTACTGACAGTTACCTTTGTTAGGATGGCTCAGTTGGTTAGAATGTTACCATAAAATTTAATATTCAAGAATCTAAGGGTTCAGGTTTGATTTTCATGCTAGTACTGTCACTGGTCAGGTCAGCAACACATGAAGAAGAGGGGAAAAATAATACCTTTCAAAATGTTGTGCTTATACTAAACTGTGTGCTATAACTAATAGTTGAATATTTAAATAAAGTTAAATTTTTCTAAAAACATGCAATACTTATATTTGCTAATGGAAATATTCCAATGTATGCATATTAAAAATCCAGAAGCTATATGAGAATTTCCTGATCTGCATGTAGTTGTGGTATTTTATTATTTCATAAAATTTTCTATGAGGTCAGTGGAACAGCAGAGGAGATTCGAATATAAGAATTGGATGTCAAACATTCTAAAACAAATCTTATTCTAAAATACAAATTATTATTTTTACAATTAAAAATAGAAAAAAAAATGCAACTGGTTTACTTAAATTTAGAATACTTTATTTTTGAATAAGACAAGAAAGACCACTTTATATATATCACTTTTATTATTTAATTCTATTTTTCATATGTATTTAAAAAATTATTCCATTTATTTTTATGATAATATTAGTATAATATTTCACTAAAGCAAAAATTAATCATTAGTATTTACATTTTTAATATATAGGGTATATGAGCACAGACTTTCACACGACCCGCCACTCTTCACTCTATCTCATAACATTGATACACTCGAACACATATATGTCAAAAAGATAAATAATCATCAATATACGTATTTCATGCTAATCCAGCAATCATCAGTTGGTCCACATACCATCTCAACACATATATGCTATAAATGCTCAAATATATATTAAAATAGCCAATCTTCATACTTTAATGGACAGGCTTCAATCTACTCCACACTCCAACTCTTCAATCGTCCATCCAATTGAAAATCTGATGATGGACGGCTGAAGAGTTGGAGGGTGGAGTAGATTAAAGCCTGTCCATTAAAGTTTGAAGATTGGCTATCTTAATATATATCTGAACACTTATAGCATGTGTTGAGATGGCAACCTGGACCAACGGATGATTGCATGAAATACGTATATTGGTGATTATTTATCTTTTGGACATATATGTGTTCGAGTGTATCAATGTTATGAGATAGAGTGGAGAGTGGTGGGTCGTGTGAAAGTCTGTGCTCCTATACCCTATATATTACATATATAGACACAGGTATATAAAAGCCTGTGTTTCAGTTATTATTTACAGTTTTATATTTAAAAATGTTATTTTATAACTTATGAAGTAATTTATACATTTGGACATTGAGAATGCTTAATTTTTCAAGTGGAAGAAAAACAAATATCAGATTTATGGGGCAAAGAAATAAAAATAGAGTTCATAATTGATAGGAAAATATTGTGTTATTGGAGTATCATGTAAGAGAATCCATAATTAGATTAGAATTTAAAGTTGGAAGATTTTCTGATACTACATTTTCAAAGCAGATATGATGTTATTGTGGTAATTATTTATTTCAAAGAGTATGCAGACTGATCTTGAATTAATAAAATATAATTTTTTGTAAGGAAATGAATGTAACAAAACTGTTGTTAGAGGAAGTCGGTCATTTTTGTAAACAATTAAAAAAAGCTTACGAAACATTTCATTTTTCCATTTAAAAAGAAAAAATTATTAAGTGACTGTGCTAAAGAGTCGGCAAAGAAGAAATGATTTTAATTTTCTAATTTCATTTTTGATGGAAAGTCTATATTTTAAGAGACAACTTTACCATCTTGTTTTGAAATTTCTGAATGATAGTTTTATTTAATATATTTACCAGGCATTCATAAATATATTTTATTTTTAAAACAATTTTATTTGTAATCTTTACCGATATTTTTTTTCAGAGTATTTTTTTAAAAAAGTATTTTATGATAATTTGCACCTTAATTTGTGCTTTATACATTAAGAGGTAAAGAATTCTCTTGAAGAAATAATGAAAAAAGATTATCTTTACCTCACTGCTAAATTTATTACTGAAATATTTCATTAATTAAACTTAGTGTAATTTAATTGTAAATAATTATAGTCAAATATAAACTAAATATAGAACATGTTTTTAAAATATTCTTCCTTCTACTATGTTTTTTGCATTGGTTATTTTAAATCTAATATAAAAAGATATTACACTTTCATGTGACTTAATACAGTGCAGTGTTCACAGAGGCTAAACTCTTCACACACCAGCGCCACCAATGCAAGTCGGAGTAATCAATGGATGCAAGAAAGTTTCTGCATAAAATCCCTATCTAGTGCCTACGCATCCAAAATTCCCAGACTACTTTCTAGCTTGTAGCTTTCATCAGTGAGGAGCCTTGGATCTGAGAGCACTGCACTTAGATCTTAGGATGTAATGCAATCCTCTACAGCCACCTTTTACTTTATTAGCTAACTATAATGCTTTGAGTGTAAAATGAAAACACAGTAATGTTTTCAATTGAAGCTCATTAGCTTGTATAGTTGTTTAGATCTGAACTCAGTTCGGCATCCATACTTTTTGGCATCTTCGGTTCTTTAATAGCCACAGTCACCATAATCTTATTGGGCAGGATTGGTTTTAAACAACTAAACATTCATGATCACCATTTTTTATGCTTACACAAGCTGTTTACACAGAGGCTAAACTCTCCATACATTAGTGGCAGCAGTGCAAGCCAGAGTAATCAATGGATGCAAGTAGATTTGTGCATAAAATCCCTATTTAGTGCCTATTCATCCAATATCCCCATACTAGATTCTAACTTGTGGTTTCATCCATTGATTACTCTGGCTTGCATTGGTGGTGCTACTATATGAAGAGTTTAACCTCTATGTAAACAACTTGTGTAAGCATAAAAATGATGATCTTATGATCTTTAGTGGTTTACAACCAATCCTACCCAATAGGACTATGGTGACTGTGGTTAATAAAGAATCAAAGTCACAAAAAAGTATGGATTCTGAACTAAGTTCAAATCTATACAACTATATAAGCTAATGAGCTTGAATTGAAAACATTACTGTGTTTTCATTTTGCACTCAAAGTTTTATAGTTAGCTAATAAGATAAAAGGTGGCTGCTAGAGAGTTGCATTAGGTCTTAAGATCTAGGTGCAGTGCTTTCAGATCCAAGGCTCCTCACTGATGAAAGCCACAAGCTAGAAACTAGTCTGGGGATATTGGATGAGTAGGCACTAGATAGGGGTTTTATGCACAAACCTTCTTGCATCCATTGATTATTCTGGCTTGCACTAGTGATGATACTGTGTGGATAGTTTAGCATCTGTGTAAACAGCTTGTGTAAGCATAAGAAATGGTGATCATGTGATGTTTGGTGGTTCACAGTGCAGTGTCTTTAGTATTTAAATGAAAACATTATTATAAAAAGCACATTCAAATTTAATAAATATGATAGTTATATATATAATTGATATGGGGTATATTTATAGCTCTGAATTGGTTTGTGGAAAAGTCAAAACTTCCAGCTTGATTAAAGAATATAATAAAAAAAATTGCATTGAATTAAGTGCATGTGGATGTGTTTAAATTACAATAAATAAACCTTATTTAAATAATAAACTAAAAATTTGAACATTTTTTAAAATCTTTAAAAATAAGATATAAAATAAAGATTTTTTAAAATAATGCTTTTATGTAAATAGCCAACTAAAAAGTACAAAATAACAAAATAATCCCTTCTCGGTTAATTTGCCATTATTGGAAAATATAGAGATCTTAAGAATCTAGACTTGTTATAAAACAATTAAAAATTGCATGAATATTATCATTTCATAAAGTGCATTTGAGGCCCTTTTCATTTTTATGATTTATTTGAGCCTCAAATACTTTTATGAAACAACAATATTCTTGAAATTTCCAATTGTTTTATAGCAGGTTTAGATTCTTAAGATCTCTGATATTTTCCAAGAATGACAAATTAATCAAGAGGGATTACTTTGTTATTTTGTACTTTTTAGTTGGCTCTTTATATAAAAGCATTATTAAAATATATATATTTTTAACATCTTATTTTTTTCCTTTCTGTTATATTTACATATTATTTTTTGTTATATTTACATATTTTAAAAAATGGTTAAAACTACAAAAAAATCTGATGAAAATTACAATTTAATAATAAAAAATACACCTAACAAGCAAATTCTACATTTAAACATCATGTGATCATCTACTATATAAAATATTTATATATTGGCTTTTTAATTAATTAAATTAATTAAGTAAATCAATATTAACAAAATTTTATTCTACAAATGTAATATTTTTGTTGGCTCAGTGGCTAAGAAGGTTTCTTAGGAAGCTAAGAACATGAGTTTGAGTTCTAAAGATGGAGATAGATTTTTTTATTATTGTTAATTCAAAAATATGAACATATTGACAGAAACACAGATAGGACAAGTTAATATAAAAGCATTTAATATAAATTATTTTACTGAATTATAATTATTTTTTATACTTTAGCAGTTATTTTCTTCACAAGTGTAAAAATAAGAATTAATAAAAAAAGTTATTTATATTTCCAAACAATGACCATGTTAAAGTGATGAATTGATAGGATTTGTGTTGTGATTCAGACATCTTTAGATTTTGAATTAAAAATCATAGTACTCAAATATTTTATTATTTTTTGTGTAACATTTCAATTATTTTATTAATAATTAATCTTCAGAGTTATTAAAGAAGAATTTCATCAAAATAGAAAATTTATTATGATAATATTGTTTTGTTTGTGAAGAATTTGCACATTCTTTTCATATTTGGCTCCGGTTGAAATTTCTTTATGAACTCAAAATATTAATCTATATATAAACATGTAAACTAATTTTTTGAAAAATATTGTATAATAATATGCAAATAAAGTGAAATATATATAACAACTCATTAAAAATTTATGAGGTGGTAGCATAAATTGCATTAAAAGGATGTTAAGCAATGATAAATTACCATTAATGATGATCAATGATTAATTATAGTACTCTATTGCCAGTTATTCTATCATCTTTCAAACAGAAAATTTAATATGTGGTTTTCCCATCATATAGTCTTTGAAATTTAGTTTTTAAATATTGAAAAGAATTAAGACTATTTAAATAAAATTATAATGTACATGTTTTTACATCTGAAAAAAGTGACTAATTTTGATTCCATAATTTGCGATTTTATAGTAGCTAATTAAGAGAACTATAAAAAGATAATACAAAGCATTTCTGTTACATCTGTTTAATTTATCCTTGCTGCTGATACAGTCCTTGCCAATATTAGTTTTAAAGGATAGTGCTTTTTAGAGAGAGAGAGAGTGATTCATGTTAATTTGATGACAAATATTTTGTAGGTTTTTGCTAGTTCTATGTTTTCCAGTATTCAAACAAACACATACACATACATCCAATGATTAAATTTAAATTTTTTAAAATTCATTACTGTATACTTATTTTAAATGCTATTGTTTATTTTTTTATTACCTGTTTAATATACATAATTTTTATAACAGTTGTATATATATTTATAGATAATATTCATATGATTTTGGTTTAGGCAATATATTTGAGTTTTCTGATTTAAAATAATGGCATTAAATCAATTAATTATTTTTTCACAAAATAAAAATTAATTACTGTATTATTTTGAAAATGACATATTTTTTCCAAATTTTGGATCTGTAAAAGATGGGTATATATTAAATTCAAAACAAAATTTTTTAACATCTTATTTTGTGTGGATTTTTGCTTTATGCTATACATGTGCATAATATTATGATCATTGTCCTCTGTAGAATAGCAGATTAAATCTTTTTTAAGCAAAAAAAAGATTTAATAGTAAATGTCAATATTTTTGGGATTAATTTCATAAATAGCTTTAACTCTCTCTCAAATTGCTACTTCTAACATTATTTTGCCAATTTTGTCGAGAAAATCGTATTGAATAATCTTTAGAATTTTTTTATAACTAATAAATTAATATAACAATGAGATAAGAACCTATCTTTCAAGGCACTGATTGATTGTTTCTTGTTTTCTATAAGAGAGTGCCTGTCAACAATTTTGCCAGTTTCAATATTTCCATTTTGATTTTCAAAGTGAAAATGTATGTTTTAAAATCTTTTTTTACACATTTAAATTTTTTTTCAAAATATATTTGAGAAAATATAAATTATTTTAGAAGAATGATTCAAATTTTAATAGAAAAATTTACTTTTACATGAAAGCAAATTGAGAAAGAAATCAATGATGTATGGCTGCAATTTGTAATTGGATGATAAAAATACATTTTATGTTAACCACTGTAGGTTATTTTTCAATTATAAAGAGAAATTTAATTTTAAAAACCTTTTGTTTATTTTAATAATCTGACAAATTATTAATTTGTATTTTAGAAAAGATTTTTAATGAAAAGAAAAAAATATTTATCAGTAACATTAAATGTCAATACTGTATTCTATAATCTTTTTTTCTTTGACCCCCCCCCCAAAAAAAAAAACATTACAGTATTTACACTAAAAAACACAGACTTTTTAATGCAAACAATATACGTATAATTTTAAGTGGGTTTTGCACTCTTGGAGAGATATTCTTGAAGAAATTATATATATAAAAAAATCTTTCTTAAAATATTGGATTGCTAATGATTTAAATGGCATGAAGATGATGTATCCTGGTAGAATAGGGAAGATGAAAATTCAAGTTCTGAAAGTGAAGATGTAGAAAGTGAAAGTATGTCTGAAGAAGATCCCTAATAAATTAGGTGAGCTTATTGTATTTATATTATTTCCTATTTAAGTAAATAAAAATATTTAGTTTTCAATAAAATCATTTAAAAATTATTTTCCAGTTTTCCCAGTTTTCAGACATTTCAAACAGAGCTTCCCATTTATCAGATAATAATATACAAAAAAAAAAAAAGAACTTGGAAGTAAATCTTTGATCAATGTTTGCTAGATGGTATAAAAATAATTGTATGGTTAATTTCTTGAAAAATGTTAATTTGATGGCAAATGTTTTGTAGGGTTCTATTTGTCCTTTAATAGATTTTTCAAGAAATTAACCATTTAATTATTTTTTTTACCATTTAACTGACATTTATTGAAAATGTTTATTTCAATCTCATTTTTTGTATAATATTATCTGAGAAGTTGGAAGTTTTGTTTCAAATGTTTAATATAATAAATTCATATTATTTAGAAGAATAATTGATTTAATGCAATATCTTATATACATACATATATAAATACTCTTATGTGTATTGATATTTTATATCGCTAAAATATGCATAAATAGATTTTATTTAATATAAATAATAAAATTAAAATAAATTGAAAACAAATACAATTAGATTTGAAAACAAAACGTAATAAAATTTGATTACCTTTATAACTTAATTTTCTCTTTAGCTAAAAAGAAATAAAGTTAAAAATAAAATAAGATTAGAATGTTAATTTTTAAGCAGTATTTTTTTTATTATTATATTCTTAGGAATATCAGATTTTGAAATTTAATAAATCTAATGATGAAGTTATCGTGGAATTACTTTTGATTTGGATTTTGTTAAAATGTTACCTAATTTACATATCAAATAATTGCTTAAATACACAATTAAAAAGATTAATAATAAAATTATGTAATTTTTTTGAATAAAAGCCAATCTTATTTAAAAAAGAGAATGCCAGTTTTTGAAATAATAAAATAATAATATCATGGCTCTATGATGTAGTGGTAGCTCTAACACTGAGATGCAGAATAAATTATATTAAGAGAATGGCAAGTAATACAAAAAGACAGTATTTAACTATTATCAGTCGATCATGATATTGTTTCCTAATACTTTTACAGAGAACTAAATATTCAATTTAAACTATTTTGAAGTGTTTTATAAATATTTAGATTTCTGTCATACCTGGTCTATAGAAATAGATTGTAATTGAAACATAGGTAATGCAAGAAATTAGTATATTTTATGTCAAATAGTCATTAATCTATTTAAGTTAAATCTATACAGGGGAGTCCTAAAATTTATTCCCCATTTATTATAAGAAATTTTAGAACTGCTGCATTGCTTCTTGACTAATCCTAAACAGTGTTGAGATGGTAAAAGCACATTAGCAATCTGTCACTAATAATGGTTATGTGTTTTTTTAAGTACCATATCAATTCATTTTTTGCCACAACTCTTTGGAATAATAAAATCTGCTTTTCATCAAATGAATTAATATATAAGCAATTTATTAATAATTAAAGGGGCTGAGATAAGTCTATATATATATAGACATGCATACCTACACATTTTAAATACAACTTTTCTCAATATTTGTATATTGCATTTGTTTCATCTTAAGGTAGGAGTTAAGAAACTTTTTTAAATACATTCAGATCTATTCACATGCAATTGGTTTTTCATCAGATATTTTTTAACATTTAATTTTTCTGTGTTATTTGGAATTTATAAAGTTGTATTTTAAAATGCCAAGCATTGAATATTTAAATATTTCAGGCAAAAAATTCATGAAGTGTGTGTAACTATGAGCATAGTTATTATAGGTGAGAATTAATTATGAAATGTTGAAATCATCTCAAAAGCTCACAGAAGCTTTATAATACACACTTGGCTGTGCTCTTCCATTCTGCATTGGAGAGTTCTAAAATTCACTGCTCATTTATTACAAATATTTTCAATGCTAATATTATTATTAAAAATTCATTCTATTATTTGTGGCAATAACCAATTCATGTAGATTTAAAATGAGATTATGATTGTCTCTATTTTATGTAATAGATTTTTAATATTACTGATAAGAAAAATGTCTGACTGTGTGATAGTACATTATACACTTTAAATGTAAAATATATTGCAAGAAACTATGTAAGAAGTTCTGGCTAATAGTTGACAAGTGTTTTGACATTAAATATATCTAATGATATTACATTGAAGCAGAAACATATATAGTGTTAGAAATCAATCTGTTTATATTAAATAATGATTAATATTTGCAAGAGAGTGCTAAAATTTATTTTTTCATTTATTACAAATATTTTTTTATTGCAGTCATTAGTATATTTATATTCCTATAATTGAGTTTAGCTACAATTAGGCAAATTTTGTTACAGAAAAAAATTAGAAATGAGCAGATCTCAAGATGTCAGACAATCATTTAAGTGGCTGCTAATGATGTAAAAATAATCCTGAGTTATTATAAGTATGTAACTTGTTCTCGGTCTTTGCTGCTTAAAAAAGTATATATTTTAAAGTAAATTTAATCAAATGGTATTATATAAATAATTGGTTATAGTCATGGTTAATGTAGAATTCAGTAATACTGATGGAGTTTTATGATTTCCCCCTTATCCATCCAACAAAATGTAAAAATGAATTTAATACTATCTTTTGTTACAAATATAAATGCATTCAACATTGTATTTTTTTTCTTTCTACAAAGCTGTCTTTGTTTTTTAATGCAAATTTAATTTTACATTATTTAGAAATAACAGTTATCACCAAGCAAGTGTAGCTTCTCTTTTTTAACTATTTTGAACTTTTTAAAGTCTTTATTCCACCAATTACTTTTTTTTTTTTTAATTCATAACATTTCCCCCTTTCAATCTCCAATCTATAACTTTCTATTCTTCAACATTTTTTCTATATTTATGAATTTGGAAATTCATTGTTTTTATTAATATATTTCCATTAAATGGTTTGTGTCAGACTTATGAGGGTCATAAGTTTGACACATCATTTAAACTGTAGTACTGTAGTAATTGCCTATCTATACATTCTGAATAACAATAAAGATGTGTGTAAGAGATTGTGATCTGGGACAACTGATGAATGCTGGTTAGTGTAGAACATGCATCTTAGGCATTATACATCTTTTTCATGTCTTTTGGTCATATGTTTATGATTACATCCCTCCAGGAGGTGTTAAAAATGAATAGAAATCAGTCCCTATTTTGCATGAGAGTGGTGGAATGAAAATTATATTATAGAAATATTATTCATTAACTGTATAATCTCTAGTCTAATGAATGACTAATAAAAATTATTAATATACTTTCATTAAGTGGTTTGTGTCAAAGTTATGAGGGCAGTAAGTTTGACACATCAATTATACTGTAGTAATTGGCTATCTATATATGCTGAAGAATGATAAATATATGTATAAGAGATTGTGTTCTGGGCCAATTGATGAGTGCTGGTGCAACATGAAATGTACATCTTGGGGATTATGCATTATTTTCACATCTTTGGTTATATGTATATGATTATCTGACAAGGTGTTAAAAGTGGATAGAAATCAATCCCTACCTTGTGTGAGAGTGGTGTTCATTAACAGCAATTGACTTCTACTATTACTAAGTCAAGCTTCTCTTCTTGTAACAATATTTCTTCTTTAGTTTATTTTTGTCACCAAGAATTTAACCATATACCATAATGAAATGGTTGTTTTGTGATTTTGCATATTTTTCTAATTACTATTGTTGGAATGCATTTGGATATTGTAAAAGCCTCTGACGAAACATATGATAACACATACAAAGTTAATTCTTTTATCAATTAAATACAGTTCTGGTTAGTACTTTTAAATTTTGCACTTTTTAAAGCTCATTGTTAGCTACCAGCTATTATAATTTTTATTTTTAATGATTTATAATCATACAATTATTTTCAAATATTTTTTACATGATAAATATGAAGAGAATATTAAACTAGATGTCACATTTTCTGGTAGCTATATTGGATATTATCTTCACTCTAAAAGTTAATGGTAAAATTCAGTTTAATTGAAGCATTTGGTACTTGTGACTTTTGACCCATGTGGCCACCAGAGGTGCTGGTCAGGGTCAAACACAGAAATATTTAGAGTAGGGGCCCCAAATGCAGCATTGCAAATTCCATCTGAAAGGTGGCGCTGTTCACAATGCGTAAGCACAGGAACATTTCACCAGCTGGCTGGCAGCACAGCTGCCCGCTTGGTGGCGCTGGTCACAGTGCATAAGCTCATTTAGCTTACATCATCTGCTACCAGCAGATACCAAGAACCTAGGTGGCACTGATTGCTTCTGTAAACACATCTAGCTTATGTGTCATCTGCTAACAGCGACTACCAAGATTCCTGCCCACTATGTGGTGCTGTTTCTCCATGGTTACACACGGAAAAACTATGCACTGATAGAGTTTATGTACATACTACTTAAAATATGAATGGCATATAATGTACAGGTGTGATTAATTAAGAAGCTACAACTATTTAAATATTCTTTCAAACTTAATAGTATCATATGCTATTTCACAGTTTTATAAATGGATGTATTTTTAAATTTTTTTTTTTAAAAAATCGATCTTTTTTTTTTTAATTATTTACTCTATGTCAAAATGTTATATATAAGTCGAGCAGTGAAATTTTCTATCATGGCCGCTTGAATGGCATCATAGATTTACATACGAAAGTACGCTATAATTAGACAGGTTTGATAAAATTATCGCATAGAAATTCTCATAATTATTCATAAAATATTTTATTAATCTATAAGTCAATTCTAAATTTAAAAATCGATCTTTTTTTTTAATTATTTACTCTAAAAGTGGTTTTTTTTTTAAAATTTAAAAAAAATGTAATTTTTATGACAATCGTTTTTTTTTTTTTTTTTAAAAGCTAATTTTTCTCCCCTTCTTTCAAAACTAGAGACATTCCAAAGATAAAATCTAATATATTTAATTAATAGGGGCTTTACTAATGAATAGCTATGGTCAATTAGTGAATTGGATTGATTTAATGAGACAAAAACTGATATATGATGAATTATATTTATTGACAATTTCATATATACTTGATATAACCTATTACTTAGCGTTGGATAATGCACGCAGGCAGTTTATTTACTAAACAACATTACTCTAGGCCATTTAGCAAAATAAATTTGTGGCTATTATTTAATTACGCTAATTTTATGCTATATAATAAATCACTACATTCCACTTGTTAGTTATGCCCTTTCATCATCAGTTTGAGTGGCTATTATACATGTAATCAAACCAAGATTACACTCCAGGCTAGTTTAATCTTTAGTAACATAATAATTAAAGGTTGAAAGTTTGGATTTATAAGCCACATTTTATATTTACATTAATTATTTACTAAATGACAAAATAATAATGAGCACAAAAGGTCGCCATTATTTATAAATTAGGGGTTCGAAATGGAGCGCTAAATGACGCTATAATTAATACAATATGAAGATTTTAAATAATATCTTCAAAAAGTATATATTTCGTAACTAAATGCGCACCGTTTTGAGACAGGCATAATTAATAATAACTAAAATAAGCAAGAGAGAAATAAATATAACTGCAGTGATTAAGCTATATAGCAAAACAAGAAGTTAATAAAGGAAATTAACAAAAGTATGTCATTTATAGAATTGAAATATTATTGATAAGACAATTTAGAAAGAGTTTACAATATAGTTAGCTAACCTGATTTTGAAGCAATAATGATTATTTTGAATTTTACACAGAGCTCTGCAATTTTAATAATTTTAAAACAGATACTCGAGCTAGAACAAAAGTGAGTTCTTTGGCAGTTTATGGCATCTTCTCTTTAGTTGGGAGACAATTTAAGATGGTATTCTTATAGCTGGAGTTGGGGTAGTTGAATTTGAATGAAGGTGAGTTCTTTTAACGGCTTATGGCATCTTCTATTTATTATAAGCTTGTTAAGGCAACGTTGGTTGTTACTCCGGCCTTGGATGGAACAAATTCCGATGTTCCATCACGGCAAAGGCAACAAATTCTTGCCTGACTAGCAGGCCATAGATAAATTAACAAATTTTCAGCTTCTCGTAGTAACAGCTCTTCAAAAGCAAGATATAGTATCTTTTCTGCTAGCCTATTTATATATTTCTACCAAGCCTTAACATCTTTTTGGAATTTCATTTGCCTCAGGCCCAATCGACTTTTAATTAAACAAAATCATATAATCTAATTTCTACTACTGATAAAGTCTCCGAGGTGTTATTTTTAATTTACTTAAAAAAATTATTAAAATATATAAATTAAATAATTTTGATTCCAATTTCATTAATTAAATTTATTTTTAAGTGTTATAAAATGTTATGGCTTAGCAGATAGTAACAGTATTATGATTTAATAATAACATCTTTTGTTGAAACAAATTCAATCAGTAAACTAGATTTTACTTTTAACCCAGGTGCGGTCACTAATTGATTTCTTGTTTACACAAAATTCCCATTTTTAATTATAAACCGATGAGTTTTATTTTAACTAGATATAAATAACTTTTAACATATTTTCTTTATATTGTTTATTTTAAAAAAAGCAAATTTGACAGATCTTATAAAAAAAAATACTTTAGTTTCAGTTATATCTATTATACTTTAAAAAACCGTAAATATATTATAAAGAAAACATTTTACATTATTTTTATTTAATCTTAAATATTATATGTACAAATCATTATGCCATAATTTCATGGTTTAAATTATTCATCCACATACGAATATAATACAAATATAAAATTTAGAATTGACTTAGTCATTAGTCAATTCTAAATTTTATATTTGTATTATATTCGTATGTGGATGGATAATTTAAATTTTATATTTGTATTATATTCATATGTGGATAATTTAAACCATGAAATTATGGCATAATGATTTGTACATATAATATTTAAGATTAAATAAAAATAATGTAAAATGTTTTCTTTATAATATATTTACAGTTTTCTGATTTAAAGTTTAATAGATATAACTGAAACTAAAGTATTTTTTTTATAAGATCTGTCAAATTTGCTTTTTTTAAAATAAACAATATAAAGAAGACTTCCGCTTTTGGCAGCCATCTTTGCAACTGGTCTTACAAAAAGCGTCCCTTAGCGATTCAATTTCAGGAAGATAGGGACGATTGTCCCCTTACCTTTACGTTTCTTATTCAAGGTAAGTCGGTTTTAATCATTATATATTATGGAAAGTGATAATATAATCGATAACTCGCAAATTAAGGTTAGCCCCGATCTCAGCATTCAATCTAGCAATGCAGTCATCGGTCGTAAATTTTATAGTCTTAGATCTAATCTAAATTCATCCAAAATAACTTCTACTACAAATAAAAACCCACAAACCAATAAATCAAATGAAAACAGCATCACAAATATCAACAAAAGTTTAGAAAATATTCAACTTACCCCTAATATAAGTAATAGCATAAATATCTCATCAAGCGAAACTATTGAAATTCTTAAAAATTCAAGTAAAAACCAATCATCACCTCTCTAAAGACTTTACGCACCCTCAGAAGACTCTAATGAGCAATTTACTTTGCCCAATAATACCCTGGAAACCATATCTGATAATAATAGACAAAATTACCGACAAGATGATTTCGGCGAATTTTTTAAAGTAAAAACTTTTCCACCAGAGGTCGACAAAACCAGTGCTGTCACATTACAGTTTGTCAACAGTAAATTTAAAAATCAAAAAGAAGAAATAAATTTTAAAACCGATAAATCACACTCCAGAACAAACAAAGATTATAGCACAGAACAATCCATTGTATTGCTACATCAGCCAACTTGCAATCTAAACCAATTTCTTCAATACCAATATTGAAAAATTCCTCTATGTACGCAAATATGGTAAGGTCTAAAAATTCTGAGAGCATCTCCGAAAATATTAAGGCCGATAATTTCAATGAACTATATTTGAATATCTCAGAACTAGACATAGAACAAGAATCAAACACTTTGGAAAATGTCTCATTTAATATAAACGATCTTAATGATGACATGTTCCTAAAAATAAATAATGAGTTCAACAAAATGATTCCCAATAGCTCTGTATAAATCGTTTACTAACTACTACAGCGATAAGTCGTTAATCTTAGCTATAACAAATCAACAATGTGCGCTATATAAGTTCCCTCTAGAACAGCTATACAGTCTAATCAATCAAAATCAATTAGGCAGAGGCATTCATATGATCCTTAATCATCCCAATGACCGCTATGTTATCATTGAGTTTAAAACGTGGGCGGACCATATGAACTTTAAAAATAACTACAGATCTTTAGGAAATTTTATACTATGCTCCATAGATATGAACCGTCCTGTTACACTATCCGGCAGAATCCAAAACTGCCTTGCCCACTTGAAAGAACAAGAACTACAAGACATCCTTATTAATTATGGTTCAGTTAGCAAATGTAAACACCTATTAAACCCTCACTGCGAAGATCAAATCCTGTCCAATACAGTTATCTTCCCACTTACTTTGAAGAAAAACATTATACCCACTGACATACCCACTATTATTACTGCAAGAGGCTCTCCTATGGTTTTGACCTTCAGGGGAGTACAGCCACAATCTTTCTTCTGCCTTCAAAGAACACACCTCATTAAAGATTGTGCAGCAAGAATATGTACACACTGTGGTATTAAAAAGAATAAAGTTCACAGATGCCCTGGTAGACCTATTAATACGGCTATCACATCCTTAAATAGACAATCACCACATGGGACTAATTCAATCAGCAACCTCACAAACCCAGACAACCTGAGTCAAATAAATCCTCCAACAAACCCTCTCACATCCAAACCTATCTTTCAAAATGAAAATCTTCAAGAAAGAACAAACGACCAACCTCTACACTAATAGTAGTGAATCAGAGAACCAAGCAATAACATATACTGCTACTAAACCAATCTACTCAAACCAATAAGACTAAAGATCATTACATACGATACATATTATACTAATCCCTGAGAAACAATGCTAGGCCAAACTCTTGTCTACAAAAGAAGGCAATATGACCAAACCACCTGACGAGAGCAAGGAAAATCCAAGCGATGAAGAAAATACACTTAAAAAAATTTCAAAACAATCCATCCATAACAACTCCCACCCTGTCTTAAAACCACTGATGCATCTTCTTGTGGGCCAGCTAAGTCCAACAAACCTAAACAAAGTGATCCACAAACTGTCCTCAATTCTTCAACTCCTGCAGTAATTAACCATCCAGATGAAAATACTTGTCAAACACACAACCCGAAAGTCAGCATAATTAATGTTTCCCAACAGTTACAGCAAACCGAAAATGACTCAGGTCTAAAATTTAAACCAAATTCCTATAACAATAAAAAAACACTTTCATCAAAAGAACAGGAAAAAGAAAACAACACTACTAAACTTAAAAACCCTCAAAAAACCGACACAACAAATACCCAAAATACAAATAAGAAAATTAAAAGAAAATCAATTCGCTCAGGTAAATCAAGCTCTGATGATGACAGCTCCCATCTAATACATTACTCACCTCCACCCTCTAGCAAACAAATGTCAGATATATCAAGCACAAAGCCTCACAAATCCATAGAAAAAAAGAGGAAAACCATGGATCCTACAACCATTGATACCATTGATCCTTCTGATGAATCTCAGACAGATTACACTACTTCATCAGACACTGAAGACTTCATGGATGCATTTCCTCAACCAACAAATATATCACCAATCCATCCACAAGTTCAATCACAAGACTCTGATTGCCAAACAACATCAGACCTCATTAACATGGAGATGTCCCACATTGACTTGGTACACTTTGCTGAGGATGGTTTGGATTAATCTATCATGTTCTGCAAAATTGCTGGCATTAACATTTGCGGCATCAACTCAATTGATAGAGTTCTAGCTATTAAAAACTGGCTCTCGCTCTGCTCCCCTCATATACTTCTTATGGATGAAACTAAATATCACCATAAGACCGATCATAAAATATTATCTCTTCTTTCAACTCTCGGATTTACTAGATTTTCCATAGGCCATTCTGCTTCAGGAGGAGTCGGTATTCTTCTCAGCAAGTCAACACCACCAAACAGTTTTAGCATTCTATTCCTAGATGCCAATATTATTGTCATAGAAATAGACTATTGGGGTTATCCGATCATCATAGCTTATATATATATATATATATATATATATATATATATATATATATATATATATATATATATATATATATTATATATATACAGCCAAAGACACCTCTCAATATCTAAAAATAGCCCATATCCTAAATGCCATCAACGCTAGCAGAGCCTCCTCTACTATTCTTCTGGGAGACTTTAACACCGCATACAATGACTTCAACAAGATATTTTTTGCATCTAATAAATCGCAGATTAATGTGTGGAGAGGGCTTCTTCCCTCCTGAAGCCTACTCTTTCTATACTAAAACTAAAAAGTCACTAATTGATTTGGTTTTCTACACCCCAGACCTCCATTTCAACCTTGATGCAGCCTTGGCCCCTGTTGCTTTCTCTGATCATATGGCTCTAATCTTACAACTTACACCTATTGCAATCCCTACACCTATTGATGGACCTGGTAAAACCATGCGCATGATCACCCAATCAAATATGACCGAAGCGATGGTGTCTGAGGCATACATCCTTTTCCAGAAAATAAACATCCTTTCCCTGCCTGCTGAGGAGGGCTGGTTTTCCTTCATTGGAATACTTCAGTCCATATTAAATCACCACACCAGGAAAATCAAAGGACCTAATGGCCTTCTAAATGACCTAACAGACATTAATATACAACTTCAAGCATCACAGCAAAATTTCACAAATACAGAAAAAATCATCTTCCTTAAAAATCTCTATAAAATCAAGCAAAAGTCCCTTGCAGAATATATATCCATCAGAAGAGCCAAATGTTTCTTAGCACAACAACACTGCTGGATGAGAGACTACCTCAGATGGGCACTGGGATACAATAGAAAACACATCACTCCCTTATCCATTAATACTAATGGAACCAATCTTATTGGCTTTCCAATGATGCAGCACATCAGCAAACAATTCTGCCAATTAATGCAAAAAGATGGAGCTCCTCCTATAAACAGCTGGTTGGATGCTGGTGACCCCGGCGAACATGGCATCACAGAAATCCAAATCAAAAAGAAGATAACATTTCTCCCTGACGGCATTCATCCTGGCCTTCATGGCATCCCAAATTTCCTTCTCAAACACCTCAGTCAATTCACTGTGCCAATTATTAAAAAAATGATTGATCACCTAGCCTCCAGCAACAGAAACATAACATATCTTTACCCAGTGGCACTCGTGCCTTTTATTAAAAAAGCCAAACCCCTAAACGACCTTAACAGTATCTGGCCAATTTCCATGACCCCATTGCTTATCAAGATAATTGAGTCAGTCATTAAAGATCAAATCCAAACTCAAATTCTTAACCATATCTCATCAAACCAATACGGAAAAAAGGGATCATCAACCTCGCATGCTATGTCCAATGTAACTGCACTGTTCAATTACATCAGAGGACATCGTAAATCAAAACCTATTGCTGTCCAGCTGGATGTTGCGGCAGCATTTGATTCAGTCCAGATAAACATCCTTCTGGATATTCTGTTGGAATGCAACATTCCAGCTGGGATTGTACAGATGGTCAGCAATCTGCTCAACAACAGAGAGATTTTTCTCTCTCTTGATGGCAAGATCACACCAGGCTTCAAGCCATACAAGTCGATCCCTCAAGGATCCCCGCTCAGTGCCCTTTTCTTCACAGAATACATCAACCCTCTTCTGATGGATATAGAAAAAAACCTCCCTGGAATTTTCCTTCCCTCTCTCAATAAAAACTTCAATGTATTTGCATATATAGATGACATCATGGTTGTGCTTCCCACCATTAAATACCTTCCTCATCTCATGAACATATTAAACAGAAATACAGTGAATCGTGTAGATGACATCATGGTTGTGCCTCCCACCATTAAATACCTTCCTCATCTCATGAACATATTAAACAGAAATACAGCGAAACTTAGCCTACAAATAAATTTTAACAAATCTTCCATCTGGAAGATAATGTATGGTAAACAAATTAACTCTCCCTTTTCTGCAAACCCCCAAAGATACCTAGGTTTCCCAATCTACAAAACTCCAACTGCAATGGCAAGAGAGATTCAAGATGCAATCCTCCATTCAACTGAAGCCATCACCACTTCACTCTCTAGAGTATACCTTTCATTATATGGAAAGGTTGGCCTCCTCAACATGATCATAATGCCAAAAATCTCATATTATCTTCCATTCGTTAAAATGTCTAAACAGTTTCAAAATAAAATTAACCGATTATGTACCAAACTTCTCTGGAGAGGAAGGACAGTTGCTATTAGCTTGTGAGGTATCCAATGACCATGCAGGTTCAATGGACTGTCATTCCCCTTCAATACAAGCAATCATTTTACAGAAAACCCACAACACTCTACATAATCTGATCCTCTCCTGTGGATACTCTAACATTATTAAAAAAATTACACCGACAGATCGTCCTCCACCCTCTTCCAGTTCATGGATAGCATCCCTAATACAACAACTACAACTTTATAACCCGATAATACCCTTTAACCTTAACCAAAAAATTACCTTATGGGAAGCATACAATATAATCAACTATAATCAACAACCCATTAAAACTACCCTAAAAGTAACCAATCAAAGACTCATTTCACACTTCAAAAGATGGAGTCTGCAACCCAAATTCCTTGACTTCATCATTAAAATAAATCTTAATGCACTACCCACAAATTGGTTTCTTTATCACCGAAGAGGTTTTACCAGCATTGACCCTATATGTGGTCTGTGTGCTCGTGAAGACCATATTATACACCAGTGCCCAAGACTTAAAACTCTGAAAGATATAATTATAATCAATTCCAACATAAGACCTGATATGATTTTCTCACTTGAAAATGCCATTCATAATGGGTTTTTTTCAATAATAAGGCTTTCTACCTTTGTCCTTTATTCCATATGGATAGTGAGATGCAAAAATCCCATGGAATTACCTCCCCCCACAAATCATACCATTGTTTTATCAAACGCTCAAAAAAATCAAGAAACGTGACCAGCTCCTTGCCTTCAGTAAAGTCTTTGCTGACCCCTGGTCTTTAATTGCCCTTTCCTTTTCTTAATTGTCAACTCCCACCTACCCATCATTATAGAATAGTCATTTATAAAAGAAAATATTCATGTCTATATTATAAATGCTAATACCATTAAACAAGTTCTTAGAATCTCTTCACTATACCTAAGCACATAAGAGTATAACAATTGTGCTCTCATAACATAATCTAGCCAGATGACATATAGAACATTATATAATCATATTATTGTACAATTTATTCATTTATTTATCCTTTATTAGTATGTAATCACTATTTATTGTTAATAAAATTTTTATTGAAATGAAC